>JAQSEC010004479.1:0-12328 GCA_028564925.1 Lithobates sylvaticus
AATTGTTGTTCCTTTTGACAAATGCCACCATAAAACTGGACATTTAGTATGTATGATCTCCAATGTTTGCGATAAGGATATTAGAAAGGTATGAAAACAATAAACATGAGAAATAGAGCTATTTATTGGAAAATAAAAATATTTTACTTTTTTTTTCACCGCAGCAAAAATATAGTGTAGAATACTGAAGAAACTGACACAAGTATCCTTATAAGGCCACAACTGTTGGAAGTTATCAGTGAGAACTTGAATAGTGTGTGTGTGTGTGTGTGTGTGTGTGGTGTGTGTGTGTGTGGTGTGTGTGGTGTGTGTGGTGTGTGTGGTGTGTGGTGTGGTGTGTGTGTGGTGTGTGTGTGTGTGTGTGTGGTGTTGTGTGTGTGGTGTGTGTGGTGGTGTGTGGTGTGTGTGGTGTGTGTGTGGTGTGTGTGTGTGTGTGTGGGTGTGTGTGTGGGTGTGTGTGTGTGTGTGTGTGTGTGTGTCATTTTAAATCTACTGTGGATACTTGGAAAACAATTTTAGGTATAACAAGACTTTTTTTTTTACTCTATTTTACAGTTCTCACCATAATAAAAAATGAAGATAAAGTAAAACCCTGTAACATTTATTAAAGAAAAACCAACAGCAAAGCCTATGAATTTGTCACTTTTTTATTGTGCAGTACCCACTGCGTTTAATTTGCAAAGCTTCCTGGCTGCCCGCCTCTTGCCACAACCTTTATCTATTGATACCTTCTGGTTAGTGATGCTGCCCATTACAGAGATCGGCATTTGTAAGCTGAAAGTGGCAAGAAGGGACACGCATAGCTGGTGAAGAAAGAGAATATAAATGATTCATTTTGTAGCTCCTAGGCTAGGGCAATGTAAAGAAAAGCAGAACGGAAATTAATGTATCAGAAGATACCTGCATTACAATGTAAGTGGTACTTGAAACTGCTTCTTTGAGACACTGCATTCTTTCATTATCCCGCCACCATGAAGTACACATGCCTACTCCAGGAGGGGCTATCAGTTTGATAACCCTGTTGAGTAAGCAGAAGCCAATCCCATAAGAGTTTGTTACAGTGATTATTAATTGCAACAGTGTTGCATCTTCTTATGTAATCTGCTCTGTAAGATCAGCTGTAACTAACCCAAAAAAGTGGGGGAAAAGATTTTTTTTTTTTTTATGCATATAATGTACTCTCTACTATATTATTAAGTCCCAGTTAGCCCTATTAAGTTCGATAACCACATTCCTTCTATTTCTTTTCCCTTTTTGATGATTTTATGTTGTAGTTTGTCACTATTGGTTTACCGGTTCATTTTTTTTTAAGTTTATAGTAAGTAACTGGCAAGGCATTTTAATGTTTTTCTTTAATATTTAAAAGTTGAGGCTCCCGACTCGTTACATTTTTAGTTCTCCTTGCCAAATGCTCTAAAATGCCTGTTGTTCACATTTCTCTACTTGATAGCAATTAAAGCGGAGTTCCACCGCTTAAATCGGATTCCTCCCCCCCCTCCGGTGCCACAATTGGCACCTTTCAGGGGGAGGGGGGTGCAGATACCTGTATAATCCAGGTATCTGCACCCACTTCCAGGAATAGCTAGAGAGAGAGAGAGAGAGAGAGAGCTGTGTATGATGTCATAAGCCTAGGCTAAGGACCATACAAGAAAATGGAAGTGGGCTGAATAAACTGGCAGAAAAAAAATGTTTTACTATCCAAAGAACAAGGGAAGAGGATTTAATAGATGGAAAGATGAAAAAATGACTGAAGTTCAGTTTTAAGGCCCTGCCTATAACCTGAACCTAAGATCTAATAGGCTTCACAGGACACAAGGAGTTATTAAAAAACTAAAAAGAGAGACTCCCAGATACTGGCAGGTACTGGCTGCAATTCAACAGCCTCCATATTCAGGTCACTTTTTATGTCAGGTCAAGCTCACTTTAAAAATGTAATTTTTTTTATTACCGCTCAGTTCAGATATTTATGACATTCTAAACATATGAACTGCTGGCCCAAAAAACATACCTGTAGCTTTTTGCCGCACCATGTTCCTTGCTTTCTCCACACCAGGGGCCCCAGAGGTAGTGGCGCTCCTGAATCTCATAGGCTCGTGTGCATCTGAATGATTTCTCCAACTCAGAGAAAAGGATCTGCCTACTGCAGCCCCCTTCTGAGGATCTGGATAGCCACCTAGAGACAGGAAATACAGAGCCAGACAACATCATGAACCTGACTTTGGAGCTATTTCGAAAAACATGAATGCACACGCAGTACAGGAGAACATGCAGATATCATGCAGTAAGTCATTGATATCTATACCACAGGATTCTGTTCAAAAAGTGTTTCTATAAAAATGGCCACTAGATGTCTCTGTTGCTACACTTCTAAAATAAAATGGAAAATAGGCAAAAGCAGGGATGTTTCTTCCACCCTGTACATCTGACTGGTTTAGGGGATACTTTTTTTTTTTTTTTTTAATACATTTTATTTATATGACCAACTTATTCTGTTACCAGAGCAGAGTTCTTTGAAAATGTAAGAGTTTGCTAATTAGACAAGAAAAATGTGTTTCTGCCAAGTCTGTTGGTGTCCAAAATGTCCTCTGAATGGAAAAAGGAAAAGGACAACTGAGCGTATCCCAAATTTTACAGATGTCCCCAGAACAGGAATAGAGAGGACATTTTCCAGTGGGCATACGGTACTTCTTCTGGGGACAACTGTTGAAGAAGGGAATTCCCCTCGGTTTGAAGATTCCATATTCATCACAGAAAATGAAGGAAAATGGGAGATGAACAACAAAAATAAACTTTTTTGCAGAAAATAATAAAAATTGCACCCTATGATTAGTGGATGGCGGGTGCAATGCCAGGCTCCTGTAAACTCTTCTTTCAGCTCCCTGTCTATACCTCTGCATGGGCTTTGAAATACTGAGCTGGAGGAAGTGTCAATGGACTAAAGCGTGGTGATCACAGCGGTTGGCAGATGGGATTTGCCATTTATTCATTCACAGATCTCTGCGAATGAAATATGCGGCTGTGCATATAAAACCCCACATGCTGTCACAGGGGAGAGAAGAGGGCTGCTTTTTAGATGAGAAGACATGTTACATTACAACCTAAATATGGGTGTAACATGCTGTTAAAGATGGAGTTAGACTTTAAGCCTCCCAGTCATATATTTTTTTTTTTTTTTAATCAATGTTTTTTATTGAAATTTCACAATTTACAGGACCTCCCAGTCATATTTTGAGGCACATATTTTTTGTAAGTCCATAGTTTTACTGCACATTAATGGGATTTTTCATTTTTATTTATGATGATTTTTTTATATGATATAAGAGACATATGTGAACAGGCATACCTTTGCCCCTCTGTTTCTTCTCCTTTTGCTCACTGAGCTTGTCCAGAGGTAAGTTGCCCATGTCCAGCCCATAAACCATTCTAGCGAGGACAGCAGTAAGAGAGTCCATGATTTTGGACCACTCATTTATAAGTTCCTCCCAGTCGGTGAGTGAAGACAAGACAGTCAGCAGCTCATCCCACAGCTCTCGGGATATGAAAACACTCAGGTTGGCTCTGATCCATGCTACAATTAGTGTCTGTGAAGGAGAAATACATTTCATTTTGCAAATCTTATCCCAATCGGTGTATTGCCTGCCACCTACTATCCTTTGTGGTAAGCATCTGAATTCTACAAAAGTTTACAGCTTTATTACACAGAATGCAGAGCAATTCATAAAGCCTCTAGACTTGTTTAAGGCAAAGTATAGCATATTTTAGTGACTGTGCATTTCAAGCGATTACTCCAACATTCACCTTTTTTTTTTTTATAACTTTAACAGGTTATAAAGCTTGCATTACATTTTGTATTTGGGAGAAGAGCCACCCGAAGGAGCCCTCTGTAGATCTGTGCAATTCATTCCTTATCTGAACAACTAAGGCCCTGTTCACACTTGAGCATTTGGTAGCTTGGAGCTCAAAGCTCAAAAACGCTCAACAAGCAAAAATCCATCGTTTTTAAAAGCCCTTGTTCACATCGGAGCGTCCTCTTTGTAGCAAAATGCCTGTCGCTCAGAAAAGTACATGAGCTTCTTTTCAAGCAGAATTTTAAGCGTTTTTGTTCCCATAGACTTTGAATTAAAAGACAGAAAAGCATGATATGAACTTCTTTCAAGTGTTTTTTCAAGTGCTTTGTTGCATGTTTTCTGCTCAAACAGCAGCTCTCCGCCTCTTTTCAGGAGCACTTTACACCTTTTACTTGGAAATTGCCTGAAAAAAAAAGCTGCAAAAACATGCAATCCTGCTCCAAAAAAAAAAAACGCTTGAAACCGTGACGTGTAGGGATGAATGTAGGTATATTAGCCATATATGCAGTACATTGTTTTCAATATACTACGTAGGCTTGCATTGTGAGCAGGAACAGTACAACACAACCACTGTGCAACACTGCAAAGCTTTTGTATGTGTGATGCCCAAAAAAGGATTTTTGCTTACTGTAAAATCCTATTGAAAGTAAATTAACCACTTTAAGACCAGCCTCGTTTTGGATTTTAGGTGTTAGATGTTTAAAACATGTTTGCTAGAAAAAAAAAAAAACTTAGAACCCCCAAACATTATATATTGTTTTTTTTTTTTTTATAACACCCTAGAGAATAAAATTGCGGTCATTGCAATACTTTTTTTCACACCGTATTTGCGCAGCGGTCTTACAAGCGCACTTTTTTGGGAAAAAATGCACTTTTTTTAATAAAACAATAAGACAACAGTAAAGTTAGTCCCAATTTTTTTTATATATTGTGAAAGATAATGTTACGCCGAGTAAATTGATAACCAACATGTCACGCTTCAAAATTGCGCCCGCTCGTGGAATGACATCAAACTTTTTCCCTCAAAAATCTCCATAGGCGACGTTTAAAAAATTCTACAGGTTGCATATTTTGCGTTACAGAGGAGGTCTAGGGCTATAATTATTGCTCTCGCTCTACCGATCGCGGCGATACCTCACATGTGTGGTTTGACCACCGTTTTCATATGCGGACGCTACTCACGTATGCGTTCGCTTCTGCACGCGAGCTCATCGGGACGGGGCGCTTTTAAAAATTTTTTTTTTTTTCTTATTTATTTTTCTTGATTTTATTTATTTTTACACTGCCTTTTAAAAAAAAAAAATTGCCTCACTTTTATTCCTATTACAAGGAATGTAAACATCCCTTGTAATAGAAAAAAGCATGACAGGTCCTCTTAAAATATGAGATCTGGTGTCAAAAAGTCCTCAGATCTCATATTTGGACTTAAATGCAAAAAAAAAAAAAAAAATGTAATTAAAAAAAATGACATTTGGAAAATGTTCCTTTAAGAGTTATGGGCGGAAGTGACGTTTTGACGTCGCTTCCGCCCTGCTATGGTATAGAGACGGGTGGCGCCCATCTTAGCCTCACTCGTCTCTATACCCAGCCACGGACAGGTCCTGATCGCTGCCGACGGCTACGGTAAGCGGCAGAAGGTGCGGGAGAGAGGCGGGCACCTCTCCCGCCGCCGATAACGGTGATCTCGCAGCGAATCCGCCGCGATGACCACCATTATCGGAATTACGACCGGCGCCTGAAGAGATGGATATCTTGGTTGTGGCAGCAGCGGTTAATGGACACAAGATGAAGTAATTCAGGTATATATGCTGCTGCCTTCAGGAAATCGGACACTGGAAAAACAAAACTGTAAGGACAGCCTAATAGAATCCCTCCCATTCCCATCATGCCTCAGTTATGTTAACAAGAAGCAATAGGAATGGATCATAAAAGGGGAAGGACTTGTGTCCAAAAATGTACTCCAAGAAAAGTGTCTTGCAGTACATTGAAAATCTTATTTTCTTAATTGTACATTATGGGACACAAGATGAAACTATTCATATACACTGAAGCATTCAAAAGCAGTCCAGATGAGGGGTGGGCAACAAAGCAAAACAACAAAAAAAAAAAAGGCAGAGGCATGCTGGGAGTAGGAGGAGCTGTCTTTAAACCTTGTTTCGCCACTGTCCAATCCCATGAAGGCAGCAGCATAACCCAATGTACCTGAATTATTTCCATCTTAGTACTGTAATGTACAACTGAAAAATATGGCCACCATTGAGGATACATGTAGGTAGAAATAATGTTTAAAAACACTAAGGCTGCTTTCACACTGGGGCGGTGCGGGGCGGCGACGGTAAAGCAGCGCTATATTTAGCGCTGCTTTACCATCGTTTTACCCGCGGTATGCGGCCGCTAGCGGGGTGGTTTTAACCCCCGCTAGCGGCCGCAAAAAGGGTTAAAAACCTCCGCAAAGCGCCGCTGCAGCGGCGGTTTGCGGGCGGTATCCCCGCGGTTTCCCATTGATTTGAATGGGAAGGAGCGGTATAGGAGCGGTAAATACACCGCTCCTTCACCGCTCCAAAGATGCTGCTAGCAGGACTTTTGTTGCGGTCCTGCTAGCGCACCGCTCCAGTGTGAAAGCCTGCCGGCTTTCACACTGGAGTGAATGGGGCCGGTTTTTTCAGGCGGTGTACAGGCGCTATTTTTTAGCGCTGTACCGCCTGAAAAACGCCCCAGTGTGAAAGCAGCCTAACACATACTTTCAAGGGTTATTTAGATAAAGCTGTTCTCTTTTACACGTTCATTAACCACTTTCAGACCGGACCAATTTGAGCCAAAGGACCAGGCCCCTTTTTGCGATTCGGCACTGCGTCGCTTTAACTGACAATTGCGTGGTCGTGCGACGTGGCTCCCAAACAAAATTGACGTCCTTTTTTTCCCACAAATAGAGCTTTCTTTTGGTGGTATTTGATCGCCCCTGCGGTTTTTATTTTTTGCGCTATAAACAAAAATAGAGCGACAATTTTGAAAAAAATGCATTATTTTTTATTTTTTGCTATAATAAATATCCCCAAAAAATATATAAAAAAACATATTTTTTTTCCTCAGTTTAGGCCGATACGTATTCTTCTACATATTTTTGGTAAAAAAAATTGCAATAAGCGATTATTGATCGGTTTGCGCAGAAGTTATAGCGTTTACAAGATAGGGGATAGTTTTATAGCATTTTTATTAATAATTTTTTTTTTTATTATTAATGGCGGAGATCTGCGATTTTTTTTTGTGACTGCGACATTATGGCGGACACATCGGACATTTTTGACACATTTTTGGGACCATTGTCATTTTTACAGCAATTAATGCATTTAAATGCATTGATTTCTGTATAAATGACACTGGCAGTTTAGGAGTTAACCACAAGGTGGCAGTGTAGGGGTTAAGTAGGCCTAGGGGTTTTTTTTTACTGTGGGGGGGCGTGGCTGTCAGCTAGTGAATGCTGATCTCTGCTCCAATCACAGGGAGCAGAGATCGGCGTCACTAGTTGCTAGGCAGAACGGGGAGATGCTGTTTATCTC
The DNA here is from genome assembly GCA_028564925.1 of Lithobates sylvaticus. Taxonomy (NCBI): domain Eukaryota; kingdom Metazoa; phylum Chordata; class Amphibia; order Anura; family Ranidae; genus Lithobates; species Lithobates sylvaticus. Next base: position 7,406 of record JAQSEC010004479.1, read on the forward strand.
GGCATCTCCCCGTTTAGCCGCTCCGTGAGACGATCGCGGGAGTCCCCGCGGCGATCGAGTCCGCGGGGACCGCGGCCGGACTCACGGGGGGGTCCCGACCGGCGCGGGAGCGCGCCGCTCCCGGCGCGCTCCCGATGGCACGGACAGGCTAAAGGAGGGACGTATATATACGCCCTCCTGCCTGTACGTGCCATTCTGTCGACGTATATCGTCGTGCGCGGTCGGCAAGTGGTTAAACACATTAAAGCTCATTCCTTTTTCAATAAAATAGAACATGTCTTACTAGAAAAGTCTTCAAGAAAAGCATCAGAGAGAAATGATCTGATTTTAATCATCACACAACACTGCATTATTGACTGCATGTGACTGGTAAAGGGCAGGACGGCACTTTTAGTTCAGACAATTGTCTACACTGAAAAACAATGCCTCAAGTTCTGATGCTTAAAAACCATTATGAAGAAATTGCATAGAAAAGACACTATAGATCTGCATCATACCCGGAATAGGACACCAGCAAGATCCTGAGAATACAAGTCCTTTTTTGAGGGATCCTTTGGTTTCTGAACAACGGCTTCTGTTATTCTCAGCAGTATCTGCAGCATCTGCTCCCTATGGAGGGAAGACAAAATAAGATCTGTCAGTAAAATGAACAGGACTGCAGACCGAGTTATTGTCACATTTGCCTAAATCCAATTGTTTACATTTTTCATCTTTGTCGCTCCACATCCTGAAGTTTGTATTTCGTACACGGAATTGAAGACCATACCCACAGTAACTTATGTATATCAGTATGGGTCCTTGCACACTGGGATTATAAAACATTGTTTCTATAGGGATTTTGTGTTTTGCCTGCAGAAGCAGCTCAATTTTATTCCATGTATCCATGCACATTAGGACATTAAGCTCAGCATTTGGAGGCAGAAACAATAAAACATTACGGTTTGGGTTTTTGAGAGGAGTTTTCCGGCAGAAAAAAAATGCTAAACACCTGTACAAAAACAATCTATATGAGCATTTTTTGAGCCAAAAGAAGTGGCGGTATTTTAAGCCCCGTGTGCATGGACCCTAAATATAATCAACAACTGTATAGGTGCTACTACCTCCCGTTATATCCTGCGGGTAGAATACAGGTGTCTAAAATAGGGCAGCTATAGCCTCATCCTTATCAACCAAGAAAGAGATCTGGCACCACAGTACATCATCTGCAAACGTGGCCTTTAGTCAATAAACATGCACGGTAACAGCCACAAATGTCAATGCGTTTCAGCCAATAAGGCCATTACTGGCTGAAACGCATTGACATTTATAGCTGTTACTGTGTATGTTTATTGAATAAAGCCCATGTTTGCACAAGATATGTTGTGGTGCCAGCTCTCTTTTTTGCTAAATATAATTAGTATTTTTACTGACGGGTTATTAAAGTGTTTTACTAAACCCACAACAGTAAAAACAGTTTGCATATGCAGTAAAACATGCTTGTTCTACTCACTGTGGAACCTAAGGTGTTAATCCTCTGCAATGTGTAAAAAGGCTGTTTGATTCTGTCTTCTCTGATCCTCCCCTTCTTCCACTGCTGTCCGCAATTTATGTCCTGATAGTACAGAACTAGGGGACAAGCTGCACATGCTCAGTTTGTTGAGTATTGCTAGAGAGCTTCTTTTTTTTTTTTTTTTCTTGGGACAGTGCATGTGATCAGCACTATCCAGACAGAGGATAAGGGGTCCTGCATCCGCATAGGACAGTCAGTGCAGAATGAAAACTCCTCCTACAATCTTTAACCAGACACTGATAGAAGTCAGAAGACTGCTATATACTGCTGATGAGAAAAGGTGTTTAGCAGTTTATATTTAATAAAACTATTGCATTTCCATGTGTACTGTGGGAGACCAGATATAGTGAATGCAGGGTCCTGGGTTTAGTAACACTTTAAGGTATGAGCAACTAACGGCATGGGAAGTCTGCTTGCATTCAGTTTGATCAGATTGAACGGCTTGACAGAAATGAGAAGTACAGCACAGTTAGTACATAGTATTGCTAGCTAAGCAGGAAGATGTGCCTTAACATGTAATGACCATATATGAATATCTGAACTACATATATAATTACATACGCTAGAAAAAAGTAATAAACATTACCGCTTAACCCTAAATATAGCTACACTAATCCTATTCACTCCTATATATAATGAAGTTCACAAACACTAAAACGATGTGTTGTGCATAAAAATTACATTAACCTCTGTCTTTTCTTTAAAAAAAAATCTATTTGAGTTAAGTATTCCTAACTCAAAAACATACCTTCTATTGCTCCCATCCTTCTCCAAATCTCTATATTTTATTTATTTGCTGTGAACTGACTTCCTGTTAGAGAGTGGTTAGGCCTCTTACTACTGCAAAGTAGCATGACAAGTCGTTCCCCATGATTTTCAATGACACCCATTCATATTAGTACGACTTCAAGTCTTTCCGACTTCAAAGTAGTCCCTGCACTACTTTGGTCCGATTTTGATGCCACTTACACAGGCATTCCTTGAAATCGCGGCAAAAATTGCGGTAAAATCAAGCAACTTTGAAGTCGCACAAGTGTGAAAGGGGCCTTAGGTTTATTCTCTATGGACCTGCTGTAGAAAGGAACATAGCCACCCTCTCTTGATCACTCCCAAGATGACCTAGGGACTATAGGATTTGCAGTCCGAATCGAGCAGCACACATGACCTCAACAAGCACTGCTTGTAACAAAAAAAAAAAAAAACATAAGCACGATGGAGGTTTTGAAGCTAACAGATGACATTATAAAGAGGCAGAAAAACACAGTGAGAAACAAATTCATAAAAAATAGGGTCATTACCTAGTGGATGTATATGGATTTGTTTTGAAGAATAAGGTTTAGTGTGACTTTTAGATTTTAATTAAGTTGACCTGAATGGCTTGCACCCAAAAATCAGAATCAAGAAAACAATATTTTCTTTAGTTAATGCATCTTGCTGCATTAAAAAAAAAAATAAAAAATCCATTAAAATGGATAGTAATGTGTCCAGCGTAAGAACATCCTTTAGATTTCCCTTCAATCCAAGTTATACCCAGAAAATGTCCGCCAGTACAAGCTCTTAGTAAGCGGATACACTTTATCAATAGTATAAGGAAAGCATAATTAGGATTTTAAAAAATGAAATGTAAAAGGTTTTGAGGGAAAAAATAAAATTAAGGAAATTGGCAGCTTATAAGAACATCTGAATTGCCAGATAGGGAAATGTAGGATTTGTGGTCTCTGAAGTTGGCTTAGGAAAGTGTCTAGTATCTGCAGTAAGACAAATCTTGGAAACATATAAAAGCCTGATAACTTGGCACTGCTAGGTGGTAAATAGATGTTTGTTGGTTGGTAGCTTCGAAAACATCCCTTTGATAAAAAGAATGGTTCAAAGGAAGAAAAGTGGCACGTCTTGCTCCATCATCAGTCACATTTGAACAAAATAAAAGCAAACATCAGAAAGGCCTGTAACCTGACAAAGTACACCTCACTCGCATTGGCAACTATTTTAATGGATTTAAATGAACTCTAGACAATACAGAGCTGTGTTTTTTTACAGAATAGGCAGAGGGAGAGGACTGTTTAGGTAACCAATAATGGTAAACCAAGACTCGAAGACCAAATATGCACATGATGTAACCCATTACTGGCTTTAAAAAGTTTCTGAATCTTTTATTTCAAATATCTCAAATGTATCCCATTGTAGCTAAACAAAAAAACGACAGTATTGCATATTCCATCTTTCAGAAAAAATATATTTTAATATTTTAATGTTAAATAAGGAACCCCACCCCACCCCTCCCTTCCCTTATAGGTCCAGCAATGTGCACCAGAGCAGCGGCTCGCGCCGTTGTTTCCCTCCTCCCTGGGCAGATCGATAGCAGATTTGCTTTGCCGAGCGGAGGGGGGGGGGGGGGTTGGCGGTCGAGCTGCCGGCTCTGTGTCAATAGACGCAGAGAGGGCAGCATGGTAGCGAGCATGCCTGGGTGCCCCCACTGATAGTGGCTTTCCACTGGGGCACTTCGCAAAGTGGAGAAGCCTGTAGCACTGACAGGGGACCCCCCGGAAGAAGAGGATTGGGGCAAAACCATTGTACAGAGCAGGTAAGTATAAAATGTTTGTTATTTTATTTTTTATATATATATATATATATATATATATATATATATATAATATATATATATATATATAATATATATATATATATATATATATATATATATCATATATATAAAAAAAAAAAATAAACTTTAGTATCGCTTTAAGATTTACCAGGTCTTTTTATCCATTGCGAGGTCCATGATCATTCGCCTGTAAATACTTAAAACAGATTTGCAGGCTTCCACTTGTTCCTCCAACAGCAACGGGACTTCAGGACATGGCTCCAGCAAGAAGACGTTTGCCGAGTTCGTCAAGAAGACCTAGAAGTAAACAAAGATTCCAATATTTACACCCACCTACATAATTTAACATTTTAATTCCATAAAAAACGAATGCAATAAAAAATGAAAGATGCTGCAGACAGCATTAAAGACCCAGTCGCCAGCACAGAAAAAATAAGTATTCTAAATGCTTATTGCAGCACTATTTTTTATTCACTTGTAATGTGCCTCTAAGCCTGCTAGAAAATTAGACTACTCCAGGCGAGTCAGTTCAGCATCACAGCCTCCTCTCTCCTTGCATGTCATTGCCCCTCCTCTTCTGGGAGTTTCTAATAATGGTTTGTGCTGGTCAGGCATCTCTAGCTCCTCCCCTCACATCCCTACATAACCTTTTATGTGTCATCTGGGGGTGGAGCAAAGGTCAATACTATAGAGAGTGTCAAATGAGTATCAGATCTGAGTCTGCTGGGCATGCTAACACCACATGCAAGATGAAAATCAGGAAGAACTCCGA
>JAQSEC010000491.1:0-12227 GCA_028564925.1 Lithobates sylvaticus
TGTAGCGCCGACACTTTTCTAAAGTGTGCGCTATAGTGTAAATTTAGTTTTTTCCAGAACTGTAACGGAGTTCTGGGGGTTAATTGTTTAGGTCATTTACTTTGGCATCAGTTTGGCTGGGCTGTACTGGAGTTCTGCCTGGTCATAGGTGCAGTGAGGCACCTGTGACAGGCTGAGAACGCAGTCTGGTTGGACGTGTTAGGTACCAATCTTTCTCAGAGCCAATCAGTGGGCGCGTCTGGCCCCGCTGTGTATTCTGGGAAGGGGTATTTAAGATGCTGAAGTCACGTGTTCAGGGTTCGGCTTGCTCTTTGATTCCTGGTTCCGGTCCGGACCAACCCCGTGAGGGGTCCCGGACCCAGGAGTGTCTGCTGCCCCCGTAAGCCTGGTCACCCTGACCAGCCCCAGAGGCCCTCATGGTCTGGGGTGGGGATCCGTCCGTTCCCGAGCCTCGGAACTGGCTAGTTCGAGGCCCAGTAACTGAAGGAGGATTCTGAGGTGTCCCGGTGTTCTCTCAGGATTGGAGAGGCACAGCAACTCGTACAAGCGACCAGGGGAGGACTCTTCAGAGGAGGGCCAAGAAGCTGGCTGCTCGGTAAGAGCCTGGGAGCTGAGATTGTATGGACACTAGTGAATCCGCATTTCTTACGGTATCGCCGAAACGGCTGGAAGATTCAGGTACCGTAGGAAAAGTTCCTAACTCATCTTTCAGTTACAACCTAGTCTGTGGCAGAGACTTTGCAAATCTTTGAATCACTTGTTGGCTGCTAAATCTACAGACAGGGTTTATCCAACAGTGAAGCGCCCAGTTGCGAGTGGCTACTCTCTGGGCTATCTAAAGAGACATTCATTTGATGTCAGCAGTTCTGAAGTGCCTGAGCTTTATCACCCGTACCCTCTATTCCCAACTAAGAGACTGTGTTATATTTGAACGTTACTTTTTGCAAATAAAAATCCTCAAAAGGACATTTGAGTGTCAGCTTCTGAAATTACTGGTGTCAGGGAAATACCAGGTCTCTCCGCCGGGTTCCAGGGTTGCGCACGCGCGGTAGAGCGGCGCAACGAAGTTTACAGGTACGCCGGGTAACAGGTGCGCATGCGCGGGTCCGCGGCTCTCGGGTATCTGTCACAACCCAGCCAGTACGCCTCACCACTGTGCGCGGCGCTGACGGAAGACGAGTGCGCATGCGCACTCGTCCGGGTATCCCACCTGACCAGTTACCTGGCCTATAAAAGGCCTTCCCTGTCCGCTTCCAAATTGCTGGTTTGTTGTCTCTTCTGAGTCCTGTCTCCAGTCCAGTATCCTGTATCCTGTATCCTGTATCCTGTATCCTGTACCCTGCATCTACCTGACTACCAGTGCCGACCCGGAATCCTCCTGACTACCGCTACCGCTACTTACCTGTGTTTGAACCCCTGGCTTGCTTCCTGGATTCCTCTACTGCTTGATTACCTGTGCTTGACCCTCGGCCTGTCTACTGGTCCTTCCGTGAGTTACTTACCTGTGTTTGACCTCTGGCTTGCTTCCTGGATACCTCTCTGCCTGATTACCTGTGTTTGACCCTCGGCCTGCCTACTGGACTTCCTCTGAGTTACTTACCTGTGTTTGACCCTCGGCTTGCCTTTTGGACACCTCTACTGCCTGATTACCTGTGCTTGACCCCCGGCTTGCCTACTGGACATTCTCTGAGTTACTTACCTGTGTTTGACCCCTGGCTTGCCTTCTGGACACCTCTACTGCTTGATTACCTGTGCTTGACCCCCGGCTTGCCTCCTGGACATTCTCTGAGTTACTTACCTGTGTTTGACCCCCGGCTTGCCTTTGGATACTTCTACTGCCTGGTTGCCTGTGTTTGACCCTCGGCCTGCTTGCTGGACTATCTCCTGCTCAGTGTTCAGGACTTGCAGTTCTCTTATGCTCCCGAGGGTCCTCCTTCAGTATACGTGTTGGTACCTCTGCAACCTCTACCTGATCACAACCCTGCCAGGTGTCTACTCCCAGTGCAGCTTCAGCCTCTCCTGGTCTACGACGCTACTGCACACCACCTGCTACACTCCTGCTGGCAACCCGTGCATCTTTGAGCCCGGTGTCCTCTGTACCCACTCCAGAGGCATCGTGCGCTTAGTCGCAAGGGGAGCAGCTCTCAGCATATCGGCCCGGGTGAGTACCTCTGACAGTACAAACCAGCCAATGTCCGAGGCCGACAGAGCTGGTTCACCCCTTGAGGCCTTATGCCAGCAGGTGACAACCCTTACCCAGGCTGTACAACGCCTCCAGGATGGATACTTTCAGATCGAGGGGCGTCTTCAGCATCTGACCTTATCCCCAAACCAAGCGGACCAGTCACCCCCGGTAGCCAGCACCTCCACTCTTCTATCAACACCTGGAGGTGCTCTCCCTGCCTATGATGTGTCCCATCCTGATCCCAGGGTCCCCACACCAGAACGTTTTTCCGGGGACCGAAGGAAATTTCGCTCTTTTAAAAACTCCTGTTTGCTTCACCTAGCCCTACAACCCAGGACCTTCCAGTTGGAATCCACTAAAGTAGGGTTCATCATCTCTCTCCTTTCTGATGACCCTCAATCCTGGGCGCACCATTTGATGGAACAGAAAAGCCCACAATTGAATTCTGTAGAGACTTTCTTTTCCGCTATGGCAGTACTCTACGAGGACTCCCAACGCACAGGTACAGCAGAAACCACCCTGCATACCCTATCCCAGGGGAGAAGACCTGTAGAGGACTATGTAGTAGATTTCCGCAAATGGGCAGCTGATACTGACTGGAACGAATCAGCCCTAAAATATCAATTCCGTTTAGGGCTATCCGAGGTATTAAAGGATGAACTGGCTCGAGGAGAGATCCCAAGTACCTTCACAGATCTCTGCCAACTTGTCATTAAACTTGACCGTCGACTACGAGAACGGCGAGCAGAGAGACTGCAGAGCCCTCGTCCCACCTGGACGATGCCCCGGGTCCCTCCAGCACCTTCTCCTTCTTGGAACTCTCGCTCCCCTCCTCATGGGGAACCCATGCAGCTGGGCCTGGCACGGTCCCCCCTATCTGCTGAAGAAAGGCTCCGTCGTCGTCAAGCCAACCTCTGCCTCTACTGTGGGGGCACGGGGCACTACCTACAGAAATGCCCCATAAGACCCAGTAAGTGTCCTTCTGGGTCCCTCTCAAGTTCACACTCTGTTAAAGTGCCGCATTTTCATCTGTCTGTTCCACTCTCCCTACAGGTAGCGGGAGAGTCTTTCCAGTTGGGAGCCATCCTTGACTCTGGAGCCTGCAGTTGCTTCATGGACCTGACCCTGGCACGACACCTGAACCTCCCTTTAGCTACCAAGAAACAACCTCTTCAGATCCAGCTAGCTGATGGCTCTCCACCCTGCTCGGGACCGGTTACCCAGGAAACCGCTCCCATCCTGACCTGCACCAAATCAGGTCATCAGGAACTTTTACGTTTTGACATTATCCATTCTCCCATGTTCCCCATCATCCTGGGGTACCCCTGGCTACTGGCTCACAACCCTCGGATTGACTGGGTCAACAAGGAAGTAGAGTTCTCCTCCTCTTACTGCTTGCAGCACTGCCTTCCGGATCAACCCGCAGTACCTCTCACCCATCTTGCCTTGCAACCCAGTGCCAAGGACCTGCAACACGTCCCAACACCCTACCAAGACTTTATGGACATCTTCGATGAAAAAAAGGCCGAAGTTCTTCCCCCTCATCGCTCATACGATTGTCCGATTGATCTCCTACCAGGGGCTGAGATCCCCTTCGGAAGGATTTTCCCTTTGTCTGAAACTGAGCTTGAAGCCCTACGGGTATATATCGACGAGAATCTTGCCAAAGGGTTCATCCAACCATCTTCTTCGCCAGCAGGGGCTGGGATCTTCTTTGTTGAAAAAAAAGACGGTTCCCTCAGACCCTGTGTAGATTACAGGGAACTCAATAAAATTACTATCAAGAACAGGTACCCACTTCCGCTCATTCCCGAACTTTTTCAACGGCTCAGGACTGCCAAAGTGTTTACCAAGCTGGATCTTCGTGGGGCCTACAATTTAGTTAGAATACGCTCTGGGGATGAGTGGAAGACGGCTTTTAGGTCCAGATTCGGCCATTTTGAGTACCTGGTCATGCCGTTTGGACTTTGTAATGCCCCAGCTACCTTCCAGCACCTTGTCAATGACATTTTTCGTGAGTATTTGGATAACTTCCTCATTGTATATCTTGATTATATCTTGATTTTCTCCGATTCCCTAGAAGCCCATCGTCAACATGTCCGGAAAGTTCTTCTCATCCTCCGCAAACACGGGCTCTACGTCAAAGGAGAGAAATGCGAGTTCGAGACTGATACCATCCAGTTCCTGGGCTTCATCATAACCACCGGAGGAGTACTGATGGATCCCCAAAAAGTGAAGGCCATCCAGGATTGGCCTGCTCCCACGGACAAGAGGTCAGTCCAACGTTTTATCGGCTTTGCCAACTTTTATAGACGGTTCATTCAGGGATTTTCTGCCATTGTGTCCCCAATCACCCAACTGACTCGCCAGCAAGTTAAGTTCCAGTGGACTCCCCAAGCGCAGAGCGCTTTTGAGAAGCTCAAGGAACTCTTTTCCTCTGCACCCATCTTACAGCACCCTGACCCCGAACTCCCTTACGTCCTAGAGGTGGACGCTTCAGACTCTGCTTTAGGAGCAATCCTATCGCAGAGAAGTGGCCCAAAGGCCCTCCTTCACCCAGTCGCCTTTTCCTCCCGAAAACTAAGTCCCCCTGAAAAGAATTATGATGTAGGCGACCGGGAATTACTTGCGATTAAATTCGCTCTCGAGGAATGGAGATACCTGCTTGAAGGAGCTTCCCAACCCATCCTCATCTTCACTGACCACCGCAATTTGGAGTACCTCAGGGCTGCAAAACGCCTTAGACCCAGACAGGCCCGCTGGGCCTTGTTCTTCTCCCGATTTAATTTCCACATCACTTACCGTCCTGGCTCCAAGAATGGCAAGGCGGATGCCTTATCCCGTATGTTTCTGGACACTGAATCCTCGAAAGAACCTGCTACTATCCTGTCCGCCCACAATTTTCTCCATGCCATTCAGCCTGACTTAACCACAGCCCTCAAACAGGCTTCCAACCAGTTCTCTTCTCCCACATTACCTTTTCTTGAAAGGAAGCAGGATTTACTCTGGGCCCATGCCCGAATCTTTGTCCCTCCTCCTGTCAGACTCCAAGTTCTGCAGACCCTTCATGACCACAAGATGTCCGGCCATTTTGGAGTACAGAAAACAGTGGACTTGGTAGGTCGATCTTACTGGTGGCCGGGCTGGAGAAAAGACTGTCAGGAATACGTTCTCTCTTGCAACATTTGTCAAAGGAACAAGGGGTCCAACACTAAATCCTGGGGTCTGTTACGTCCATTATCTGTCCCGGAACGTCCATGGAAGGAGATTTCCATGGACTTCATCGTGGATTTACCCCCTTCAGATTCCTTCACCACGATTCTGGTTGTCATTGACCGTCTCTCAAAGATGGCTCACTTCCTACCCATGAAAGGTACCCCCTCGGCTTCTGCTACTACTGACATCTTCATCAGGGAAATTATAAGGTTACACGGAGTTCCAGCTAACATCACCTCGGACCGAGGGGTACAGTTCACCTCTAGGTTCTGGAGAGACCTATGCAAATCCCTTGAAATCAGGACTTCCATGTCTTCAGCATATCACCCCCAATCCAACGGTCAAACTGAACGCACGAATCAAACCCTCGAGCAATACCTGAGGTGTTTTTGCTCTTACTCCCAAGATGACTGGTCAGGCTTACTACCCTACGCGGAGTTTGCCTACAATAATTCTTTGCATTCTGCCATTAATCAGACCCCCTTCTGGGCAAACTACGGTTATCACCCTTCTTTTCTTCCAGATTCCATTCCAGACGTCCCTACTCCAGCTGCGCAGGACCTAGTCAAAAGTATCCAAGACAACTTCACCCGGATCCAACAGGCCATGAAGGAAGCACAGAAGGGTTATGAGGTACAATACAACCGGGGCAGGAAGGAATGTCCGCCTTTCCAGATTGGTGAGAAAGTTTGGTTATCAACCGCTAATTTAAAACTCCCTTGTCCTTCTCGGAAATTGGGTCCCAGGTTCATCGGCCCCTTTGAGGTCAAGAGGGTGATCAACCCAGTGGCCTTTGAACTAGATCTCCCCAGTTCCTATAGGATTCACCCAGTTTTTCATGCCTCTTTGTTGAAACCCATAATTGCTAATTCTTTCCCTGATAGGCAAACGCCACTTCCTCCTCCCATCACCATCCAAGGAGAGGAAGAATTCGAGGTTGAGAAAATTCTGGATCTCCGAAGAAGAAGAGGGCAGGTCCAATATCTTGTTAAATGGAAGGGGTATCCCCCAGAAGACTGCTCCTGGGAGCCATCCGAAAACATTCATGCCCCCCGCTTAATCCGGGAATATCACCAAAGACATCCTGAAGTGGGCATCCGGAGGCTGCCCTTAGGAGGGGGGCACTGTCAGGGAAATACCAGGTCTCTCCGCCGGGTTCCAGGGTTGCGCACGCGCGGTAGAGCGGCGCAACGAAGTTTACAGGTACGCCGGGTAACAGGTGCGCATGCGCGGGTCCGCGGCTCTCGGGTATCTGTCACAACCCAGCCAGTACGCCTCACCACTGTGCGCGGCGCTGACGGAAGACGAGTGCGCATGCGCACTCGTCCGGGTATCCCACCTGACCAGTTACCTGGCCTATAAAAGGCCTTCCCTGTCCGCTTCCAAATTGCTGGTTTGTTGTCTCTTCTGAGTCCTGTCTCCAGTCCAGTATCCTGTATCCTGTATCCTGTATCCTGTATCCTGTACCCTGCATCTACCTGACTACCAGTGCCGACCCGGAATCCTCCTGACTACCGCTACCGCTACTTACCTGTGTTTGAACCCCTGGCTTGCTTCCTGGATTCCTCTACTGCTTGATTACCTGTGCTTGACCCTCGGCCTGTCTACTGGTCCTTCCGTGAGTTACTTACCTGTGTTTGACCTCTGGCTTGCTTCCTGGATACCTCTCTGCCTGATTACCTGTGTTTGACCCTCGGCCTGCCTACTGGACTTCCTCTGAGTTACTTACCTGTGTTTGACCCTCGGCTTGCCTTTTGGACACCTCTACTGCCTGATTACCTGTGCTTGACCCCCGGCTTGCCTACTGGACATTCTCTGAGTTACTTACCTGTGTTTGACCCCTGGCTTGCCTTCTGGACACCTCTACTGCTTGATTACCTGTGCTTGACCCCCGGCTTGCCTCCTGGACATTCTCTGAGTTACTTACCTGTGTTTGACCCCCGGCTTGCCTTTGGATACTTCTACTGCCTGGTTGCCTGTGTTTGACCCTCGGCCTGCTTGCTGGACTATCTCCTGCTCAGTGTTCAGGACTTGCAGTTCTCTTATGCTCCCGAGGGTCCTCCTTCAGTATACGTGTTGGTACCTCTGCAACCTCTACCTGATCACAACCCTGCCAGGTGTCTACTCCCAGTGCAGCTTCAGCCTCTCCTGGTCTACGACGCTACTGCACACCACCTGCTACACTCCTGCTGGCAACCCGTGCATCTTTGAGCCCGGTGTCCTCTGTACCCACTCCAGAGGCATCGTGCGCTTAGTCGCAAGGGGAGCAGCTCTCAGCATATCGGCCCGGGTGAGTACCTCTGACATTCATCCTCTGACTGATTTCATTACTAGCACAATCAGCAAAATAAAAAGCCTTGTTTAATGCAATGTCCTTGCAAAGCAATTTATACCGGCAGATTGGTGACTTAATTTAAACTTGAAACTACTAGAGTTCAGTTTATGAGCACATGTATGATAGATTTATGGTCTGACACTCATATAAATATGATGAAATGCAGATCGCCCACAAGTGAAATATTTTAAGTGAGATAATATTGTGAAAGACGTACATATTGTTAGCCTCTGTTACTTTTTTTAACAATTGACTGCTTTTGGCTTTCATGCCACCTCTGATGAATTTCTCTCTATACACTCTGCCTACTTAATAACTGTTTAATGCTAACATACAGTATGTAGAAGCCTCATACATCATAATTGCTTTAATTTACACTACATTATTTAGGAACTTTTGGTAAGCAGCTCAAAACACATCTGAAATACATATATATGTATATGGAAATAGTTTTATCTATTAAAAGAAATTTAAATATGTGCAGCCATTCTTGCAAACGAGGCACCCCTGCCAGAATGTGAAAGCAGGTCCTTGACATCAATTGCAGCAGTACAACTTGCTCAAACACACTGGGAAGAAACATTGTGCTCAAGCCTGCTAATTGGGTGATGAAGGAACAGCAGCATACCATGTACTGCAACTCTGCTGTCTCATGTCAGCATGTTGTAAAAATCGAGTTATTACTGTATTAATAACTATATTTCAATAATTCATATTGATGAGGAAAGTTCCAAGAAAATCCGTTCAGTTCTCGTGTAAAAACTCAAAAATTGATTTTATAATAAAAATAGCAAAATATTACAAAAACAATGTCAAAGTATCATTAATAGTGTATTATATTTATAAGATGAAGATTAAATCAGATATGTGTGTATGTTGTAGATGTGTGAAAATAGCTGTATTAGCTCCCTTCAATGCCTCATGGTGCTGGTGTGAGTATATGCTGCAGAGAGTGCATGTCTTCCCTCCAGAATCAGCCTGTCTGTACTTTTTACCACTACTTACCACTCCTACAACTAAACCCCACCTTTTCCCATAAAGGCTGGCTTAAAGGTTAATTTTTGTCTTATAGTTCCACAGAGAACGCAGGCTTTCAATGAGCAATTTCCCTCCCACCTTTCTAAAAAGGCGGGAGTCACTCAATCTAACACATTCCTGAGGTGTGGGCTAAAAGAAGTTTATATGTAAAACCATTTTAACTTATACAATATACAAGTTTCCTTTTAACATCTAAAATCCTTGAATCAAATACTACATATATCAGTAGATAGATTAAAACGTAATGTTCTTAATAATATTCTAAGCAAAAAATATTGTAATATAAAGAAATTATGTTCTTTAAAACTTCAAACTATTAGCATCTAAATTATTACGAAACCTTTCTTCTTCATGTGATGGAGGAGGTGAGAGGTCAACTCATTCTTAATTACAGCCATATGTGGGCTCTTCCAAGAAATGCATTTGAAGCTTTCACGAATATAAAAACCTTATATAAAACTTTTTTCTATACATAGCAGATATATATATATATATATATATATATATATAATATATATATATATTATATATATATACATGTATATATATTTTTATATATACAATTCAATTATCTAAAATCTCATCCATTCATAAATACTGCTTTCTAATACATGTTCACTGTTAACACATGGGCACAAAGCCAGGTTGACTCCTAGTGCTTAGCCTTCCTTTCCCAGTCTAAGTCTAACACCTGTTGTGCAAGAAATGACCAGATTCTTCTATCATAGTATATTTAGGTACACACACTAGTTTTACATTTAATTAAATATTTCCAGTCAAATCAAGCTTCATTGTCATTCTACTACACGTGAGGACATACGGTAGAACGAAATGTTGTATCTCGCAGAACCACGGTGCTACATACTAATTAAACATAATTATAAATATACAAAATATAACATAGTGAAGAAATTAAAAATAAAAAAATGAAAAACCTATACACATCTGGGAACTGTACTGTGAGTAAATGGCAATATATAAGATTTACATAATTACTGTTCATGAGATTGTGCAAGAGGAATATTTCAGGGCAGTCAGTACAAAGTGCAGGATGATTTGTAGTGTACTGCCCAAGCCCTACATATTTCTAATTGAGTCTTTGTAGCAGCAAGTGTTTGTAAAAGTGTCTAGTTCATATTCAAGAGTAATTGACCTATTTATCAGAGGTCAGTGTAACTGTTCCTGATTTATCAAGCTGCAATGTCACTTAATAAGTGCTAAATAGCACTTGGGGCATGCAAAAATGATATATGATAGCATTGGTCGTAAAGCCACTCTAACATGCAATTTAAAGGATAAGTTCACCTTTGCAACATCAGAATCAGGATCAAAATCAGATGTGTTACATGTTCCACATGTATTTAGGGGGGAACATGTAACATGTTCCAGCTCCTCCCCCCTCCCTGTGACAGCAGGTGGGGTTATCTCTCCACTCCCGCTGTCGCTTTTTAAAAATAGTGAGGCTGTGCTGCAAATTACTGAATGGATGAAATGAATATACTACAAGTACCGCTTGCCAGAGTGTGACATTACACCCCTGATCTGCTGATCACAAGTGTAATACTTTTCAGGCTCCTATTTTAAAAAATAATAGATGCACATTTTTTTACCAACAAAAATATGTGCATTTATTTTTTTTAAAGGAGAAGTACAGCCAAAGCTTGTTTGGCTGTACTTCTCCTGTGTTCGTTCTGCAGTCCTGTGACCCATTTTCAGCAGACACTGGGCTGAAGCCTGCTGTCAGCTGACATCACCGAGCCGTTCTAGGTGGGATCCACCCCCATGCCTGGACCATCACCCGGCTTAGCCTCTCAGCAGGTCGCTGAGAGGCTGAGCCGGCTGTAAACCCCCCCCCAAAGCCCAGTGCTCCAGTGAGTGCGGGGGGCAGAACAGAGAGCCACTGACTGACAATCACCAGCTCTCTGCTCACAGAGCTCTGATAACTGAGCAATTGGCGGTGTTTGATCACTCGGTTCTCAGTGTTTTTTTTTTAAAATTGTATATTTATTGAGGTTAATCAAAGAATTACAGAAAAAGGAAAAACAAAGAGAAAACATGGAGAACCATAATCAACAGATTTGAACTCAACAAATTTGAAATAGGTCACATACATAGTTTAAAAAATCGGACATATAATAGTACACGTGAAGAAGCATCATAGAACTTCAAATAGAGTAAAAAGGAAGGGGGGGGGGGGCAACCAGGAGAGCAAGCATCACAAACAGGCAGATAAACATCACAAAACTTGAATTATAGCTCTCTGGATCCACTATCAATAAGATTCCAGCACCCTAAGGAAGCTTAACTAGAGGAGGGGAAGGGGGAGGGGGGAATAACACCATGGAAAATAGGGTGATAAGATTAGAAATCAAGCATAAATGACAGTACAAAATAATAATAATGGGGAGAAGTTGGTCATATAGAGGTTGTGAAGGGGTAGAGCTTCTGTTTTGCTTGTATTGGTTTTGTACCCGGAGAGTAAGACAAATGTTTGCAACAGATTATGCAGATTTTGAAGGGAGTTATGGGGTTTGGTCAACATCCGGAGGATGTCGTCTGCAAACAAGGAGAGTTTATACTCCTTCTTTCGCAACCAAACCCCACGGATGTCCGGATGAGTGGGAATGGCTTTAGCTAGGTGTTCCAAACACAGAACAAAGAGCAAGGGAGACAGGTGGCATCCCTGTCTTGTACCGTTACTCAAGGGGAATGTTGGCAACAGAAAGGAGGATAACTGTATCTGGGAGGATGTTCGGGAGTATAAAGGGAGTATAAAGCCTGTAGAGCAGCCATAAAGGGATCATTAAATTCATATTTGGAAAGGGTGGCTAACATAAAAGGCCAGCTGAGCCGATCAAAGGCTTTTTGTGCATCAAGGCTTAAAATAAGGGCTGGGCAGGATGTTTTATTGAGCAGGTCAATGAAGTCGATGGTGCGTCTCGTATTATCCCCGGCATGTCTGGTTGGCACAAAGCCTACTTGGTCATTATGTATGAGTCTAGGGAGTATGTGAGAAAGTCTATTAGCCAGAATTTTTGTGGAGATCTTATAATCAGAATTAAGTAAAGCTATGGGTCAATAGTTGTTGGGAAGGGAGGGATCTTTTCCAGGTTTTGGGATCACGGTGATATGGCATGAAGAAATTGGGGATGAGGAATGGTCCCTTTTAACAATGAGGTGAATAGGGTGAATAGGGATAATAAATGTGGGCTTAAAATCAGGAGGAAGGTTTTGTAGTAAGAATATGGCAGACCATCGGGGCCAGGGGATTTGTGGGTTGGGAGATTTTTGTACTATTGTACATTAGTATTTAGTAGATATATATTCTTCAAATGGTAGATGGCAGTGTTTATACATTTGTAGCTGCATCTATGGTAAAACTGTATGTCTTTTTTCTGTAAAAAAGCTCCTGTTTCCTGTCTGCAGTTAAGCAGCAAAGCCCATGTGGACCAT
>JAQSEC010000990.1:0-12196 GCA_028564925.1 Lithobates sylvaticus
AATCCAAACCATCATGGCCCTGTGTGAAAAAGTGATTGCCCCTAAACCTAATAACTGGTTGGGCCACCCTTAGCAGCAACAACTGCAACCAAGCGTTTGCGATAACGTGCAATGAGGCTTTTACAGCGTCCTGGAGGAATTTTGGCCCACTCATCTTTGCAGAATTGTCCTAATTCAGTTACATTAGAGGGTTTTCGAGCATGAACGGCCTTTTTAAGGTCATACCACAACATCTCAATAGGATTCAGGTCTGGACTTTGGCTAGGCCACTCCAAAGTCTTCATTTTGTTTTTCTTCAGCCATTCGGTGGTGGACTTGCTGGTGTGTTTAGGATCATTGTCCTGCTGCAGAACCCAAGTTCGTTTCAGCTTGAGTACACGAACAGATGGTCGGACATTCTCCTTCAGGATCTCTTGGTAGACAGCAGAATTCATAGTTCCTTTTATCACGGCAAGTCTTCCAGGTCCTGAAGCAGCAAAACAGCCCCAGACCATCACACTACCACCACCATATTTTACTGTTGGTATAATGTTCTTTTTCTGAAATGCAGTGTTCCTTCTACGCCAGATATACTTGGACACACACCTTCCAAAGAGTTCCACTTTTGTCTCATCGGTCCACAGAATGTTGTCCCAAAAGTCTTGGGGATCATCAAGATGTGTTGTGGAGAAATTGAGACGAACTTTGATGTTCTTTTTGCTCAGCAGTGGTTTTCTCCTTGGAACTCTGCCATGCAGGCCATTTTTGCCCAGTCTTTTCCTGATGGTGGAGGCATGAACGCTGACCTTAACTGAGGCAAGTGAGGCCTGCAGTTCCTTGGACGTTGTTGTGGGGTCTTTTGTGACCTCTTGGATGAGTCGTCGCTGCGCTTTTGGGGTAATTTTGGGCGGCCGGCCACTCCTGGGAAGGTTCACCACTGTTCCATGTCTTCGCCATTTGTGGATAATGGCTCTCACTGTGGTTCGCTGGATTCCCAAAGCTTTGGAAATGGCTTTATAACTATGTGTGTCCTCCTCTAATATAGTTTTGGTAAATCTAAAGGAGATTGTACAGAGTATGGCCACCTGTTTATGCCTAAAATGAATTAGTTGTGCTTTGAGTGCCATTAATTGATAACGGTACCCCATATGTGGAAGCAATCGTGCATTTTGTTGTGTGCAAAAATGTGCAACAAACACATTAAAAATATGTGCAAACCACAATGCCTTAAAATGCCCAGTGAGCTACTTTGCTGTGTTTGTTGTGTGTAGGACAGCCTATTGAAATCAATATCTACCCTATGCATGTTTCAGGGAAAAAGCACCAAAAAAATGTGTGCTCCCACTACGCTAGGTATGAATGGGGCCTGAAAGTGAAATTATATTATACCCCCCCCCCCCCCACTATGCAATTTGATTGTACAATTTCCTTTAGATTTCCCAAAACGATGTAATAGGTGAACCCACCTGAACAATCAATTTGTATCAAATCAGGCAGGCCCTTGCACTACATAGTTGATGATAGATTTAAACACTTTCAGACCGGACCATTTTGCTTGCCAAAGACCAGACCACTTTTTGCGATTCGGCACTGCGTCGCTTTAACTGACAATTGCGTAGTCATGCGACGTGGTTCCCAAACAAAATTGACGTCCTTTTTTTCCCACAAATAGAGCTTTCTTTTGGTGGTAATTGATCACCTCTGCGGTTTTTATTTTTTGCCCTATAAACAAAAAAAGAGCAACAATTTTGAAAAGAAACAATATTTTTTTACATTTCTCTCTAAAAAAATATCCCCAAATTAAAAAAAAAAAAATTAATTTCTTCATCAGTTTAGGCCGATATGTATTGTACATATTGTAAAAAAATTGCAATAAGCATATATTGATTGGTTTGGTTTTGGGATAGGACTGACTGGAGGAGGAGACATATCGTTGACAGAAAAGGGATTTGTGTGTCTCCTCTGACAGAAAAGAGATTTGTGTGTTTTCACACACAAATCCCTGTGCTGGCTCTCGGTCGACCGCCGGCCATGCGCATCGGGTCTCCTGCTGTGCAGCGGCGCCCTCTGACGGCTCTTAAAGGGAACCCCCTACCCGTACGGGGTTTCGCGCAGGGGTGACATTCTGCTCCCGTAAAAAGACGTGAGGAGGTTGGGAAGCGGTTAATGGATAAATTAGGAAAGTGGGTGAAAATAAAAAAAAAGGGCATATAGTAATGAGGGCACTATAGTCAGTGTTTATCTGGCGCTCCAGATGGAGTAATCCTTATGCCTCGTACACACTTTTGCCGGCGGACCTAGTCCAGCGGACAATCCCGCGGGACTTTCCAGCGGGGTCCGCTGGACTTTCCGAGGGTGTGGACTTGCCCACACACGCACGGACTTCTCCAGCGGATAATCCGCCGGCCAAAAGTCCGCGGGACTTTTGAAAATGAACGGACTTGCCCACACACGGAGCAGTCCGTTCATTTCGAACGTAACTTCAGGTTACGTAGCTAGCGTAGGCAGTAAATGCCGCCGCGCTAGCTCCGCAAGCTGGCATGGATTTAAAGGGAATCCCCACGCCGAAAAACGGCGTGGGGGTTCCCCCAAATCCATGTCAGACCCTCATCCGAGCACGCAGCCTGGCAGGCCAGGAAAGGGGTGGGGACGAACGAGCGCCCCCCCCCCCCTCCTGAGCCGTACCAGGCCGCGTGCCCTCAACATGGGGGGTGCCCTGGGGAAAGGGGGGCCGTGCGGCCCCCCACCCCAAAGCACCTTGTCCCCATGTTGATGAGGACAAGGGCCTCTTCCCGACAACCCTGGCCGTTGGTTGTCGGGGTCTGCGGGCGGGGGCTTATCGGAATCTGGGAGCCCCCTTTAATAAGGGGGCCCCCAGATACCGGCCCCCCACCCTATGTGAATGAGTATGGGGTACGATGTACCCCTACCCATTCACCTAAGGTGTAAAATGTAAGTACAAAAACACACACACTTTTGAAAAAATATTTTATTGCACTGCTCCGGGGGTCTTCTTCCGTCTTGGGGGTCTTCTCGCCGGACTCCTCCGCTCTCTTCTGCTCTTTTACCTAGCTCTTTCACGAGGGGAGGAGTCCGGCTACCTTCTTCGTCGTCGCCGCCGTCGTCTGGGGGTCTCGATCCGCCTTCGGGGGTCTTCCGGGGGTCTCTTCTGTTCTTGCGGCGGTCGTCGTCTTCCGCGCCGCCGGCGCCTTCTCCTTCTTCTTGTCCTTCTTGTTCTTCTTCTTCTTCCGATGTTGACCCGACGCTGTCTCTGCCCGGAATGCCTGTGCCGATCTGCGCTCGGACTTATATAGGGACATGGGGGACAGGGTCACATGCACATGTCACATGGTGACCCCGCCCCCTTGTGTTGTCACAGTCCCGGAGGATGCTGGGACTGTGACATCGCAAGGGGGCGGGGTCACCATGTGACATGAACATGTGACCCTGTCCCCCATGTCCCTATATAAGTCCGAGCGCAGATCGGCACAGGCATTCCGGGCAGAGACAGCGACGGGTCAACATCGGAAGAAGAAGAAGAACAAGAAGGACAAGAAGAAGGAGAAGGCGCCGGCGGCGCGGAAGACGACGACCGCCGCAAGAACAGAAGAGACCCCCGGAAGACCCCCGAAGGCGGATCGAGACCCCCAGACGACGGCGGCGACGACGAAGAAGGTAGCCGGACTCCCCTCGCTCGGTAAAAGAGCTTGGTAAATGGCGGGGGGAGTCCGGCGAGAAGACCCCCAAGACGGAAGAAGACCCCCGAAGGCGGATCGAGACCCCCAGACGGCGGCGACGACGAAGAAGGTAGCCGGACTTCCCCCGCTCGGTAAAAGAGCTTGGTAAATGGCGGGGGAGTCCGGCGAGAAGACCCCCAAGACGGAAGAAGACCCCCGGAGCAGTGCAATAAACTATTTTTTCAAAAGTGTGGGTGTTTTTTTTTTACTTTACATTTTACACCTTAGGTGAATGGGTAGGGGTACATCGTACCCCATACTCATTCACATAGGGTGGGGGGCCGGTATCTGGGGGGCCCCTTATTAAAGGGGGCTCCCAGATTCCGATAAGCCCCCGCCCGCAGACCCCGACAACCAACGGCCAGGGTTGTCGGGAAGAGGCCCTTGTCCTCATCAACATGGGGACAAGGTGCTTTGGGGTGGGGGGCCGCACGGCCCCCCTTTCCCCAGGGCACCCCCCATGTTGAGGGCACGCGGCCTGGTACGGCTCAGGAGGGGGGGGCGCTCGTTCGTCCCCACCCCTTTCCTGGCCTGCCAGGCTGCGTGCTCGGATGAGGGTCTGACATGGATTTGGGGGGAACCCCCACGCCGTTTTTTCGGCGTGGGGAGTCCCTTTAAATCCATGCCAGGTCACGGAGCTAGCGCGGCGGCATTTACTGCCTACGCTAGCTACGTAACCTGAAGTCACGTGCTAAATGAACGGACTTGCCGATGAGCGGCAAGTCCGTTCATTTCAAAAGTCCCGCGGATTTGCCCACTAATGGCGGGATTATCCGCTGGACTGCCAAGTCCAGCGGATAATTTGAAAACAAAACTTCAAACTTTAGTCCGCCGTACTTTGGCGCCAAAAAGTCCGCCGGCGCCCACACACGAGGGGATTATCCGCTGGACTTCAGTCCAGAGGATAATCCCGCGGGATTGTCCCTTCGTGTGTACGCGGCATTAGGAGTATATTTTGTGGCTGTAATAGCTGGATGTCGATGCAGCCATGATTGACAAGATTCCAGCCCTGCCTAGGTCCAATCAGACACCAGTGACATCACAAATTACACTTTGCTACAATGTAAATTAGTGAGTGTACAGCTATTATAACAGTGTAAATTTGATGCCCCCTCAAAATAACTCAACACACAGCCATCAATATCTAAACCGCTGACAACTAAAGTGAGCACACACCCAAGTGAAAATGTCCAAATTGGGCCCAATTAGTCATTTTACGTTCCCAGAGATATGTGATTCCATAGTGTTAGAAGTTTTACTCAGGTGTGAATGGGGAACAGGTGTGTTAATATTGATGTTGTCTCTCTCACTCTCTCATACTGGTCACTGGAACTTCAACATGGCACCTCATGGCAAAGAACTCTGAGGATCTGAAAAAAAGAATTGTTGCTCTACATAAAGATGGCCTAGGCTATAAGAAGATTGCCAAGACCCTGAAACTGAGCTGCAGTATGGTGGCCAAGACAGTACAGCAGTTTAACAGAAGAGGTTCCACTGAGAACAGGCCTCGCCATGGTTGACCAAAGAAGATGAGTGCTCGTTCTCAGCGTCATATCCAGAGGTTGTCTTTGGGAAATAGACGTATGAGTGCTGCTAGCATTGCTGCAGAGGTTGAAGGGGTGGGGGGTCAGCCTGTCAGTGCTCAGACCATACACCACACACTGCATCAAATTGGTCTGCATGACTGTCATTCCAGAAGGAAGCCTCTTCTAAAGATGATGCATAAGAAAGCCAGCAAACAGTTTGCTGAAGACAAGCAGACCAAGGTCATGGATTACTGGAACCATATCCTGTGGTTTGATGAGACCAAGAGAAACGTATTTGGCTCAGATGGTGTAAAGCGTGTGTGGCAGGAACCAGGTGAAGAGTACACCGACAATTGTGTCTTGCCTACAGTCAAGCATGGTGGTGGGAGTGTCATGGTCTGGGGCTGCATGAGTGCTGCCGTCACTGGGGAGCTACAGTTCATTGAGGATATCATGAATGCCAACATGTTCTGTGACATACTGAAGCAGAGCATGATGCCCTCCCTTTGGAGACTGGGCCGCAGGGCAGTATTCAAACATGATATCTACCCCAAACACATCTCCAAGACAACCACTGCCTTGCTAAAGAAGCTGAGGGTAAAAGGTGATGGACTGGCCAAGCATGTCCCCAGACCTAAACCCCATTGAGCATCTGTGGGACATCCTCAAATGGAAGGTTGAGTAGCGCAAGGTCTCTAACATCCACCAGCTCCATGATATCATCATGGAGGAGTGAAAGAGGACTCCAGTGGCAACACAAAATATTGACACTTTGGGCCCGATTTGGACATTTTCACTTAGGGGTGTACTCACTTTTGTTGCCAGCGGTTTAGACATTAATGGCTGTGTGTTGAGTTATTTTGAGGGGACAGCAAATTTACGCTGTTATACAAGCTGTACACTCACTACTTTACATTGTAGCAAAGTATAACTTCTTCAGTATTGTCACATGAAAAGATATAATAAAATATTTACAAAAATGTGAGGGGTGTAGTAACTTTTGTGAGGTACTGTATCTATATATATCTATCTATCTGCTATTTAGCCTTTCATTTTCTAATTAGAACTAATTGATTATGTCCGTACTCAGCAAGGTGATGCCCTATTCCTTTAATTGACTAATAGTTTTATGTAAAGATCCACTCAAGCCATTTGATTTACTCCATTGTGCATTTTGATTAGTTGAAATGCCACTGGAACTGATAGATTTATTCAAGACAAGTGGAAAATTGTTTTAATGAATTACTGTCTACTTGAGTTTTTCCTCTACCTTGTAATTAATGTCAAGAATACTTACATTTATTAGTAACTTAATTGATGTCACGTATTGCATATCATAATTAATGGCGATTTGTATTTAGCTGTAAGTTGATTCTAGAGGAGTACACAAACAGGGTTTTTTAAGGACGTGAAAACGTGAAGATTAATTTTCTATATATTTTATATATTGACAGTCATATTTAGATACTGAATTAAAGCTGTCACTTATTTACTAAACTATGGGGTTGATTCACTAAAGGCAAATCCACTTTGCACTACAAGTGCAACTTGGGAACGCAGTCGCTGTAGATCTGCGGGGAAGCTCTGAAATGAGGGGAAGCTCTGCTGATTTCTATCATCCAATCATGAACAAGCAAAAATGCTGTTTTTTATTTTCCTTGCATGTCCCCCTCAGATCTACAGCGACTGAACTTCCAAGTGCACTTGCAGAACACTTGTAGTGCTAAGTGGATTTGCCTTTAGTAAATAACGTAACCCCACATTAGCTATTGTTTTAGTAATGTCAGTAGTGCTCCTACTCTAGTCATAACACAATAAAATAATTGCATATAATATTTCTTTACAGTATTTATCTTCAATGACTAGCTCAGATTTAGCAATGGCTGCTTGAATGTTACTTGGGAATTTTGTTTCCATTGACATATGCCAGTCATGAGAGAGTAAACCAAAGGTAAAAGCAGGTCCTAATTGTGTCTGCTTTCCATTGGCAGACTAGTGTGTTTTTTCAGTTCAGTATCACTTTTACAAAATAAAAAAGTAATGAAATAAATATAGTTTATTCTGGGTCACTGAATATGTGCTGTTCCCTGTTCTCCTCTTTAGGTGTCAGTTTATGGAACGGAATGGCAGGGGCATTCATTTATTTAAACATTCTATGAGTATTACTTGGGAAAATGTAAATTTGGACTATTGTATTTCCATGTTTTTTTATTTTATTTTTTATAGAGAAACAGTAGCACCAAAAACAATAATTTGTTACACACATTTTGGAATGTGCCCAATTAACCCTTTACGTTATTTGCTTAATTCCTCTGAATTATATACTTTTTTCACATTTTGCTATTTAAGTAGTGTACAGATGCAAATGTAAGGAAAAAAGGAAATGAGCAGCCATCTTGTTAAAAAAAATTCTGAGTTGCACAAGATATATTTTTAAGAGTTTGTTCACATTTATACATTATCCTGCAGTAAAACTTGTTTTGATACAGAAAATCACAGTTCATGTGCAAAAAACAGACATGCCCTACTGTGCCATGTGCTAGAGCCTTGCAGATACACATAAACCTAAAGACAAAGGATCATTTTTGAAAATGAAACTCCTGCATCACAACACGTGACATATAGTTAGGTTTAAAAAAGACAGAAGTCCATCTCGTTCAACCAACAGGGAATAAAAAAACCTCCACATACATAACTCTATACTCATAGTTGCTCCAGAACAAGGCAAAAAAAACAACAACTTGGTAAAGCATGATCAAATTTGCCTTAATAAAGAAAAAAAATATTTCCTGAGTCTCTAGGAGGCAATCCGATATTCTCTGGATCAACTACCCCTGGTACTATTACATATACAGGCAGTCCCCTAGTTACAAACATCCGACTTACAAACGACTCCTACTTACAAACAGAGGGAGAGGGAGACAACAGGAAGTGAGAGGAAATCTACCCCTAGGAAGGGAAATTCACTCCTGTAATGCCTTGTACACACGGCCGGACATTCCGACCACAAACTCCAGACGGATTTTGTCCGAAACTTGTCTTGCATACACACGGTCGCACAAAGTTGTCGGAAAATCCGATCATTCCGAACGAGGTGATGTACAACACGTATGACGGGACTACGTAGAGGCCAGTAGCCAATAGCTTTCGTCTCCAAATTTCTACTGAGCATGTGTGGCATTTTGTGCGTCGGAATTCTCTACACACGATCGGAAAAAGTCTGATGGGATTTTGTTGTGGGAAAATTTTAGATCCTGCTCTCAAATGTTTTCCGTCGGATATTGCGACAGAAAAAGTCCGCTTTTTCCCCCACACGATCGGATTTTCAGAAAACCTGACTTTTTCCATCGGAATATGCGACCGTGTGTATGGGGCATTAGAGTTATTATGGGAAAAATATGTTTATTTACTGATTTAGGCCCCTTTCACACTGAGGCATTTTTCAGGCGCAACAGCGCTAAAAATAGCGCCTGTATAGCGTCTGAAAAAAGGGGCTCCTTTCACTCCAGTGTGAAAGCCTAATAGTCAACTTTATAATACTGTACTTTAATCCTAAGTTAAATCTCAGACAACAATAAACTGGAGCAACAATTCACCTCACACACAAAGAAAAGAGTTTTACAGGGGGAGAGAGCAGAATATGCAATGTGAACACTTGTGAGCGGACATACTCCTCGCCAGTGCCGTACAATGCCATCACATGCGGTACAGTGTCATCACATGCCGTACAGGGTCATCACATGCCGTACAGGGTCATCACATGCCATACAGAGTCATCACATGCCGTACAGAGTCATCACATGCCGCACAGAGTCCTCAGATGCCGTACAGAGACATCACATGCCATACAGTGCTATACAGAGCCATCACATTCCTTACAGAGCCATCACATGCTATACAGAGCCATCATATGCCGTACAGAGCCATCACATTCCATACAGAGCCATAACATGCCATACAGTTTCATCACATGTTGTACAGAGCCATCACATGCCATACAGAGCCATCGCTGCGCATGCACGGTTCATTGGATGCATTATCTGAAGGGAGGCATTATTCGACAGCACTCCTACAGTTGGCTACCAGTGAGGAGATAGAGGTGGAGTGAGAGCCATTTGGCTGAGGGAAATAGGGTGACATACAGAGAGGACACAGTGCTGCTAATCATCTGTTACCATGGCCGCCCTACTACTAAGAGGAGGCCTAAGCCAAGGGCCTGTACTGCGAGGAGGTGAGTCACCTTCTCTGTGTGTGTCAACAGGCCGATACCTACCTACACAGGGCAGCACATCCATATACACAAGCCGATACCTACCTACACAGGGGGGCACACCCATGTACACAGGCTGATACCTACCTACACAGGGGGGCACAGCCATATACACAGGCTGATACCTACCTACACAGGAGGGCTCACTCATGTACACAGACCGATACCTACCTACACTGGGCGGCACACCCATGTGCACAGGCTGATACCAACCTATACAGGAGGGCACACCCATTTACGCAGGCCTATACCTATCTACAAAGAAGGGCACACCAATGTACGCAGGCCTATACCTACCTACACGGGGGCACACCCATGTACGCACACCTATACCTCTCTACACAGGAGGGCACAGCCATGTACACAGGCCTACCTACTTACAGAGGGGGGCACAGCCATGTACAGAGGTGAGTCAGGTACAGAAGAGAGCACAGCCAGGTGCAGAGGAGAGCCAGATGCAGAGGAGAGCCAGATGCAGAGGAGAGCCATGTGCAGAGGAGAGCCATGTGCAGAGGAGAGCCATGTGCAGAGGAGAGCCATGTACAGAAGCGAGCCATGT
Organism: Lithobates sylvaticus; assembly: GCA_028564925.1. NCBI lineage: Eukaryota > Metazoa > Chordata > Amphibia > Anura > Ranidae > Lithobates > Lithobates sylvaticus. Next base: position 10,072 of record JAQSEC010000990.1, read on the forward strand.
ACAGAAGCGAGCCATGTGCAGAGGAGAGCCATGTGCAGAGGAGAGCCATGTACAGAGGAGAGCCATGTACAGAAGCGAGCCATGTGCAGAGGAGAGCCATGTGCAGAGGAGAGCCATGTACAGAAGAGAGCCATGTGCAGAGGAGAGCCATGTGCAGAGGAGAGCCATGTACAGAGGAGAGCCATGTACAGAAGCGAGCCATGTGCAGAGGAGAGCCATGTACAGAAGAGAGCCATGTGCAGAGGAGAGCCATGTGCAGAGGAGAGCCATGTGCAGAGGCATATACCTACCTAAACAGGAGGGCACACCCATGTACACAGGCCTATACCTACCTACACAGGAGGGCACCTCCATGTACACAGGTCTATACCTACCTACTTAGGGGGGCACAGCCATGTACACAGGCCTATAACTACCTACACAGGGGGGCACAGCCATGTACAGAGGAGAGCCAGGTACAGAAGAGAGCACAGCCAGGTGCAGAAGAGAGCCACGTGCAGAGGAGAACCATGTACAGAGGAGAGCCTGTGTACATAAGTGTGCCCCCCTGTGTAGGTAGGTATCGGCCTATGTATACGGCTGAGCCCTCCTGTGTAGGTAGGTATCGGCCTGTAGACACACACAGAGAAGGTGACTCACCTTCTCGCAGTACAGGCCCTCGGCTCAGGCATCCTCTCAGTAGCAGGGCCACGCGATGATTAGCAGCGCCGTGTCCTTTCTCTATGTTGCCCCATTTCCCTCTGCCAAGTGGCTCTCACTCCACCTCCATCTCCTCCCTGGTAGTCAACTGTAGGTGTCCTGTCGAATAATGCCTCCCATCAGATAATGCATGCGCAGCGATGGCTCTGTACAGCATGTGATGGCTCTGTACGGCATGTGATGACTCTGTACAAAATGTAATGACATTGTACGGCAATGGCATGTAATGACACTGTATGGCATGTAATGGCTCTGTATGGCATGTGATGGCTCTGCATGGCTCTGTACGGCATGTGGGGGCACTGTACGGCATGTGATGACTCTGTACGGCAGGTGATGGCTTTGTATGGCTCTGTACGGCATGTGATGGCACTGTATGGCATGTGGTGACACTGTACGGCATGTGATGGCTCTGTACGGCATGTAATGACACTGTATGGCTCTGTACGGCATGTGGTTGCACTGTATGGCATGTGGTGACACTGTACGGCATGTGATGGCTCTGTACAACATGTAATGACACTGTACGGCATGTGATGGCTCTGTACAACATGTAATGATACTGTACAGCATGTGATGGCTCTGTACAACATGTAATGACTCTGTACAGCATGTGATGACTCTGTACAGCATGTGATGACTCTGTATGGCATGTGATGACTCTGTACGGCATGTGATGACTCTGTACGGCATGTGATGACTCTGTACGGCATGTGATGACTCTGTACAATCATCCCCCGAATGGTATTCTGCTTAGATTTTCTGATGTGGGAGCTGCAGCAAGCATAGTAGGCAACTATATACAGTCTACAGACACATGCAGGCTATTTGTATATACAGTGTACATATCAAGGCTTTGTCTTTGTAAACAGTGAGCAGTTTTAGGCTGTATCTCTGTACTCTGTACATATTCCAGGCTGTTTGTAAGATAATTCTGTAATAAGTGTGTGTATGTGGGGAGGAGGAGCTCTGAGTGTCTGTGTGTGTGTGTGTGTGTGTGTGTGTGTGTGTGTGTGTGTGAAGTGAGAGGAGCAGAGCAATGACAGGAGGGAGAATGCAACTAAAATCGGGGAGGAAGCCCTCTCCAACACCCTCCAGATCCTGACAAGCCTGTGAAACTTCTGTTCTGTGAAACTCTGGTCTCCCAGCAGTAGATTCCGTTTGCTATCTGATCAAAGCAGCTTCTGTTTCCTGTATGAGGTCATATTACTATGGAAACAGAACCATGTGACCAACATGCTCGTTCACAGCACAGCCACGTCTCTCCGGGGAGGTGGGGCAGAGGCAGGGGGTGTGTTGGTGTGTTGCTGAAGTTGTATACACCCCCTGAGAACTTTTCAAACAGCAAATGGACCGTTTTTGGCAGCTGGAGGAAAGTTCAAGTGCACATGCTGTAAAAACGAAAGGAGGTAGGAAAAAAGATTAG
>JAQSEC010000664.1:0-12279 GCA_028564925.1 Lithobates sylvaticus
CCATGCATAAATGGTTATTATACTACTCAGAGTTGTAGCATCAGCTGCGTTATCAACTTAATTGAAGATGGATCTTTGCATGTGAATGAGGGCGTCAGCTTGCCCTCTGATTGGATCTTCATTTTTTGAATGTGTGTATACAGTATATACCATGTAATTTTATGTTTGAATTAGCTGTGATTAAACACCAGTGAGAGCAGTGTGAAACCCGTTAAGTTTGCATTTTGAACCTGTTTTTGTACAGACTGTATCTACAATAAAAGAAACTACTATTTTTGGAGTGCGGCTATCCAGAGCTTTATTTTCTCATATGTCATTACTTTGTGTGGCCACCATTATTTTCCAGCACTGCCTTAACCCTCTTGGGCGTGGAGTTCACCAGAGCTTCACAGGTTGCCACTGGAGTCCTCTTCCCCTCCTCCATGATGACATCACAGAGCTGTTTGATGTTAGAGACCTTGCGCTCCTCCACCTTCGGTTTGAGGATGCCCCACAGATGCTCAATAGGGTTTAGGTCTGGAGAAATGCTTGTCCAGTCCATCACCTTTACCCTCAGCTTCTTTAGCAAGACAGTGGTCGTCTTGGAGGTGTGTTTGGGGTCTTTATCATGTTGGAATACTGCCCCGCAGCTCAGTCTCTGAAGGGAGGGGATCATGCTCTGCTTCAGTATGTCACAGTACATGTTGGCATTCATGGTTCCCTCAATGAACTGTAGCTCCCCAGTGCCGGCAGCACTCATGCAGCCCCAGACCATGACACTCCCACCACCATGCTTAACTGTAGTCAAGACACACTTGTCTTTGTACTCCTCACCTGGTTGCTGCCACACACGCTTGACACCATCTAAACCCAATAAGTTTATCTTGGTCTGATCAGACCACAGGACATGGTTCCAGTAATCCATGTCCTTAGTCTACTTGTCTTCAGCAAACTGTTTGCAGACTTTCTTGTGCATCATCATCGCCTGGCAATCTTCTTATAGCCTAGCCCATCTTTATGTAGCGCAACAATTCTTTTTTTCAGATCCTCAGAGAGGTCTTTGCCATGAAGGTGCCATGTTGAACTTCCCAAATGTAACACACCTGCTCCTCATTCACACCTGAGATCTTGTAATACTAATGAGTCACATGACACCGGGGAGGGAAAATGGCTAATTGGGCCCAATTTGGACATTTTCACTTAGGGGTGTACTCACTTTTGTTGCTAACAGTTTAGACGTTAATGGCTGTGTGTTGAGTTATTTTGAGGGGACAGAAAATGTACACTGTTATACAAGCTGTACACTCACTACTTTACATTGACTCCCCACCCTTTCAACCTCTGCAGCAATGCTGGCAGCACTCACACATCTATTTTCCAAAGACAACCTCTGAATATGACGCTGAGCCCGTGCACTCAACTTCTTTGGTAGACCATGGCGAGGCTTGTTCTGAGTGGAACCTTTCCTATTAAACCTCTGTATGGTCTTGGCCACTGTGCTGCAGGACCGTTTCAGGGTCTTGGCAATCTCCTTATAGCCTAGGCCATCTTTATGCAGAGAAACATTTCTTTTTTTCAGATCCTCAGAGAGTTCTTTGCCATGAGGTGCCATGTTGAACTTCCAGTGACCAGTATGAGAGAGTGAGAGCGATAACACCAAGTTTAACACACCTGTTCCCCATTCACACCTGAGACCTTGTAAGACTAACGAGTCACATGACTCGAGGGGTGTACTCACTTTTGTTGCTAGCGGTTTGAACATTAATGGCTGTGTGTTGAGTTATTTTGAGGGAACAGAAAATGCACACTGTTATACAAGCTGTACACGTACTACTTTACATTGTAGCAAAGTGTCATTTCTTCAGTGTTGTCACATGAAAGGGTATAATAAAATATTTGCAAAAAATGTGAGGGGTGTACTCACTTTTGTGAGATACGGTACATAGAAATTGCAGTAAACTGTATTAACATGAAAGTTCCAACAAGGTGGTAACAGAATCTGTGTAACACAGCCCAACTGGCCCAGCAGCACTTAGAGAGTTTGCACAGGATATCTGAAAACAACTTGATGCCCAGCAACATCTGTCAGTGGAGGTGGCTGGAAGGTAGCCTGGCAAATAAAGCACCTAGCTGTGGAAGGGCTCCTGGCTGGTTACACAGACAAGCAGTCCTTAAAATGTCCCTCCTCCACTGGAACCTTTCCCTATGGTAGATACACTGTCCCTGACCAGTGGGTTCCTGTCCCTGACTTAGCCACAAATGCGCACCAACTGAAGGGGGACAGTGCTACTTATTGTAATATAATGTATAAAACAATTCTTTCTAGATTTATCTATGTTTTGCTAAATATGTATATATGAGTTTGTAGCAAGACTCATCTCTGTTTTACATAGAATTAAGAGTTTGACAGGTTTTTGTGGTTAAGCCATTTCCAGGAACAAGCTTCCTGTTTCTGTAAGACACAGGCTACAGCATATCTTTATCTGTAGGAAAATGTCTGTTTCTCACCTACAAGAGACTTTACCTTGTGGTTCAAGACAGAGCCTAAGAATAAGTTTCCTGTCTTAACTGTAAAATACGTTATTGAGAATATGCATTTTCAGAATGGAAACAGATGTTTCTTATTCTGATAACACACAGGAAGTCCCTCCTAACCCCTACCTTTTTCCTTTTGCATCTGCATAAATACCGTGTATTTTGTGCTCAATAAACCAGACAACTGTTGAAACACTTAGTAACTGTTTCTGTGTGTTTTCAATGGGCGTCTCTCAGATCTGAATGGGTCATTTAAGGTTATCCTACATTACCTAAGAGTACACCTGGGTGGTTATATTACCTGTTCCCACTTCACTTATTAGCACTGCCCACAGTAAAGATGTCTCCTGAGGTCATTCAGGGCAGCAGCATCCAATCAGACAGCTGCTCTCCTGATGACATCTACGAAGGCTTTAAAGAAGGGGTTTCAAACTGGTGGCCCTCCAGCTGTTGTGAAATTACAAGTCCCATGAGGCATTACAAGGCTGACAGTTACAAGCATGACTACCACAAGCAGAGGCATGATGGGACTTGTAGTTTCGCCAAACAGTGACTGGAGGATGGAAAACGGACCGAGCAGCAATAGTAGCTCAGGCTAATTTGCTCATCCAACCAGCATATATGAAAGGATAATAAATGTATTATCCTTTAATATATGCTGGTTGGATGAGCAAATTAGCCTGAGCTACTATTGCTGCTCGGTCCGTTTTCCATCCTCCAGTCAATGTTTGGTTAAAGCGCAGCTTTTTGTTTTTTCTTTCACATTTTGTTGCTGTCACATAACACGGCTAGAGTTGCTGCTACCGTTAGATCTTGATTGACCTTACTGTATCTGGTGGGGATACATCCATTTATTTAGAGTCTTAGCGCAGTTCCTTTCTTTGTTTTCCTACTTGTAGTTTCGCAACAGCTGGAGGGCCGCCAGTTTGAGACCCCTGCTTTAAAGAAACATGAGTTCCCCCCTGTCCTCCACTCTCTCTGCATGGCGGTTGCCGAACAGCGCCACCTGTGCAGGGAGGCCGAACTGCACCTGCCTACACTCTGGCGGAGGCCAGTAAGAGCATTATGATTGGATGGAGGCTGGCAGTTGCTGGATTGAAGCCATGACTGTGGTAGTTAAGTGAAACTAAATCAGAGAGAGGAACAGAAAAAGCTTTTCTGGTTAATAAAAGGTAACAGCAGTATAAAATGAAAAACAGCTCCATTTAAAAAAAAAAAAAAAAAACGAATTTCATTGCATTACCTAAGACCGCATTTAACCGAAATAGGATTCTAAAACGCCTTGCCGATAGTTACCCCTTAACGAAAAAATTGGTGGAGTATATCTTGACGCGGAAGGAAGTAAACTAGATAAAAATGTAAAAATAATAAAGTTTATGTACCAATAAATGAAACGACATTTAAACCTACACTTCCGATTCTTCCTCATTCGAACGGTTAAGGCAAAACCTATCCTGCACAATTTAATCCCTCAAGTTAAACTTTGCTGGCGCCTGATTAATCAGCGCAATTTAACTAAATTGCCGCATGAACAGAAAGAGATATTTGTCTCCTGAGGTGGTTTATTGCTTCTTACAAGCAAGTAGTGAAACAGTATTACTGCGGTATTGTTCTGATAGGAGATAAATACGGTTTGATTCAATCGAGTCGTTATTTTAACATTCCGTAGTGTATTCAGCATTAGAGCAAACGTTTAAATGCTATGAGCAGAAATCATTTATCCATCTCGACGTCGTGAAAAGGGCCACTATATCCAACTTACATCAATTTTCGTAAGCCCGCTTGTGTAAAATAGAGTTTAATAACTTTCAAGGATATGTTTTAAAAAGTTTCAGAAGATGATTAAAACAAGGAGATTTAGAGCTGAGAAACGTGTGCATCTAATATCTGAGAACCTGGGGCTCATTCACACCACGGCATGTGTCTTATTGGGTGTATAGCATGTTCTAATGCTGCATTGTTATTATGCATTGTAGTGCTTTACTTTTTTTCCCAGATGCAACTTATTATAATGTGTTACAGCACAATGCACAACAAATGCAACATATACAATTTTTTCCCATTGCACAACAAAGCAGCACCATAGCTCCTAGGCAGTGGCAGCTGCTCCATAAGGGGCCCCTCCCCCAATCCATGCACCCACCCCCTAATCAACATGCAGGGCACTGGACACATGGATTTTAATCTTTTTTTTTTTTTGAAGCACATGATTGTAAGGGTGAGCTTGGGGCGCAGAGCACTGTGCCCTGAGCCCACCCAGTTGTGTGACATTAGCAAATTAATAATCGCTAATGTCTTCCTGTTTCTTCTCCTGGCCAATCAGGAAGTGTGTCCTGAGACCCGATTGGCTGTGAGCCTTAGGACTCCAGCCAATCGGGTCTAAGGACCCACTTCCTGTTCAGTAGGAAGGGGAGGCAGGAAGACATTAGCGAATTGTGCTAATGAGGGGGGCAGGATTGTTTGTGTTTGCAAAGTTATGGGGAAAAGGGGAAGAAGGAGTAAACCACTTCCTGCCCATGCTATAGCTGAAAGACTGCTACAGCGCGGGCTTAAATTGCCCGGAGGGCAGGCCACATGCTCTGTGATAGCTGAGCATGTGAGACTCGGCTGATCATAGATCGGGTAAAGGGCCAACTACAGCAGGCCAAATAAACGGATGCCAGTTATTGTTTTTTTTTATTCCTTCATGCTGTCATTGTGAAGGAAAAAAACCTGCAGCTTCTGTTAGAGGGATTAGAGAGACATCGGTCCCCTTAGCACCTCCATGTGATCCTAATCAGTGCCATATATCAGCGCCCACCAGTGCCACCTATCAAAGCCCACCAGTGTAACATATCAGTGCCACCTATCAAAGCCCACCTATGTAACATATCAGTGCCCATCAGTGCTATCAGTGCCCATTAGTGCTGCCTATCAGTGTCGCCTACCAGTGCCCATCAGTGCCTATCAGTGTCTTCTAATAGTGCCCATCAGTGCCACCTATCAGTGCCCATCAGTGCCACCTATTAGTGCCACCTATCTCTGCTGCCTATCAGCACCCATCAGTGCCACCTATTAGTGCCGTCAGTGTCACCCATCAGTGCAGCCTCATCAGTGCCTCCTAATCAGTGCCCACCAGTGCCGTCTCATCAGTGCCCCATCAATGCAGCCTAAAGCCTCGCACACAGGATCAGATTTTACGACAGGAAATGTGTGATAACAGGCTGTTGGCGGGAAAAATCCGACTGTTTGTACGATCCATCGGACAATTGTTGTCAGATTTTCCGCGGACAAATGTTGGATGGCAGGTTTTAAAATTATCCGTGGACAAATGTCTGTTGTCGGATTTTCAAAGCGTGTGCACACAAGTCTGGTGGACAAAAGTCCAAAGTACAAATACGTATGTTCGGAGTCAAAAACGAGCCAAAAGCGGTCGGTCTTGTAAACTAGCGTTCGTAATGGAGAATTAACATTTGTGACGCACATTCTCTTCTTTAATGGTATAATAATGAAGCTGCTTTGCTGGTGATACTGATGGAGTTATTACAAACAAATTTTCAAAGGCTTTTTTTTTCTAGTGATATCAAGAATAATATTATTACGCTTCTTTATTTTTTTATTTGGGCAAGTTACCACAACACCATTATCCTGTAGTTTTTAAGATCAAAGATACAACTATGTTGGTGTCCCTTGTCAATTTTACATTGTATTTTTTTTTTTTTTTAATGTAACTGCCGACTCCCAAACTGTCATTTGAAGTAAAACACATAGCCAAGTATTATTCTACACAATTTTTTTATTGTGCAAAAAAAAAAAAAAAAAAAAAATTAAGACATGCTATCTGCCAATATAACTTAACAAAAATGTGCATTCTATGCATCCAAAAATATAGAAAATATACCAAATCAAATCATTATTCAACCCAAAAAATAAAAGCCTCATGCATGTGTCCTGATTCCTAATATAGGGGGTCAACAATGCCAAGAGTTGGTAAAAGCAGGGGTCCGTCATCCAGAGATAATTCCAAAAATCATCCGGATTATTCTCTTGGAGCTCCCGCAGCAAAGACATATGACATAATTGGTCACCATTAATAAAGCAGCCAATTTTTGGTCCAAGAAATCCTTCTCCTCCTTTTCCTGGACTGGACTTGGGTCAAAGCAATAACTCCAAGGCCAATAAGACATTATCTCCTCCGATTCTGCAACATGGCTGGTTGATGTACGGCCATTCAGAAACGAACTGAAAAGCACGAAATGAAAAATGCAAAATGAAAAAGCACGAATCAACACTCGCCGAACATCTACTAACACAAAATTAGCAGAAGGAGCCCAAAGGGTGGTGCTAAAGAGCTGAAAAACCACATAGTACGTCACTACGTTCGTGTTTGTTGGCCAACAATTCCTTGCCGTTTGTATGCAACGCCCCAGGTTTTGTCTGCGGAAAATCAGATCATGTGTACAAGGCTTATCAGTGTAGCCTCATTAGCACACCTCAATGAAGGAGTAAAATTACAGTACCTGTTTGCAAAATGTTATAACAAAATATGAAAAACTTTTTCTTTTTTTTTTTTGGTCTTTTTTTGTTTGTTTTAATCTGATTAAACTCCAGCTAATATTTTATAAACAGTTGTAGCAGCCTTTTTTTTTTCTTTTGGGATAAATGTTTTCCATAAATAAATTAAAGCTTATTATTGGCAGCACCTCTGTCAGTGGTAAAAAGTCTGTAACTGCAAGAGAGCTTGTTCTCTTGAAAAACAGCAAACTTACTGGCTGGATCACAAGATGAAAATAGAAGAAGAAAGCCTAGAAAAAGAAAATGAATGCAGCCATCACATCTAAGAATTGGTAAGCTGCAATGTAATAACACAGTGGGGGTTGATTTACTAAAACCTGGAGAGCGCAAAATCTGGCGCAACTCTGTATAGAAACCAATCAGCTTTCAGTTTTTTTTTTCCGAAGCTTAACCGCTTCCCGACCGCCTCCTGTATATATACATCCTCAGAATGGCACGGCTAGGCAAAGGCACGTATATATACGTCCCCTTTAATTGCCTAGCCGTGGGGTCGCGGGCGCGCCGCCGGCGGCGCGCTCGCGACCCGGTCGGGAGCTCCGTGACCATGGCCGCGGGACCAGCGGACCCGATCGCCTCTGGTGTCCCGCGATCGGGTCACAGAGCTGAAGAATGGGGAGAGGTCTGTTTAAACAAACCTCTCCCCGCGCTTCCTACTCTGCCTGTCATTGATCGGCTGTTCCCTGTCATTGGGAAAGCCAATCAATGACGTCAGACTTCAGCCCAGCCCCCTAATGTAAAAAAAAAACACACATGTCACAGCCCATAACCCCTCCCCGCCCCCTAGTGGGTAACTCTTTCACTACAACTGTCATTTATACAGGAATCAGTGCATTTAAATAGCATTGATTGCTGTATAAATGACAATGGTCCCAAAAATGTGTCAAAAATGTCTGACGTGTCCGCCATAATGTCGCAGTCACAATAAAAATCGCTGATCGCCGCCATTGCTAGTAAAAAAATGTTTTTATAAAAATGCTATAAAACTATCCCCTATTTTGTAAACGCTATAACTTTTGCGCAAACCAATCAATAATCGCTAATTGCAATTTTTTTTACCAGAAGAATACGTGTCGGCCTAAACTGAGGAAAAAAATGTTTTTTTATATATTTTTTGGGATATTTATTATAGCAAAAATTAAAAAATATAGAATTTTTTTCAAAATTGTCGCTATATTTTTGTTTATAGCGCAAAAAAAAAAAAAAACGCAGGGGCGATCAAATACCACCAAAAGAAAGCTCTATTTGTGGGAAAAAAAGGACGCCAATTTTGTTTGGGAGCCACGTCGCACGGTCGCGCAATTGTCAGTTAAAGCGACGCAGTGCCGAATCGCAAAAAGGAGCCTGGTCCTTTGGCTGCCAATTGGTCCGGGGCTGAAGTGGTTAATGGAACAAGCTGAAGTTAGAAGCTGATTGGCTACCATGCACATTGAACCAGATTTTGCACTCTCCCGTTTTAATAAATTAACCCCTGTGTTTGAAAGTCCCTTATTTGACAGCAATAGTTATAACAACTGCTGTATTTATAGAGCCACTCCCGGCTGTCATTTGCAGGGGGGGGGGGAGGCAACAGGGCAGGACAGACGTCATACATGTGCCCTGTGTGATTTGAAATTTTTGTAGGCGTGTGTAGAACACCCAATATCCACAACTGGTTAAAATTGGCTGTTTCTGTTTAACCACTTGCCGACTGGCTCACGCCGATATACGTCGGCAAAGTGTCACGGTGCGCAAAATCATGTACCCATACGTCACTCGCGGCCGCGGCGATCTGATTAGTTGCAGAACCTTTCAGTCTTCAGGTCCATGATTTTTGGCCTGGACCTGCTGATCGGTTCTGGCGAATGAAAATGTTTCCCCTGCCTGTAAGTGTAAACACAGGCAGGGGAAGTGATGTCATCTCCCTCTCTGGAATTCTTTTCCGTTCCAGAGAGAGGAGAAAGGACGTCTTATGCCCCGTACACACGGTCGGAAATTCCAACCACATAATCCGTCGGATTTTTTCCGACGGATTTTGTCCGACACTGGTGTTGCATACACACAGTCGGACATAGTTGTCGGAAAATCCGATCATTCTGAACGTGGTGACGTTCGTTGCGTACGACGGAACTACGTAGAGGCTAGTAGCCAATAGCTTTGGTCTTGTAATTTGTAATCTGAGCATGCGTGGCACTTTGTCCATCGGAATTCGCTACACACGATCGGAAAAAGTCTGATCGGACTTTGTTGTCGGAAAATTTGAGAGCAGGATCTCAAATTTTTTTCCGACGGAAAAAGTCCAATGGCGCCCACACATGGTTGGATTTTCCGACAACATGGTCCGATTTCCATTGGAAATTCCGACTGTGTGTACGGGGCATTACAATGAGCTGCACCAACACTACACTAACACAGTACACATAGGCACACTTGTCACCCCCCGATCACCCCCTATCCCCCCCCCCCCCCCCCCCAATTAACCCATTCACTGTGTCACCAATTGCAGTTTTCGGATTTTTCACTGATCACTGCATTGGTGTCACTTGTGACTCTAATCAGTGTTAGGGCAAATAGTAGTAGGCCCTAGATCCCCCCCCCCCCAGTTAGCCCTTTGACCCCCTGTCTCTGTTTCACAAATAGATATTTTTTCTGATCGCCGTATTAGTGTCACGGGTGATGCTAGTTAGCCAGTTAGTTGATTCGTTTCACCGTCAGGTTTTTATAGCGTCAGGTACCCCCATATATTACCTAATAAAAGTTTTAACCGCCTGATTGCCCCCTAGTTAACCCTTTCACCCCCTGTATTAGTGTCACGGGTGACGCTGGTTAGCTAGTTATTTTTTTTATAGTGTCAGGGCACCCGCCATATATTACCTAATAAAGGTTTGACCCCCTGATTACCTGGTGGGTGACATAAGTTGGGTTTAAGCATCAGTCAGGGTCTGCGTCGCCCCAGGCAGCGTCAGATTTGTGCCAGTAGTGCTAACACCCACGCACCATGCACCTCCCTTAGTAGTATAGTGTCTGAACGCATTAATATCTTTGATCTATACTAGCATCCCCAGTAGTTTAGAGTTCCCAAAAATACAGTGCTAGTGGGATCAGCCCAGATACCTGCTAGCCCCTGCGTTTAGCCCCCGTGCCCAGCCCAGTTCACCTAAGTGCAGTATCAATCGATCACTGTCACTTACAAAACACAAAACAAATATGGTCATGGTCAGGTCATGGGCATATGTGAAATTACACCCCAAAATACATTCTGCTGCTTCTCCTGAGTCCGGGGATACCAAATTGGGGTAATTTGGGGGGGGGGGGGGGGGGGGGGGGGGGGGGGGGGGGGTTGTGCTATCTTGGCATTTCATGGCCTCCAAAACTGTGATAGGTAGTGAGAAATGAAATCAAGAATTTACGCCCTTAGAAATCCTGAAGGCGGTGCTTGATTCTCGGGGTCCTGTACACGGCTAGACTGCCAAAAAGTCCCACACGTGTAGTATCCCGTACTCAGGAGAAGCAGCAGAATGTATTTTGGGGTGTAATTCCACATATGCCCATGGCATGTTTTAGCAATATATCATTTCAGTGACAACTTTGTGTAAAAAAAAATTATTTATTTTTTGTCATTTTTTAATCACTTGTGACAAAAAATAAAATATTCAATGTGCTCAACAAGCCTCTCAGCAAATTCCTTGGGGTGTCTACTTTCCAAAATGGGGTCATTTGTGGGGGGTATTGCCATTATAGCACCTCATAGACATGTGCACTTCATTTCGTTTTTTTTTCGTTTTCCGTTAAAATTCGTTATATTCATTCATTCGTTATCGTACGAATGAACGAACGTTTCGCTAAAAATTTTAACGAATAACGAGTGTTCGAATCGAACGAATACGAAAAACAACGAAAATCCAAAATAACCAAATTAGAAACAACAAAACTACGAAAAAAGAAAATCCGAAAAACGAAAACAGGAACAGCAAAAATCAAAATGAACGAAAAAATTCGTACATTCTTATCTTTTTTTTAATGGATTGAACAAAAAAATTTGTACATTCGGTTATTTTTTTTTTTTTTTTCGATTCGTAATTTTCCATGTCCCTTACAATGACGCTGCTTAACGTGCTTCGAATGGATTTGAACGAAAAAATTCGTACATTCGTAACTTTCTTTTTTGCGATTCGTAATTTTCCGTGTCTCTTACAATGGCGCTGCTTAACGTGCTTCGAATGGATTGAACGAAACAATTTGTACATTTGTAACTTTTTTTTTCGATTCGTAGATTTCCGTGTCTCTTACAATGTAATAATAGCATACACATTACAAATTATGAATTATACTCCGATTACGAATCTACGAAAACAATGTTACGAAAGTACGAATAAATCAATCTAACGAAAGTACGAATGTAACTAAATCTACGAAAATACAAATGCGTCCGAATTTAGAATAAATGAAAATTAAACTAACGGAAAAACGAATCAACGAAAAAATAACTCTTACGAAAATACGAATCGTTACGAATACGAACACCGACGACTTACGAATTTACGAATCATTACGAATCAACGGAAACGAAAGAAACAAAACGAAAATAAACAAATTTTTCTATTGTGTACATGTCTAGCACCTCAAGAAATGAGATAGGTAGTCATAAAGTAAAAGCTGCGTAAATTCCAGAAAATGTACCCTTGTTTATAGACGCTATAACTTTTGCGCAAACCAATAAATATACGCTTATTGAGGTTTTTTTTTTGACCCAAGACATGCGGCTGAATGCTTTTTGGCCTAAATATATGACTAAAATTTAGTTTATTGTATATTTTTTTATAGCAAAATTTAGAAAATAAAATTTTGTTTCAACATTTTCAGATTTTTTTCATTCATATTGCAAAAAATAAAAACCACAGAGATGATCAAATACCACCAAAAGAAAGCTCTATTTGTGGGGAAAAAAGGGTGCAAATTTTATTTGGGTACAGCTTTGCATGACCGCACAATTACCAGTTAAAGCAGCGCAGTGCCAAATTGTAAAAAGTGCTCTGATCAGGAAGGGGGTAAATCCTTCTGGGGCTGAAGTGGTTAAAAAAAAAAAAAAAAAGTTAAATTATTCCTTGCGAGTATGTTGAACTATGCAACTTATTTAACTATATATAATTCTGAACTGTAATCATCTCTTTTTTTTAGATCACAGTATAAGTATTGGCCCTCTGTGGTTCCAGCTTCGCAGGCTTCCCAAAAAAA
>JAQSEC010002374.1:0-12137 GCA_028564925.1 Lithobates sylvaticus
TGTGTATGCAAGCCAAGCTTGAGCGGAATTCCGTCGTAAACACCATCTAAGCTTTTTCCGACGGAAAATCTGATCGTGTGTACGTGGCATTAGAGGATTTCTTTGCTTTTTAGACAACATAGTATATACAATAGTTATTGTACACTATGCAATTTGAGTCAGTGCCTACACCCCCACCTAACCCAGCACTTCCTTTAACCACTTGCCGACCAGCCGCTGTCATTATACTGTGGCAGGGTGGCTCTATTGCTCGAATCGACGTAGCTGCACGTCGGTTAGAGCAATAGATACAGTGGAGCTCCAGAGCCGATGCGAGTGACCGCCGGCCACCCGCAAACGCTCCACAGAGAGCCAGAACGGGGATCTGTCAATGTTAACAAACATTCTGACAGGGGAGTAGAGAGCATTCGTCTGTTCCTAGTGATCAGGAACAGCGGTCTCTCGCCTCCTCCAGTCAGTACACTCCAGCCACAGTTAGAAACACCTCCCAGGGAACACATTTAACCCCTTGATCACCACTAGTGTTAACCCCTTCCCTGCCAGTGTAATTTATATAGTAATCAGTGCATTTTTATAGCACTGATCACTGTATAAATGTCACTGGTCCCAAAAAAGTGTCAAAAAGTGTCCGATCTGTCCGCCGCAATGTCGCAGTCCCGCTACAAATCGCTGATCCCCGCCATTACTGGTAAAAAAAATTATAATAAAAATGCCATAAATCTATCCCTTATTTTGTAGACGCTATAACTTTTACGCAAACTAATCAATATACGCTTATTGAGATTTTTTTTTTACCAAAGATATGTAGAAGGATACATATTGGCCTAAACTGAGGAAGAAATTAATTTGTTAATATTTTTTGGGGGATATTTATTATAGCAAAAAGTAAAAAAATATTGTTTGTTTTTCAAAATCGTCAATCTTTTTTTTGTTTATAACGGAAAAAATAAAAACCGCAGATGTGATCAAATACCACCAAAAAAAAAGCTCTATTTGTGGGGAAAAAAGAACAAACATTTTGTTTGGGTACAACGTTGCACTACTGTGCAATTGTCAGTTAAAGCGGTGCTGTATCGCGAAAGAATGGCCTGGTCATTGAGTAAATCCTTTCCGGTCCCTAAGTGGTTAAAAAAAATGGTTTTACCTGCTGTGGGGTTATGTACTTCTACACATTCTGAATAGTATAAATGACCATAAACAATATGTGAAAAAGTGACGTGAAAAGTCAAAAAGGAAAATATAAACAACTACAACAGTAAATGTAATTATAGAAAATAGTGACGTGAATATCACAGGACATCCGATGTTCAATAAGTCCATATATTGTCATACAAAGATTACTATAACGTGTGACTTCTAAACCAAGAAAGGTATTTCCATGTGACATCCATAATTTTGTGAAAAAATAGCAATAAAACCACCACCGGTTGTAAGAAGGCTTACCAAAGTAAGAGAACTCAAATGGGCATACACTCAATAAGTCAATAGGGCTTGTGGTGTAAAACACCAATGCAGGGATCATCTACGCCTGTAGTCAGGGTCAGAATGGAAGGTGGTCCATCCGTCCAGAGATCAACACAAAGCAGCAATCCTTAGAAATGGCCAGGGTGTTGCACTAGATCGTCTCATGCAATCAAATATAGATGCATTTATCATGTCAAACCCCAAATAAGAAGGAGGAAGGGGGGAATAAAACCTGTGCGGCTCGGACTGCTGTACACCCTTCTTATTTTGGGTTTGACATGATAAATACATCTATATTTGCCCATTTGAGTTCTCATACTTCGGTAAGCCTTCTTACAACCGGTGGTGGACTTATTGAACATCGGATGTCCTGTGATAATCACGTCACTATTTTATATAATTACATTTACTGTTTGTAGTTATTTATATTTTACTTATTGACTTTTTACGTCATGTTTTCACATATGCACTTCGTTGGTGTTGACAAAGGAGCGTGGCTACCGTATCACACGTAGCACGCACGCTCGGAAACGCGTCGCATTATAGTGACATTATCATCCTGTGCCACACCGCTTCCGATCCAAGCCTCGTTTTGGCTCCCACACTGCATGGCTGTCCTCCATCTTTGCGGTAACCAGACGAGAGGCCTGAAGCTACAGAGGTGTTACTGTGCAAGGATCTGATGACTCACTTCCCTCAACGTCCCTGGGATTTGATGTGCTGCTTCCTGCCAGCAAAAAGAACTCTCTGCTACCTGTAGCTACCAATGTAATTTACTTCCATGTGAGTGGATATTGTTCTTTACAATAAAGTGTTTTTCATATATTCTCAGAGGTGCTCCTCTCCTTGTTTCTCTCCTAGCTTTACTGGAATTTGCTTCTGGTCTCCTCTGGTGACAGCCCTGACAGACTCACCTAATCTCTCTTCCTTGATACCTGTCTTTGGGACTATTATGGACCATACATGAGTATATTTGACGTATCTGAGTTTTGCGCCTTTTTACTTGTTAAATGTACTTGTTTGGTGTTGTCCTGGCTGCTATTTGATTATCCTTTGGCGCGATATATACAATTTTTTCACCTACTGTGGAGGATTTGCATCATTACATGTTCAGTATTTCTGCGGCTTACAAACAGAAAATGAGCCATCAAATCCATAACCTATTATTATATGATTTTACTGGTTCTTCTTATCCTGGCTTTTAACATGCTGCTGATTTTGTTTGTTATTATTCTGTGCTGGAAACTAAACCTTCCATTCCATTTTCTTTATAATGGTTATCTCCCAGTGGCATAGAGCAGCTGCCTGGATTGCGTCGAACAGTTTCATTCCATTTTTAGAATAAATATGCATAGTGGTTACAATACCTGGGAGACGGATTAATAGACTTTCCCGAATGCATTGCACAGTGATGACAGAATATACTCAGGACTGCTGCACTATGCTAAATGATATGAGAAGTTAGGAAATGTGCCCAGCCATATCATCACTTGAAGGGTCTTGTTCTTTCAGAATGAGAGATCAGACTACAGTGCCTTGAAAAAGTATTCATACCCCTTGAAATTTTCCATATTTTGTCATGTTGCAACCAAAAATGTAAATGTATTTTATTGGGATTTTATGTGATAGACCAACACAAAGTGGCACATAATTGTGAAGTGGAAGGAAAATGATAAAATGGTTTTCAAATTTTTTTTATTCAAAAATAAATATGTGAAAAGTGTGGTGTGCATTTGTATTCAGCCCCTCTGAGTCAATACTTTGTAGAAACACCTTTCACTGCAATTACAGCTGCAAGTCTTTTTGGGGATGTCTCTACCAGCTTTGCACATGAAACTAGAAAGTAATATTTTTTCCCATTCTTCTTAGCAAAATAGCTCAAGCTCTGTCAGATTGGATGGATGGAGAGCGTCTGTGAACAGCAATTTTCAAGTCTTGCTACAGATTCTCAATTGGATTTAGGTCTGGACTTTGTCTGGGCCATTCTAACACATGAATATGCTTTGATCTAAACGATTCCATTGTAGCTCTGGCTGTATGTTTAGGGTCGTTGTCCTGCTGGAAGGTGAACTTCCGCCCCAGAATCAAGCTTTTTTGCAGACTCTAATAGGTTTTCTTCTAAGATTGCCCTGTATTTGGCTCCATCCATCTTCCCATCAACTCTGACCAGCTTCCCTGTCCCTGCTGAAGAAAAGTATCACCACAATATGATGCTGCCACCACCATGTTTCACGGTGGGGATGGTGTGTTCAGGGTGATATACGGTGTTAGTTTTATGCCACACATAGCATTTTATTTTTAGGCCAAAAAGTTCAATTTTGGCCTCATCTGACCAGAGCACCTTCTTACTGTGTTCCCCACATGGCTTCTTGCATACTGCAAACTGGAATTCTTATGGCTTTTTTTAAACAATGGCTTACTTCCTGCCACTCTTCCATAAAGGCCAGATTTGTGGAGTGCACGACTAATAGTTGTCCTGTGGACAGATTCTCCCACCTGAGCTGTGGATCTCTTGACTGCTTCTCTGATTAATGCTCTCCTTGCCAAGCCTGTCAGTTTAGGCGGATGGCCATGTCTTGGTAGGTTTGCAGTTGTGCCATACTCTTTCCAATTTTCAGATGATGGATTGCACAGTGCTCCGTGAGATGTTCAAACCTTGGGATATGTTTTTTATAACCCAACCTGCTTTAAACTTCTCTACAACTTTATCCCTGACCTGCCTGGTGTGTTCCTTGGCCTTCCTGATGCTGTTTGTTCACTAAGGTTCTCTAACAAACCTCTGAGGGCTTCACAGAACAGCTGTAATTTATACTGAGATTAAATTACACACAGGTGGACTCTATTTACTAATTTGGTGACTTCTGAAGGCAATTGGTTCCACTATATTTTAGTTAAGGGTAGCAGAGTAAAGGGGCTGAATAAATGCACGCCTCACTTTTCACATATTTATTTGTAAAAAATTTTGAAAACCATTTATCATTTTCCTTCCACTTCACAATTATGTGCCACTTTGTGTTGGTCTATCACATAAAATCCCAATAAAATACAATTTACGTTTTTGGTTGTAACACGACAAAATGTGGAAAATTTCAAGGGGTGTATATACTTTTTCAAGGCACTGTAAATTGAAAATGTTGCATTCACTAGTTAGCTTTCTACCTTCTATGTTAATCTCACTCCTTTACTGAAAAAAGCCTATTGATTATAAAAGCTCAGCCTAAAATGATACACACAGTTGAATCATCAAAGTGACTCACCCGTCTTGCTTAGTACTGCTGTGCTCCCTCTCTAGAAAACCCCTAATGCTTTAGAATCTGTCATGGGTGAACCCTGTGTTAAATAGGTATTTGTAAGATTATTTATATGTATGAATAAGAAACAAAATATATACAATATCACATTCTAAGCATATAAATGTAAAAATAAAAAAAGAAATAAAATCCTATTATAATTTACTTTTAAAGAATTACACAGATCACAGTGGCTGCATATGATGGGCACAGTGGCTACATTTTATGGGGTACAGTGGCTGTATAAGATGGGCAAAGTAGCTATATTTGATGGGCACAGTGGCTGCATTTGATGGCACAATGGGTAGCGTTTGATATTGCACAGTGGCTGCGTTTGATGGCACAATGGTGGCGTTTGATGGGCACAGTGGCTGCGTTTGGTGGCACATGGTGGCAATTGATGGGCACAGTGGCTGCATTTGATGGCACATGGCGGCAATTGATGGGCACAGTGGCTGCATTTGATGGTACAGTGGCAGCAATTGATGGGCACAGTGGCTGCGTTTGTTGGTACAGTGAGGCTGCTATTGATGGGTTTTTTTTTCAGATTTTTTCAGTTAGTTTGCGCCCCCCCAAAAATTTTGAGCACCAGCCGCCACTGAAATGCACATGTGAATCTGAATTGAAAATATGCTTTACAAACAGGGCAAATGACTCCTAGACACAAATACTGAATGTGTAGTAAATGTCACAAAAATATATTCCAAAGCATCATTCAATAACCAGATCCACTCTAGATATAGTGAGGACTGCAATAGTGGATGTCGGATCAGATACTGAAAGCTTATCTACACTATGTGCCTGCTCTCCCCTCTGTAGGTTCTTGTTGGAGTTTCTTGCCTTTGAACCCTCTAGTTCTTCTCCATTTGAGTTTATAAACTCAGGAAAACCCACATTTAGAGTCAGAGGATCATGCTTTGCTCTTTCAGCCACCAGGGGGCAGTATTAATCAAGCGTTTGCTACTCATCTTCTCCATAAAACATATATGTTTGTATTTGTAATATATTCCTTATCATTACAAATATAAGTTCCAGGAGAGATGTTGTTTACCTAGAGAATGTCAGACTTATTTTATTATGATCAAATAGCAACATGCATTCTACTTTATACTTCAATTCTAGCAGAAAGTTTGGAGTTTAAGTGATATATTTTATAACTTAGAGCTGAACTTCACTTTCCCAGTCAACAGTAACTATTTGTAATCCTTATGCTGCTAGCATTAGTACATTGATAGAAGGGTATATTATACTTACTTTTTTTTTTTTCATTTCTTCAGTTACTTCCTATTTTCCAGGCAAATGATGTCACACATCCCAAGAGTCTCCAGAAGGAGGTATTTTCTCAGCTAAGCACACCCTCCTGACTGTGTGCCTGAACTAAGGACAGATGGATTCCAGGAAATAAATGCTACATGAATCATCTGCCCTAATTCAAGATGGCTGCAGCTAGAAATACTAGGGGGGTGTTTTTCAAAGACATGAATGGATGGATGAGTTTGCCCTGAATAGTAAAACTGAATTAAATAGCGCTTTTGTTTTGTGATGCTCACATACAGTGAAGTTCTGCTTTAAAATGGAAGTTTAATCTAAAAAGAAAAAAATGCAAACAGGCAGGTTTTTTGATGCAGCAGAGACATACTCTATATCATAAAGAGTGTTTGACCACTTGCCGACCAGCCACAGTACATACCCTGTTTCCCCGAAAATAAGACCTAGCGTGATTGTCGGTGATGGCTGCAATATAAGCCCTACCCCCCAAATAAGCCCTACACTGTTAACCCGAAAATAAGCCCTACCCTGAAAATAAGACCTACAAGGACTTTAACTAGGGCTTATTTGGGGAGTAGGACTTATATTGCAGCCATCACCGACAATCACGCTAGGTCTTATTTTCGGGGGAACAGGGTATATACTGCGGCAGGTCAGCTCTATTGCGTGAAACGATGTACCTGTACGTCATTTCGTGCGATAGACAGCGGGGCGCTTATTGGCCAGAGGGAACCCATCGATCGTTCCCCAGAGAGGCAAAACTGAGATCTGCCTTTTGTAAACAAAGCAGATCGCTGTTCTGACAGGGGAGAATATGGAGGTCTTTTGTTCCTGCTAAAAAGGAACACGGATCTCTGTATTCATCCATTCAGTCCATCCCCCACACAGTTAGAAAGCATCCCCTAGGTACACACTTAATCTTTGATCGCCCCTGATGTTAACTCTTTCCCTGCCAGCGTCATTAGTACAATAGCAGTGCATATTTTTAGCACTGATCACTGTAATAATGTCACTGGTTCCCAAAAAAGTGTCGAAACTGTCAGTTAGGTGTCTGATTTGTCCGCCGCAATGTCGCAGTTCTGCTAAAAATCGCTGCTCGTTGCCATTACTAGTAAAATAAATAAATAAATAAAAATTCCATAAAAATATCCCATAGTTTGTAGACATGATAACTTTTGCGCAAACCAATCAATATACGCGTATTGGGATTTTTTTGTATACCAAAAATATGTAGCAGAATACATATTGGCCTAAATTGATGAAGAAATTTGATTTTTAAATTTTTTTTGTTGGATATGTTTTATAGCAGAAAGTAAAAAATATTGCTTTTCTTTCAAAATTTTCGGTCTTTTTTTGTTTCTAGCGCAAAAAGTAAAAACCGCAGAGGTGATCAAATACAACCAAAAGTAAGCTCTATTTGTGGGAAAAAAGGGCATCGATTTTATGTGGGTACAGCGTTGCACAACCGTGCAATTGTTAGTTAAAGTAATGCAGTGCCATATCGCAAAAAATAGCCTGGTCATTAAGGGGGTAAAACCTCTCGGGGCTGAAGTGGTTAAGACACTCTTTAGAATTCCTATGTGACTCCACACAACAAATGTTAGTGTTGGTGACAGATTCATGTTGCTGTTGTAGACAGGTACATGAATCTGGGGCATGCACCGATTGTGGAGCACACTGAGCCCAGAGTGTCCATACAGACGCTCCACCTGAGTTCAGTTATACTCCCTCCCCACCAGAGCTTTGTACCTGTGGGAGGTGCAGCCTGATGGGGATTTACAGAAACTCGTGGCACATCAGCTCCACTCCCCTTGTTATTGGCAGCAGGCAGTGGGCTGATCCCTAGCCATTAGACAGACTGCTATTGGCTATAGAACCTGTCCCCTGCCTGCTGTCAATTACAAGGTGAGGGCGGATCTTAAGAGGAACTGGCGTCTCAGCTTCCCCATCAGGCTTTGCTCACTGCAGGATCACTAGTTGTTAGGGGCTGTCAGTTGTGAAGCATGAACAACCAATGCCAGGGAGGGGATAACAGCGACATTTATGCTGCTTTGCTACACTGTGTACAGGGACAGGCACTCTGCCTGTCTCTGTATGCCAAGTTAGAGAAAGTCTTATTTGCCTCCAGTTTCATTGCCTATGAACTGGGGGTAATTATTTTTTAAATGGGTGCATTAATAGTGCAATAACAGTGTAAAAGTGGCGCTATTAAGAACTACCTAAATTTGGTGCATTTTCTTTTTTTTTTTTTTTTCCCCTGCCTTTCATGTTAGCCAATGTGTCCATGCACACATAGGCATTTACAGAAATTAAGAGGCAGGAATGTTTAGAGGCAGAATAAAAAAAAAAAAACACTTGTACTGTATGTTCTGAAGAAGAGAGTTTGGGTTGAAAAAACACTTATGGCATTTCCCCACTTTCTGGCCATGGACTGTCCCTCTGCATCATCATGTCTTTTACAGTGCTACAGTAAGTATCTCACAAAAGTGAGTACACCCCTCACATCTTTGTAAATATTTTATTATATCTTTTCATGTGACAACACTGAAGAAATTACACTTTGCTACAATGTAAAGTAGTGAGTGTGCAGCTTGAATAAGTGTGTAGATTTGCTGTCCCCTCAAAATAACTCAACACACAGCCATTAATGTCTAAACCGCTGGAAACAAAAGTGAGTACACCCCTAAGTGAAAATGTCCAAATTGGGCCCAAAGTGTCAATATTTTGTGTGACCGCCATTATTTTCCAGCACTGCCTTAACCCTTTTGGGCATTGAGCTCACCAGAGCTTCACAGGTTGCCACAGGAGTCCTCTTCCACTCCTCCATGACGACATCACGGAGCTGGTGGATGTTATGCAGTGTACACACACGACCGGACTTTCTGGCAGACTAGGTCTGACGGGATTAGTCCATTGGACAATCCGATCGTATGTGGGCTAATCCTTCGTTATTCGGGAAAAAAATCCGGCGGACCTAGAAATAGATATTTCAATCTATGAAATCTTCAATATGTCTGTTCGTTTGTGGGCAAGTCCGTTCGTTTCGAAAGTCCATTGGAATTCCACCGAAAGTCCGTCGGGAAGACCGGCGGACCTAGTGCCGGAAAGTTTGGTCGTGAGTATGCGGCATTAGAGACCTTGCGCTCCTCCTCCTTCCATTTGAGGATGCCCCATAGATGCTCAACAGGAATTAGGTCTGGAGACATGCTTGGCCAGTCCATCACCTTTACCCGCAGCTTCTTTAGCAAGGCAGTGGTCATCTTGGAGGTGTGTTTGGGGTCATTATCATGTTGGAATACTGCCCTGTGGCCCAGTCTCTGAAGGGAGGGGATCATGCTCTGCTTCAGTATGTCACAGTACATATTGGCATTCATGGTTCCCTCAATGAACTGTAGCTCCCCAGTGCCGGCAGCACTCATGCAGCCCCAGACCATGACACTCCCACCACCATGCTTGACTGTAGGCAAAACACACTTGTCTTTGTACTCACCTGGTTGCCGCCACACACGCTTGACACCATCTGAACCAAATAAGTTTAACACACTTGCTCCCCATTCACACCTGAGACCTTGTAACACTAACGAGTCACATGACACCGGGGAGGGAAAATGGTTAATTAGACCCAATTTGGAAATTTTCACTTAGTGGTGTATTCACTTTTGTTGCCAGTGGTTTAGACATTAATGGTGTGTTGAGTTATTTTGAGGGGACAGTAAATTTACACTGTTATACAAGCTCTACACTCACTACTTTACATTGTAGCAAAGTGTAATTTCTTCAGTGTTGTCACATGAAAAGATATTATAAAATATTTACAAAAATGTGAGGGGTGTACTCACTTTTGTGAGATACTGTGTGTACCCTACATTGGTCTTGATGACATCAGGGACCTTAGACCGCCAGAGCATGGGGGGAAGAACACACTGCGGGGGCCAGTCTAACAGCACAGAGGTGCAGAGGAGTGGGTAAGGAGATCTTTTTTTTATGTTCCTTAGACCTAAATCAAAATGAACCCTTCCCGTGTGGGTGCAGCCCCACTGAAAGGGCTAATTTTTAAGACCCCTTTCACACTGCCAGCGGGGCGCGTTAGCGGTAAAGCGGTGCCCATTTATTTTAATGGCCAGGGGCGGTGGAGGAGCACCGCTCCTAAACTACTCCAAAGATGCTGCTTGCAGGACTTTTTCTAATGTCCTGCAAGCGCACCGCTCCAGTGTAAAAGCACTCGGGCTTTCACACTGGGGCTGCAGGGGAGGCATTTTTCAGGCGCTTTACAGGCGCTATTTTTAGCCCTTTAATGCCTGAAAAATGCCTCAGTGTGAAAGGGGTCTTGGTTTCCTGGAGTTGGGCTTTAATGCCCTGGTTCAAATAGAACTGCTCTGTACAAATCTTAATATCAGAATTGCTCTACCGAAACCCATATACTTACAATTTTTGGCATAATTTAAAATAGTTTTTCTGATTGAAAATTAATGTAAACTACTAAGATTGCATTATATGCCCACAACTTGACCCCACTTCCATTGAAATGAATGATGGGACCTGTCATACACTAATCAAATTGTGTCTGCCTGTACGGGTCAACTTGTGGTGAGAGTTCCTGTAATGTGACTGCCAGGAAACACAAGGTATATCTTGGTGAATTTCTGTGACATGCGGAATCTTAGTAAATTGTTGTAAACAGAGAACAATGTAATATGACAACATCTTCAAGCCTTGTGTGATACCACATCTACCCATTCTCCAATATCCTCATTGGTCAGCGCCATTAATGTTAATTCAAGCCACAGGTAATTAAACAGAATGTAATATCTAATGTATAAAGTTGTATTTAATAGATACATAACAGCAGTGGCGTCGCTAGGGGGTGGCTTTTGGTGCTATAGCCCCGAATCTGGAGCCCATAGCCCTGAGTCTCTGCAGGGGTCCCCAAGGGGAGGGAAGGCTCTCTGGGGACCCTGATATAAGTGGGGGGCTCTCTGGGAACCCTGATTTAAGGTGGATGCTCTCTGGGGACCCTGATTTAATGTGGACGCTCTCTGGGGACCCTGATTTAAGGGGAGGCTCTCTGTTGAACCTAATGTAAGGGGGGCTCTCTGAGGACCCTGATGCAAGGGGGAGGCTCTCTGGGGACCCTGAGGTAAGGGGGGGCTCTCTGGGGATATACACACACACACGTATATTATATACATGTGTATGCCCGCCCAAGCGTATGACTTTCTTTACCACGCTGCTATGGGCTCTAGCCCCAGATCTTTTGTAGACCTAGCAACGCCCCTGCATAACAGGCAACTGTAGAGGAAGTGCTTTGCTTTGGTCATAATATTCTTTGATATCACTAATAAAATATTAAAGAGGAAGTAAAGGCTATGTAAAAAAAAAAAGAAACGGAACCTGCAAGGCAGCTCATTATGAATGACTTACCTGAGAACGAAGCCCCCGAAGCGGTCCTCATCCACGATCTTCTGCGACGCCATCAAACCCGGAGTGACTTCCGGGTCTCGCCGCTCCAGTGCTGTGATTCGCTGGAGCGGCGATGATGTCACTCCCGCGCATGCGCAGAAAAGCGGCATATCGCCGTGAACTCGGCATGCGCAGTGCGCCTGCGTGCCGCTGTTTACGGCGCATGCGCCGTAGATAGCGGTGCCTTTTCTTTTCTAAATATCTCCTAAACCATGTAGGTTTAGGAGATATTTATTGGACCTACAGGTAAGCCTTAATCTAGGCTTACCTGTAGGTCAAAGTGGTTTGTAAGGTTTACAACCACTTTAAAGCTTGTTGGTAAAAGAACTCATATGTGGTTGCTGAGCAATTCTTTGTTGAAATATTTTGGAATCTGGAAATTCAGCAAGCAGACCAGACAGCTAGATGATATTCAACTGAATTGGGAGAACTGTAAAATGTTGTATTTAAACAAACATCCGATCCTATAACGGAATTCCAGCGTGTGTCATAGACCAGGGCTCAAAATTTCAAGTCCTGAGCTACTAGCCAGGCCTTAAGGGTTACTCGCCACCAGTTGCCCCGCCCAACCCCTACCCTGCCCCGCCCCTAAACCCGCCCTCATAAATTATCTCATTAAATGACACCTTTAATGTTTTCTGCAATTAAGTTATA
>JAQSEC010002053.1:0-12193 GCA_028564925.1 Lithobates sylvaticus
AGTTAGTTAGCTATCATTTAGAATTTTTGAATTTTTGTCATTTAGAATTTTCGGATTTTCAAATTTTCAAATTTACGAATTTCAGAATTTTCAAATTTACGAATTTCAGAATTTTCAAAATTAGGAATTTCTGAATTTTCAAATTTACGGATTTAATAGTTAGTTATTATTAGTTAGTTAGTTAGTTATTATTTAGAATTTTCAGATTTTCGTTATTTCAAATTTTTGGATTTTCTTTCTTATTTTCAGATTTTCGAATTTGCAAAATTTTGAATGTCTGAATATTTGAATTTACGAATTTCTGAATTTCTGAATCTTCGAAATTACCAATTTCTGAATTTTCAAAATTACGAATTTCAGAATTTTCGAAATTACAGATTTCAGAATTTTCGAAATTACAAATTTCTGAATTTTCGAAATTATGAATTTCTGCATTTTCGAAATTACGAATTTCTCCATTTTCGAAATTACGAATTTCTCCATTTTCGAAATTACGAATTTCTCCATTTTCGAAATTACGAATTTCTGCATTTTCAAATTTCCGGATTTTCACATTTTCGGAGTTTCGAATTAACGAATGAATAAATTTACGAATTTCGATCATAACGAATGACCCAAAAAATGAATGAAACAAAAACAAAAGCGAACTAATTTTCCAGCAGTGCACATGTCTATACCACACCCTACAACCTTCTTGAAAATATGCTGACATTTTTTCTAACCTGCCCAATTACTCTCTGTTTGATTCAACCTAATAGACAAGGGGTGGGCAAGAGTGGAGGCGCCCCAGGCAGCGCCCTCATGCAGTCACCTTCCCCCTCCCCCAGCCTTCTTCTTCAGCTCGTACAATCCACAACCTCTCCATGACAGACACGTCTTATCAATTTCCCAATACACATCTCAGGGGCCATAAAACTGTCAAGCTGGCCTGCTTGAGGGACCAGAGAGTTAACAGACGTTGAGTCACAATACAAATATCTGTCTCTCGATAGAATCCATCATCCCAGTATATTCCATAACTTCTAAAATAACAATAGCACAGCCAGAATTTAGACATCTATACTTTCCTCAGTTAATTGGTAACTTTTCAAGTCCAGACGCCCCCATGTCAGACCATATGGGGAACCACTGGCACCCCTTACCCCTCCTAGGTAACGTAGACATCTGAAACCTGTCCATATTTATATTTATTTTGAAGCAAATTTTACGCTGGGCAGTAATCTGCTGGTTTGCAAACTGTAGATATTCAGAGATAAGAATACTTATCGAAAAACTGCATCTGGGACATAAATGTGGTGACATCCCGGCAACCACCCCTTAGACCAAGATGATTGGTCAGATGGTCTCTGTGAACACCCCCCTTGATGTGAACAAAAGTAGAATGCATCCCCATTTTGGACAGTTCTAATGGACCATCAAACAAGGAACATCTGTCAAGATTGAGAACCGATAATACTTTGCTCATCTACTAAACTCTGCTAAAACCAAGGACACTGCAAGTATTCTTCCATTTCAACTCTTTTTACTTTTCTGCTGCTTTATTGCCTCTTTATTTCTTTATAATACCCTTTTTTGCTGTAATAATTTTTTTGCACCAATTTGACTTTTTTTTTTTTAGTAATCCTTATTTTGAAGGGTGCTACTACAGTATAATTCCTCTGAACATACCTGCCGGTGGTGACAGTATGTGTTACAGACTTTTATTCTAAAAGCATAGTTGGTATTGCTACGATTATAAGTTGCTCCTTCCTTGTAAAAAGGGGGTGGTGGTAGCTTAAAGGGTTATTTATCCTAAACTCTCTAACCCGCATCTTCAACCACTCCCTCTCCTCTGGCACCTTTCCCTCCCCGCTCAAACATGCATCGGTTACCCCAATACTTAAAATCCCTCACTGGACCCCACCTGTTTGAATAACTTAAGACTAGACATGTGCGATTAGTTTCGTACAAATCCAAATTACACATCTTTACGAATATGAATTCTGTACGAAATACGAAATTTCGTTTACGAATTTCGGATCCAAATTAGGGATGAGCCGAACACCCCCGGGTTCGGTTCGCACCAGAACCTTCGAACGGACCGAAAGTTCGCGCGAATTTTCGAACCCTATACGTTATAATGGACGCGAACGTTCGAAATCAAAAGTGCTAATTACAACGGCCAATATGCATGTTTATGTCATAAAACAGGTTTGGGGACCCGGGTCCTGCCCCAGGGGACATATATCAATGCAAAAAGAACTTTTAAAAACTAACGTTTTTTCGGGAGCAGTCATTTTAATGATGCATAAAGTGAAAAAAAAAAAGTGAAATTTTCCTTTAAATATGGTACCTGGGGGGTGTCTAAAGTATGCCTGTGAAGTGGCATGTGTTTCCCGTGTTTAGAACTGTCCTTGCACAAAATGACATTTGTAAAGGAAAAAAAGAAGCCATTTAAAACCACTTGCGGCTTTAGGTTTGTTCTTAAGTAGAATCTGAACAGGTACATTAAACAGGTACATCCCAAAAAAATCTATTTTTAAGCTTTTTGGAGAACATAGGGAGGGGTTATCACCCCTGTAACATTTGCTGTCTTTGCACATCTGTTCAGAACATGTCACCTCACTTTCCGTCCCAATGACAAATGTTTTTGGAAAAGTGGGGTTTTAATTGAAACAAGGATTGGTGATAAAGTATCAGTAGAGAGGAGATACCTTTTTCCCAAATTAAATCTAACAGGATAGAATTTCCCTTCCTAGGGGTAGATTTCCTCTCACTTCCTGTTTTCTCTTTCCATTTGCAAGTAGGAGTCGTTTGTAAGTTGGATGTTTGAAAGTAGGGCCTCTGCAGAAATTTCCCCAATTAGATGTTGGTGTAGCCACAAGACTGGTGGGCACAGGAATGGGCCCTGCTGTGAGTTAATAGATCAAGATTTGTAATTGCATGCACCTGTTGAACAGGGCAGAAAAATTGGGGGGGGTGGTGGTGGTGGACGGTGTTGCCACAAGACTGTAAGCTCTCACAGTTACTCTTGGTGGGCGCAGGAATGGGCCCTGCTGTGAGTTATTAGATCAAGATTTGTAATTGCAAGCACCTGATGAACAGGGGCAGAAAATTTGGGCCTTTGGCGGTGGTGGTGGACGGTGTTGCCACAAGACTGTAGGCCCTCATAGTTACTCTTGGTGGGCGCAGGAATGGGCCCTGCTGTGAACTATTAGATCAAGATTTGTAATTACCCGCCCCTGTTAAACAGGGGCTGAAAAATTGTGCCTTAGGCACTGGTGCTGGTGCCACAACACTGCAACCCCTCACAGATACTGTACTTGGAGCACAGCAGTCACACGTGTTGCGAAGCATTTTTTATTAAAAAAAAATTGTAAGTACACGCCCCTGTTAAACAGGGGCTGAAAAATTGTGCCTTAGGCACTGGTGTGGTGCCACAACACTGCAACCCCTCACAGATACTGTACTTGGAGCACAGCAGTCACACGTGTTGCGAAGCATTTTTTTTTAAAAATTGTAAGTACACGCCCCTGTTAAACGGGGGCTGAAAAATTGTGCCTTAGGCACTGGTGCTGGTGCCACAACACTGCAACCCCTCACAGATACTGTACTTGGAGCACAGCAGTCACACGTGTTGCGAAGCATTTTTTTTTAAAAATTGTATGTACACGCCCCTGTTAAACAGGGGCTGAAAAATTGTGCCTTAGGCACTGGTGCTGGTGCCACAACACTGCAACCCCTCACAGATACTGTACTTGGAGCACAGCAGTCACACGTGTTGCAAAGCATTTTTTTTATAAAAATTGTATGTACACGCCCCTGTTAAACAGGGGCTGAAAAATTGTGCCTTAGGCACTGTGCTGGTGCCACAACACTGCAACCCCTCACAGATACTGTACTTGGAGCACAGCAGTCACACGTGTTGCGAAGCTTTTTTTTTTAAAAATTGTATGTACACGCCCCTGTTAAACAGGGGCTGAAAAATTGTGCCTTAGGCACTGGTGCTGGTGCCACAACACTGCAACCCCTCACAGATACTGTACTTGGAGCACAGCAGTCACACGTGTTGCGAAGCATTTTTTTATAAAAATTGTATGTACACGCCCCTGTTAAAAAGGGGCTGAAAAATTGTGCCTTAGGCACTGGTGTGGTGGCATGGATCATTGAGGAGGAGGAAGAGGATAGTCAGTGAACATAAGAGGACAGTCACTCAGCATCAGCATAGGCAGTCTTGAAGGGATGTGACATTATAAATTATTCGTTATATCCGCTTCAGGTGCCTGGTAGCTGGTGGTGATCCAAGACTGATTCATTTTGATGAAGGTCAGTCGATCAACCGAGGCGGTGGACAGGCGCACCCTATGATCGGTGACAAATCCTCCAGCAGCACTGAATGTGCGTTCGGAAAGAACGCTGGAGGCAGGACAGGCCAGTAGCTCAATTGCATACTGTGCAAGCTCTGGCCAGTGATCCATCCTCAGGACCCAGTAAGCCAGAGGATTTTCGGTGGGAAAGGTGTCCAAGTCTGACCTTGCCCCAAGGTATTCCTGCACCATGTATATCAGACGCTGGCGATGGTTGCTGGAACCGATCATACCTTGGGGCTGCGGACTAAAAAATTGTCTGAACGCATCGGTCAGACGTCCACCTTCCCCACCGCTCCTTCTGCTACTGACCGAAGCCTCAGCAACTCGTCGCCCAGGACCAGGAGTTTGTAACCTCCCAGTTTCTGGGAACGCGTTGCACAGACCTTTCTGCAAGGCCTCCCTGAGATGTCTCATCCTCTGCTCCCTCTGCGACGGCAAGATAAGGTCCGCAACCTTACCCTTGTACAGTGGATCAAGGAGAGTGGCCAGCCAGTAATGGTCCCTCTCCTTGATCCGAAGAACATGAGGATCCTTCCGCAGGCTTTTCAGGATCAGGGAGGCCATGCAGCGTAGGTTAGCTGAGGCATTCGGTCCGGAGTCTTCTGGGTCACTGAGGATGACATGATCGCCAGCCACCTCCTCCCAGCCACGTACAAGTCCACTGGTTTGTTGGGACTGTACATCATCCCTAAAAGACTGCTGCTGCTGATGCTGAGTGCCAGGCTCCACCTCCATGCTCACACAATCCTCCTCCTCCTCCTCCTCCTCATCCTCTTCCTGTGTGATGGGTGGGACAGAAGGAACACTGTCCGGATAAAGGGGGCCTTGAGAGGCAAGGAAGTCCTCCTCTTCCTGCCTCTGTTCTGCCTCAAGTGCCCTGTCCATTATCCCACGCAGCGTATGCTCCAACAGGTGGACAAGAGGGACAGTGTCACTGATGCATGCACTGTCACTGCTCACCATCCTCGTGGCCTCCTCAAATGGTGAGAGGACAGTGCATGCATCCCTGATCATGCTCCACTGACGTGGGGAAAAAAAACCAAGCTCCCCTGACCCTGTCCTGGTGCCGTAGTCGCAAAGGTACTCATTGATGGCCCTCTGCTGCGTGTGCAGTCGCTGCAGCATGGCCAACGTTGAGTTCCACCTGGTGGGCATGTCACATATTAGGCGGTTCTTGGGCAGGTTCAGCTCCTTTTGCAGCTCAGTCAGCCGAGCACTGGCATTATAAGATCGGCGGAAATGCACACAGACTTTCCTGGCCTGCCTCAGGACATCCTGTAAGCCTGGGAACCTGCCCAAGAACCGCTGCACCACCAGGTTGAGGACGTGAGCCATGCAGGGCACATGGGTGAGCTGCCCCTGTCGCAGGGCGGAGAGGAGGTTGGTGCCATTGTCAGAAACGACCATTCCTGGCTTAAGCTGACGTGGCGTCAACCACCTCTTGGCCTGCCCCTGCAGAGCTGCCAGAACCTCTGGCCCAGTGTGGCTCCTGTCCCCCAAACACACCAGCGCAAGCACGGCATGGCATCTTTTTGCCTGCGTACTTGCGTAGCCCCTTGTACGCCTACGGAGCACCGCTGGTTCCAAGGACAGAGCACTGGAGGAAGAAGAAGAGGAGGGGGTGGAGGAGAGAGGTGTGTCACAACCAGTAGCAGTAGTAGCGTTTTGGAGGCGTGGTGGCGGAACAACCTCCAACACTACTGCACCTTGTCCTGCATCCCTCCCAGCTGCAAATAGAGTGACCCAATGGGCCGTGAAAGAAAGGTACCGTCCCTGTCCATGCCTGCTGGACCATGAGTCAGCGGTAATATGCACCTTACCGCTGACCGCCCTGTCCAGCGAGGCATGGACATTGCCTTCCACATGCCGGTAGAGAGACGGAATCGCCTTCCGTGAGAAAAAGTGGCGTTTGGGAACCTGACACTGAGGAACCGCACATTGAACAAACTCACGGAAGGGGGCCGAGTCTACCAACTGAAAAGGCAGCAGTTGAAGTGCTAGCAATTTAGCCAACCTAGCATTCAACTGCTGGGCATGTGGATGGCTGGGAGTGTACTTCTTTCTACGGTCCAGCAGCTGGGGCAGGGAAATTTGCCTGCTGCAATCGGACGTCGGTGTACTGCAAGTACTTGGTTGTGACACACCTAATTCTACACCTTCAGTCCTCTCAGAGCAGCTTTCAGAGAGGACTGAAGGTGTAGTGGGGATGGAGATCCCAGCTGATGAGGAGCAAGGAGAGGTCCGCTTAGTTCTTTGGTGTGGGTCTTTTATGTGTGCCTGCCAACGAGCTGCATGGCAGGTTGACATATGTCTGGTCATGCTTGTGGTGCCCAAGCGGCTGATGTTTTGGCCACGCGAGATACGCTTGAGACAAATATTGCAAATAGCAGTGGTGCGATCTGATGCACTCGTCTCAAAAAAGGCCCACACCAAAGAACTTTTCTGATAACGTGCAGAGGCAGCGCCCTGCACAGGCGGAGCTCTGCGGTGTTGTACAGTTGCTGTGCTGGCCTCTACCTGGCCTCCAGGGGGCATCCTGCCTCGTTGGACATGTGACGCCGCATCCTCCTCCTCCTCGTCCTCCTCCTCATCCTCTCTCCCTTCAGGCACCCACGTGGAGTCAGTGACCTCATCATCCCCTCCCTCTTCACCACTAGAGCAAACCTGGCAGTAAGCTGCAGCTGGTGGAACAGTACTGCCAGATTCCTCAAGCTGGGTATCATCATCCGAGCCTTCGAATCGTTGGGCATCCTCCTGGAGCATGTACCCAACACTGTGCTCAAAGAGTTCGGGGGACTCCTCAGGAGGATATGGTGGGTCTAGGGAAGGGGTGGCTGATGATGCCATTGAGTACGCGTTGGCAGCTGCTCTGCCAGTACCCTGAGCCTGGGTGAGAGAGGATGAGGAGGATGAGGAGGGCTTGGTCATCCATTCTACCAAGCCTTCAGCATGATGCGGCTCCACATGTCCAGCTGCCGAAAACAAAGACGCGCGTGTCCCATGGCCACGTGCTGATGACGATGCACGACCACGTCCACGGCCACGTCCACTAGAAACAGAGCCTGCCTGCCCTGTGTTCTTGGCTCTGCACGCTCTGCCTCCCCTTGGCGGTCTTCCAGCCATTGTAGTCGGTAGTCCTGTGGGTGCTGCTGAGAAGAATATATAGGAGCTCTGTGTGATGCCACTAACACACTAGAAGTCCTATGGGTGCTTCTGCAAAGAAAATATAGGAGCTCTGTGTGATGCCACTAACACACTAGAAGTCCTGTGGGTGCTGCTGAGAAGAAAATATAGGAGCTCTGTGTGATGCCACTAACACACTAGAAGTCCTATGGGTGCTTCTGCAAAGAAAATAGAGGATCTCTGTGTGATGGGACTAACACACTTCAAGTCCTATAGGTGCTTCTGGGAACAAAATATAGGATCTCTGTGTGATGGGACTAACACACTACAAGTCCTATGGGTGCTTCTGGGAAGAAAATATAGGTCTGTGTGATGGGACTAACACACTTCAAGTCCTATAGGTGCTTCTGGGAACAAAATATAGGATCTCTGTGTGATGGGACTAACACACTTCAAGTCCTATAGGTGCTTCTGGGAACAAAATATAGGATCTCTGTGTGATGGGACTAACACACTACAAGTCCTATGGGTGCTTCTGGGAAGAAAATATAGGTCTGTGTGATGGGACTAACACACTTCAAGTCCTATAGGTGCTTCTGGGAACAAAATATAGGATCTCTGTGTGATGGGACTAACACACTTCAAGTCCTATAGGTGCTTCTGGGAAGAAAATATAGCTCTGTGTGATGGGACTAACACACTTCAAGTCCTATAGGTGCTTCTGGGAACAAAATATAGGATCTCTGTGTGATGGGACTAACACACTTCAAGTCCTATAGGTGCTTCTGGGAACAAAATATATAGCTCTGTGTGATGGGACTAACACACTTCAAGTCCTATAGGTGCTTCTGGGAACAAAATATAGGATCTCTGTGTGATGGGACTAACACACTCAAGTCCTATGGGTGCTTCTGGGAAGAAAATATAGGTCTGTGTGATGGGACTAACACACTTCAAGTCCTATAGGTGCTTCTGGGAACAAAATATAGGATCTCTGTGTGATGGGACTAACACACTACAAGTCCTATAGGTGCTTCTGGGAAGAAAATATAGGTCTGTGTGATGGGACTAACACACTTCAAGTCCTATAGGTGCTTCTGGGAACAAAATATAGGATCTCTGTGTGATGGGACTAACACACTACAAGTCCTATAGGTGCTTCTGGGAAGAAAAATATAGGTCTGTGTGATGGGACTAACACACTTCAAGTCCTATAGGTGCTTCTGGGAACAAAATATATGATCTCTGTGTGATGGGACTAACACACTACAAGTCCTATGGGTGCTTCTGGGAAGAAAAATATAGCTCTGTGTGATGGGACTAACACACTTCAAGTCCTATAGGTGCTTCTGGGAAAAAATATAGCTCTGTGTGATGGGACTAACACACTTCAAGTCCTATAGGTGCTTCTGGGAACAAAATATATGATCTCTGTGTGATGGGACTAACACACTTCAAGTCCTATAGGTGCTTCTGGGAAGAAAATATAGGTGCTCTGTGTGATGGGACTAACACACTTCAAGTCCTATAGGTGCTTCTGGGAAGAAAATATATGTCTGTGTGATGGGACTAACACACTTCAAGTCCTATAGGTGCTTCTGGGAACAAAATATATGATCTCTGTGTGATGGGACTAACACACTTCAAGTCCTATAGGTGCTTCTGGGAAGAAAATATAGCTCTGTGTGATGGGACTAACACACTTCAAGTCCTATAGGTGCTTCTGGGAACAAAATATAGGATCTCTGTGTGATGGGACTAACACACTTCAAGTCCTATAGGTGCTTCTGGGAACAAAATATAGGATCTCTGTGTGATGGGACTAACACACTTCAAGTCCTATAGGTGCTTCTGGGAAGAAAATCTAGGTCTGTGTGATGGGACTAACACACTTCAAGTCCTATAGGTGCTTCTGGGAACAAAATATAGGATCTCTGTGTGATGGGACTAAACACACTTCAAGTCCTATAGGTGCTTCTGGGAAGAAAATTTAGGTCTGTGTGATGGGACTAACACACTTCAAGTCCTATAGGTGCTTCTGGGAACAAAATATAGGATCTCTGTGTGATGGGACTAACACACTTCAAGTCCTATAGGTGCTTCTGGGAAGAAAATATAGATCTGTGTGATGGGACTAACACACTTCAAGTCCTATAGGTGCTTCTGCGAAAAAAATATAGGATCTCTGTGTGATGGGACTAACACACTTCAAGTCCTATAGGTGCTTCTGTGAACAAAATATAGGATCTCTGTGTGATGGGACTAACACACTACAAGTCCTATAGGTGCTTCTGGGAAGAAAATATAGGTCTGTGTGATGGGACTAACACACTTCAAGTCCTATAGGTGCTTCTGGGAACAAAATATATGATCTCTGTGTGATGGGACTAACACACTACAAGTCCTATAGGTGCTTCTGGGAACAAAAATATATGATCTCTGTGTGATGGGACTAACACACTACAAGTCCTATAGGTGCTTCTGGGAACAAAATATAGCTCTCTGTGTGATGGGACTAACACACTTCAAGTCCTATAGGTGCTTCTGGGAACAAAATATAGGAGCTCTGTGTGATGGGACTAACACACTTACAAGTCCTATAGGTGCTTCTGGGAACAAAATATAGGAGCTCTGTTTGCTGCCAGTGCCTGCCTGCCACGAACACACTACAAGCCCCTCTTTCTAAATGAATCTTTCTAAATGAATCTCTCTAACTAAATCTTTCTAAATGAATCTAGCAGAGTGACACAGAACGATCCTGCTCTCTCTAACGCCGGAACGCATGTGACCGGCGCTGACGGCGTGGCGGCCTTTTATAAGAGGGGGCGTGTACTAAAGCCCCTGAGCTGTAATTGGCTACAGGCGTCCTGCCTGTAGCCAATTATGGCTCTTCGAGTTTCCGGCGCTGTGATTGGCCAAGCATGCGGGGTCACAGTGCATGCTTGGCCAATCATCAGCCAGCAATGCACTGCGCCGGCCGCGCCGGCCGCAATGCATTGCGGGGCCGCTCGCATCACACGAACGTGATGCGAGCGGCCAAAATAGTTCTGGGCTCGCCGAGCGAGCGAACACCCGGTGCTCGATGCGAACATGGGTTCGCATCGAGCACCGGGCCCATCCCTATTCAGTATATCGAATCGTTACGAAATTCGTATTTCGTAAGAATCCGAATAAAATTTCGTACACGAATTACGATTTTCAGTGTCACTTACAACTCCATCTCCTCCGCTCCTCTTCCTCTTTCTGTTGTGGTACCCCAAGACTCTGTCCTTGGGCCCCTCCTATTCTTTCTCTATACCTTCTCCCTGGGACAGTTGATAATCTCCCATGGCTTCCAATACAACTTCTATGCCAATGACACCCATATGTATCTCTCCACTCCTCAACTCACCCCCTCGATCTTCTCATGGATAACAAACTGAATGACATATCGGTATGGATGTCACACCACTTTCTCAAACTCAATCTTTCTAATACTGAGCTTGTAATATTTCCTCCTTCCCGATCCCCTCCCTGTGACTTTACCATTAAGATCAACGGCACAACCATTGGTCCCTCCACACATGCCAGGGTGCTGGGACTAATTCTGGACTCTAACCTCTCCTTCAGCCCCCACATCCAATCACTGGCTACATCTTGCCGCCTTCACCTCCGCAACATCTCCACAATCCGTCCCTTCCTGGCGAAGGACACCACAAAACAACTTATTCACTCCTTGGCTATTTCCTGCCTCGACTACTGCAACTCTCTCCTCAATGGCCTACCCTTACACAGGCTCCTCCCCTTCAGCCTATTATGAATGCTGCTGCTAGACTAATACACCTCACTAACCGATCCGAACCGTATAAAATTCAAAATACTAACCACAACATACAAAGCCATCCACAACATTGCCCCCAGCTACATCTGCTCCTTCCAAGACTTTCCACTCTCTAGCTCCCTTCTCTAGAGCCTCTCCCATCCTCTGGAACTCCCTGCCCTGGTATGTCTGGACAGCCTCTACCCTGTCCACCTATAGTAGATCCTTGAAAACCCATTTATTCAGGAAAGCCTATCCCACACCCACCTAAGAACTGTACCCGAGCCACCCCCATCAGACCCTCCCCCACAGCTATTACCTTTTGTACCACCACCCCCCTCCCTTTAGAATGTAAGCTTCATGAGCAGGGCTCCTTCTGTATTGAACAG
Source organism: Lithobates sylvaticus (assembly GCA_028564925.1). Classification (NCBI taxonomy): domain Eukaryota; kingdom Metazoa; phylum Chordata; class Amphibia; order Anura; family Ranidae; genus Lithobates; species Lithobates sylvaticus. Next base: position 11,661 of record JAQSEC010002053.1, read on the forward strand.
TATTGTAATTGTACCGTCCCCCCCTCTATATTGTAAAGCACTGTGCAAACCGTTGGTGCTATATAAATCCTGTATAATAATAATAATAATTTAATTTGTGTAGCCCAGTGACAATCACTCTCAGGCTGCTGGCACCTAGATTGGGTCCTGCAAGCTGGGAAATCTTTGTGCCAGGTGCAGCTGAGAGTGGCATTGTTACGCAAGTGACAGCGCAGTGTGAGATTGGACTGTCCTTTGCAGTGGTGGCCGGTGGAAATTCTTTTTTGGGAGGTGGCAAACAGTGTGCCAACCCCCCCGGTCGGTAGCACTAACCCCATCATTGGCGGCTTCCCCTGCTTGGCGGCCTCTCATTCTCCTGTTCTCCATGGGTCATCATGGTGGTGGTGTCTTCCGTTTCCTCCTTCCTCCTCGGCGGCCAATCGGGAGTCTTCTCTTTTCGGCCAATCGGAAAACGGGTCTCACACCTGCTTCTGATTGGCCGGATTGACGATCAGTGTTTCATGCGCTTTTGTAACACACCTGGGTGGGATCGG
>JAQSEC010002396.1:0-24869 GCA_028564925.1 Lithobates sylvaticus
TCACCCTTGAATTTAAGTTAAATCTTATAAAGATAAGGAGAGTTTGATAACACAGCTGGGTGCCAGACGGTCTCTACACAGGTGTCTTTAATTGGACAAAAGCAGTTATAAATCTTTTCAATGAACATATAGGAATTCTGGGAGTAATTAAGTTTATCTGGTTGTAGAACAGGTGTCAGATTTATGGTTGGTTACATTGACATAGATCTTAGCGACCAATCATATTTAGGACAGATGGCTGAGATAGGCTTGTGAAAGGGTATATAAATGCAAGCTCTACAATTGTTAGTCAGACAAGTCAGATAGGCGTCTATCAGGCTGATTGTTTGTCTATGCAGCCTTATTGCAAGGGTGGCAGACAGTCAGAACCAATAGGCAAATACCTGTCCGTAACTTGTCTCCTCGTACGAGTTAGAGAAGACTTTCACTTCCAAAGCGGCCTCTTCCATCGGCTCAATGTCATCAGTCACTCTTTCTCTAGCCCCACCATCATGCATTGAGGAGTCCCCCGAACTGTTCAACCACAGTGTAGGGTGCATGCTGCAGGAAGATGCGTAGCGTTTTGAAGGCTCTGATGATGGTACCCAGGTTGAGGATGAAGGCAGTAACGTGAGCCCAGAGAGAAGAGGGGGTGCTCAAGAAGGACAAACTGGCAGTCATGTTCCCCCAGCTGCAGCATACTGACAGGTTTGCTCCAGTGGCGAGGAGGGAGGGGATTCTACGTGGGTGACTGATAGAAGAGAGGAGGAGGAGGCACATCTCCAACGAGGCAGGATGCCCTCCAGGGGCCAGCTTAATGGCAGCCAACCGAGTGAATCACACCGCAGAGCTCCGCATGTGCAGGGCGCTGCTGACTCTGCACGTTTTTCCAAAAGTTCTTTGGTGTGGGCCTTTTCTGAGATGTGTGCAGCAGATCGCCCTGTTGCTGTTTGCAACATATGTCTGAAGCGTATAAAGCGTAGCCAAAACAGCAGCCGCTTGGGTACCACATGCTTGACCAGACATATGTCGAGCTCCCCTGCAGTCGATTGGCAACAGTACTTAAAAGACCCACACCAAAGAACAAGGCGGACCTTTCCTTGCTCCTCATCAGCTGGGATGTCCAACCCCACTATACCTTCAGTCCTCTCAGAAACCAGCACAGACAGAAATGAAGGTGCAGAATTAGGTGTGCCAAGTAATTGTGGGCAATCTGCTATCGCTACAGCAACGTCTGATTGTAGCAGGCAAATTTCCCTACCCCAGTTGCTAAACCGGCAAAATAAATTTGGTCCCATCCATCCACATGCTCAGTGGCTGAATGCTAGTTTGGCTAAATTGCTATCACTCCAACTGCTGCCTTTTCAGCTGGTAGACTCTGCACCCCTTTCGAGAATTTGTAGAATGTGCGGTACCTCAGTGGCAGGTTCCCAAATGCCAATTTTTTTCTCATAAGGCAATTCCGGCTCTCTACCGGCAAGTGGAAGGCAATATCTTGGCCTCGTTGGACAGGGCGGTCAGTGGTAAGGTGCATATTACCACTGACTCATGGTCCAGTAGGCATAGACAGGGACGTTACCTTTCTTTCACGGCGCACTGGCCAACCCTGCTGGCAGCTGGGAAGGATGCAGGACAGGGTGCATTATTGTTGGAGCTTGTTCCACCACCATGCCTCCAAAATGCTGGTAGTGGTAATTCTGCCACACCTCTCTCCTCCACCCCCTCCTCTTCTTCCTCTATGGCCTCTTCCTGGGCAGATTTGTCTTTAGAACCAGCGGTGCTCTGTAGGCGTTCTAAAGGCTACGCAAGTACTTAGGCAAAAGATGCCTTGCGGTGCTTGAGTTGGTCTGCTTGGCGGACAGGAGCCATACTGGGACAGAGATTCTGTCAGCTCTGCAGGGGCAGGCTAAGAGGTGGTTGATGCCATGCCAGCTTTGTGGTTTGCGACAATGGCACCAACCTCCTCTCCGCCCTCTGACAGGGACACTTCACCCATGTGCCCTGTTTGGCTCACGTTCTTAATTTGGTTGTGCAGGTACCCAAGCTTACAGGATATCTCAGGCAGCCTAGGAAAGTCTGTCATTTCCGCCGGTCAGCCAGTGCCCAGCTGGCTGACCTTCAAAAGGAATGCAACCTGCTTGAACTGCCTCATCTGTGACATACCCACCAGGTGGAACTCAACATTGGCATTGCAGTGGCTGCAGCAGAGGGCCATCAATGAGTATATATGCGACTATAGCACCAGGGCGTCGGGGGAGCTTGGCTTTTTTTGCAGTGGCTCATGATCAATGCATGCACTGTTCTGTCAGCCTAAGAGGTGGTTGATGCCATGCCAGCTTCAGCCAGGGATGGTGGTTTGCGACAATGGCACCAACCTCCTCTCTGACAGGGACACTTCACCCATGTGCCCTGTTTGGCTCACGTTCTTAATTTGGTGGTGCAGCGGTTCTTGTGCAGGTACCCAAGCTTACAGGATATCCTCAGGCAGCCCAGGAAAGTCTGTGGGCATTTCCGCCAGTCGACTATATGCCAGTGCCCAGCTGGCTGACCTTCAAAAGGAATGCAACCTGCTCAAGAACCGCCTCATCTGTGACATACCCACCAGGTGGAACTCAACGTTGGCAATTGCAGTGGCTGCAGCAGAGGGCCATCAATGAGTATCTATGCGAACTATAGCACCAGGACAGCGTCAGGGGAGCTTGGCTTTTTTTCGCCACGCCAGTGGCTCATGATCAAGGATGCATGCACTGTTCTGTCACCATTTTAGGAGGCCACGAGGATGGTAAGCAGTGACAGTGCATGCATCAGTGATACTGTCCCTCTTGTCTACCTGTTGGAGCACACGCTGCATGGAATAATGGACAGCGCACTTGAGGCAGAACAGAGGGAGGAAGAGGGGGACTTCCTTACCTCTCAAGTCCCCCTTTATCCAGACAGTATTCCTGTGGGCCCACCGATCTCACTGGAAGAGGAGGAGGATGAGGATTGTGTCAGCATGGAGGTGGAGCCTAGCACTCAGCATCAGCAGCAGTCTTCAAGGGATCGTTTACAGTCCTCAGAAACCCATGGACTTGTACGTGGCTGGGAGGAGGTGGCTGCGGATCAGGTCGTCCTTAGTGACCCAGAGGACTCCGGATCGAATGCCTACGCTGCATGGCTTCCCTGACCCTGCAAAGCCTGCAAAAGGACCCTCGGATTTGTGTGATGAAGGAGAGGGATCACTACTGGCTGGCAACTCTTCTTGATCTACGTTACAAGGGTAAGGTTGTGGAACTTATCCAGCTGTCGCAGAAGGAGCAGAGGATGAGAAATCTTTGGGAGGCCTTGCAGAAAGGTTTGCACAAAGCGTTTCCAGAGCCTATGAGGGTACAAATTCCTGGTCCTGGACATCGTGTTGCTGAGACTTTGGTCAGTCACAGAAGGAGCGGTGGAGTAAGTGGCCGTCTGACCGATGCGTTCAGACAATTTTTTAGTCCGCAGCCCCAAGGTATGATCGGTTCCAGCAACCATCGCCAGCGTCTGTTGTACATGGTGCAGGAATACCTAGGGGCAAGATCAGACTTGGAGACCTTTCCAACCGAAAATCCACTGGGTTACTGGGTCTTGAGGATGGATCACTGGCCAAAGCTTGCACAGTTTGCAATTGAGCTACTGGCCTGTCCTGCATCCAGCGTACTTTCGGAATGCACATTCCGTGCTGCTGGAGGCTTTGTATCCGATCAGTCCACCGACTTGGTTGATCGTCTCGCCTTCATAAAAATGAATCATTCTTGGATCACAAGCTACCAAGCGCCTGATGCTGATGTAACCAAATAATTTATTTATGAATGTGAGATCCCTTGAAGACTGCCAATGCTGACTGACTATCCTGTTATGCCGAGTGACTATCCTATTCTTCCTCAATGTTCATGTTGATAGTTTCTAAGAAAATTTTTTGGTTCTGGGCACCAGCACCAGTGCCTAAAGCCCAATTTTTCGGCCCTTTTTTAACAGGGGCACGTAATTACAATTTTAAAATCTAATATTTCACAGCAGGGCTCGTTCCTGCGCTCAACAACAGAATCTGTGAGGGGTTGCACCAGTGCCTAAAGCCCAATTTTATGCAGAGTATATAGGGCAGACCCCTACTTTCAAACATCCAACTTACAAACGACTCCTACTTACAAACGGAAGGAGACAACAGGAAGTGAGAGGAAATCTACCCCTAGGAAGGGAAATTCTCTCCTGTAAAAGTTAATATGGGAAAAGGGTGTCTCCTCCACTGATTTATCACCAATCCTTGTTTCCCTTAAAAAAACCAAATTGTTAAAATCCAATTGTCATTGGGACAGAAAGTGAGGTGAAATCTTCTCAACAGGGGCACAGACAGCAAAACAAATGTTACAGGGGTGATGATAACCCTTCCCTATGTTTTCCAAAAAGCTTTAAAATAGATTTTTTGTCTGGAGCTACACTTACAAAATGTACCTGTTCCAAATTACAAACAGATTCTACATAAGAACAAACCTACAATCTTGTTTGCACTGCCTGTATACTGCTGTTCAGAGTATATAGGACCTGGGGGCCCAACGCCTTTTCTTTTTTTTAATTTGGGTGCGGTGTTCCCCTTAATATCCATACAAGACCCAAAGGGCCTGGTAATGAACTGGGGGGGGAGGGTACCCATGCCGTTTGTCTCACGGATTTTCATCCATATTGCCGGGACCCGGCATTACATTAAAACCGCAAGCAGTTTTAAATTACTTTTATTCCTTTTCATTTTGTGCAGGGACTGTTCTAAGCACGGGAAACATGTGCCACTTTACAGGCATACTATAGACACCCCCCAGGTGCGATATTTAAAGGAATATTTAACTTTTTTATTTTTTCACTTTAAGCATCATTAAAATCACTGGTCCCGGAAAAACGGACGTTTTTAAAACTTTCTTTTGCATTGATACATGTCCCCTGGGGCAGGACCCGGGTCCCCAAACCCTTTTGTGGACAATAACTTGCATATTAGCCTTTAAAATTTGCAGTCCCATAGACTTTAACGGTGTTCGAATGTTTGCGCGAACTTTCAGTCCGTTTGCATGTTCTGGATGCACACCAAACTGGGGGGTGTCGGCTCATCCCTAGTCCTCAGGAAGGATGTACTGGAAATGGAGCGAATACAAAGAAGGGCAAAAAAGCTAATAAAGGGTCTGGAGGATATTAGTTATGAGGAAAGGTTTACGAGCACTGAACGTATTCTCTCTGGAGAAGAGACGCTTGAAAGGGGATATGATTTAAATTTTCAAATACTGTACTGGTGACCCCACCATAGGGATAAAACTTTTTTGTGAAAGGGATTTTAACAAGACACGTGGCCACTCATTAAAATTAGAAGAAAAGAGGTTTAACCTTAAACTATGTAGAGGGTTCACTGTAAGAGCGGCAAGGATGTGGAATTTTCTTTCACAGGTGGTGGTCTCAACGGGGGAGCATCAATAGTTTCAAAAAACTATTAGATAAGCACTTGAACGACCACAACATACAGGGATATACGATGTAATACTGACATATAATCACACACATTGCTTGGACTTGATGGACTTATGTCTTTTTTCAACCTCACCTACTAAAAGAAACAGGTTGAATTAAAGTGTTCATTGGTGTCTGCAACATTTCCAGGTTTGACAGTTTGGATCAAGGTCTTGCATAAGTCCTCTAAACTCAAGTCCATTCTTACCTACAGTTTCAGCCCTGAGGAGGATTGGCTTTATTTGATACCTTTGTTTAATAAACACTTTGGTTTGACATTTTTGTTTCATGAATGTTTGTACTGGGTGCTCCTTAATACCCACCCCAGTGTTTTTCCACCCATTGAGTGTTCTGTGTGAAACCATCAGAGAAGTAGCAGCCACGACCAGAACAAAGTCTATCTGTACGGCACATTCACTTCACATCGGTACCAGAAAAGGAGGATGTAATTCTATGACAGATCCAGGAATATCAATACCTTACTCATACTAGGCCACCACCTACACATTAGTTGTTTCAACCAGCAGGAAGAACCCGACCAATGGATTTGGGCTTTACAGACATTCTTTTTCAAGCCCCCTTTATGAATGGGGAATGAGGACCATTGTTTGTGTCAAAGTATTGATAAAAGTTGGTTATTACAAAAGGTCCCCAGCACTCTTTAAAGCTAGCCAACAAGTCCGTTGGCTATAAAATGGACTATTGAGGCTTGCAACAATAAAAAAATATAGCAATGATTAATTTTGTGTGTTGTTTGCTTAGATTTTTTTGTCTTTTATCATAATAGCTAAAAAAACTAAAATAGTGAATAGCTGTACTGAATGTAATTACTTTATTTTATATAGGATATCAGAGAGAGCTGACATTCAAACATAATGACGGGTCATATAGTGCATTTGGATCGAGTGATCCAGAGGGTAACACATGGTGAGTTATTATCTTTATTATGCATTATTTATAATATGTGGATATAATGAAGGATTTCTGAATGCAAACTCCAAACAAGCAATGCCAAAAATATGACAAAGTCAAAAAAAGCTTTACTCAAACAAATGTGCAGTTTAATGCCCCGTACACACGGTCGGAAATTCCGACAGAAAATGTCCGATCGGACCATGTTGTCTGAAAATCCGGCCGTGTGTGGGCTCCATCGGAATTTTTCTGTCGGAATTTCCGCCGGAAAAAAAATGGAGATCCTAGTCTCAAATTTTCCGACGACAAAGTCGGATCTGACTTTTTCCGATCGTGTGTAGAGAATTCCAATGGACAATGTGCCACACATGCTCAGATCAAATTACGAGACCAAAGCTATTGGCTACTAGCCTCTACGTAGTTCCATCGTACGCAGCGAACGTCACCACGTTCAGAATGATCGGATTTTCCGACAACTTTGTCCGACCGTGTGTATGCAACACCAGTGTCGGACAAAATCCGTCGGAAAAAATCTGACGGATTTTGTGGTCGGAATTTCGGACCGTGTGTGTACGGGGCATTAGTGGTGGAAGAAAACTGTTTGCAATAGCTAGAAGTATGGAAGTACATGAACTTCAAAGCCATGAAGGCCTTTTTTTGGCATTAAAGCAGGGTATACATGGACTGAAAATGACTTTCGGTCCTTGTGTACTGCTGTCTGTTCAACAGAAGTCAGTCTAAAGCAGGGGTATCAACTGGCGGCCCTCCAGCTGTTGCAAAACTACAAGTCCCATGAGGCATTGCAAGGCTGACAGTTACAAGCATGACTCCCACAGACAGAGGCATGATGGGACTTGTAGTTTCGCAACAGCTGGAGGGCCGCCAGTTTGAGACCCCTGGTCTAAAGCCTCAAACACACAACCGCACTTCCATCGGACTTTTCTGTGGATTTTGGTCCGAAGGGTTGGCCGTGAACTTGTTCTGCATACACACAGGAGAACATTTTCAGCCAACTTTACCAAATCCCTTGGTTTTTCAGATCATTACCGCCACCGTTTGGGCAACTTCTGCTATTGTTGTCTGATCTTTAGCATTGGTTCTGAGCATGCGCGTTTGTACTTTATTCCTATGTACTTGTGTACACACGATCAGATTATCCTTCATCGGACATTTGTTGCCGGAAAGTTTGAGAGCAAGCACAGCGAACATTTGTCCGATGGAGCATACACAGGGTCGGATTGTCCCATAAAACAGGTCCGTCGGACCGTTGTTGTAAAAGGGACTTAATGACCAGCTTCTGTCAAATGGTCGTGGTGGAAAGAAGCATTCGATCAGCTCTTGCAGCCAATGGCTGCGAGCGATGATCTGTGTATTCAGGTGGGAGGATCTCCCTTGTCAGAATACAAATAGAGCAGCAAGGGAGATCCCTACACCACACATTGTTTCTGTTGATGTGGGGATCTGAACTTTTTTTTTTTTTCGGCTGAATAAAAAAAAATACTTAAAGAGGAACTGCAGTCTGCTCACATAATTTGTAAAAAAAACATCTTTGCCATTCTGAAGCTTCCCTCCAACCACTTTGCATATTATTCTATATATACTGTGATTCTGTACTTGCCAAATATGCTGCAGAAATCTAGAAATCTCCCTCCATTGAGTCTGGCTGCAATCATTTTAAATGTGGGCAGCTGAAGCTTTGCCTGTTCACTTCCTGGATTTACACAGACACACAGAGGCACACCTCCAGCTCTGCAGCTCTCATTGGCCCTCTTATGACTCATCCCCCCTCCCTTCCTGGCAAATGCTCATGCGAGTGAATGAATGAATGAATGATTTGTATATCGCTGCAACTGCGAACTGAATAGCCTTGAGGCGCTTGATCCGACCTGTGTTGATTCCTTCTTAGAAGAGGTGGGTCTTGAGTTTTTTCCTGAAGGCCAGATGGTCTTTTTCTAAGCGGATGTTCGTAGGTAGGGCGTTCCATAGCCGTGGTCCTTGGACTGCAAATCTTCGTTCTCCCCTTGATTTGTACCGGGACTTGGGGATGAGGAGGAGGTTTTGGTTGTTAGATTGGAGGTCGCGATTGGGAGTGTAGTGTTGTATTTTTTCGCATAAGTATTGAGGAGCGTCTCCTTGTGTGCATTTGTGGGTGAGAGAGAGAGCTGTGCGTGATGTCATAAGCCTAGGATAATGACCAGACAAGAAACAGGAAGTGGGCTGTATAAGGGATTTACTGGTAGAAAAAAAAAGGTTTTACTATCCAAAGTTAAGGGTAGAAGATTTAATAGATGGAAAGTTGAAAAAATTACTGAAGGTCCGCTTTACGTTTTATCTGGAAGGGGATTCTAATTGGGATTCTAATGGTTTCCAATTTAAAATGTCTAAATCTTTGATACTTAGGAGAAGGTGAAGCTTGTTATTGAGCTAGATATACACATAATCAATTAAATTCTTTATTATTTATCATGTTAATGTAATGTTAAAAGTCATTTTCAATATTTTTAAATCAGTAGCTTTCATTAAAATAATACAAAAGAAAAAACAATAATGGATAGCAGCGCAGGTCACAGTATGGGAGAAGAACACAATGCAAGTTCATCAAACAGTCCTTTGAGACAATAAGGCTCTGTGTGAAAATGTACAGTCTGTGTAGTAGGGCAGCCTTGCAGGGGGAGTCGAAGCCACTCCAATATGTAAGAGAGAAAAACGGAGCAACGAGAGCTTGAGAAAGGAGCGCGCTTTACGTCGCATGCTCAGAAACGCATCGCTTTACGGCAGTACAACCAATACTTTGAACTCGGCACCCCAGCCCTCCATGTGACTGTTTGGCCACACTCCAAGCTTTGTTGTGGATCCCGTTCGAATTCTGGAAGTGCACTGTGGACCGGCACGCCAACAGCACAGAGGAACCCAGCTAATCTCCATCCAGAATGCATATATGGCCAACACTGGACTCCCCATGCGCTTGACAACAATGTCTTTACATGTGAGTGTTTTAATGCTAATTTGCTATTAAATATTAACAGTCTTACTAAGAGGCGCCTGTTGCTCTGTTTTTCTCTTCATTAAAATGATACCTGACGATCCTGCCCTGAAAAATCCTTTTGCTGGAGTGCGTGCATGTAGACAAGAAGTGGCTGCTAAAGGGTTGCAGGAAATCAGCAGCATGGATTTTATAATAAATATAATAAGCCCCCACACCTTGAACAATCCTCTACTGATGCAATGGGGTTGATTTACTAAAATTGGAGGGTACAAAATCTGGTGCAGCTCTGCATAGAAACCAATCAGCTTCCAGGTTTTCTTTTTTTTTTCAAAGCCTAATTGAACAAGCTGATTGGTTACAATGCACAGCTGAACTAGAATGTGTACTCTCCCACTTCAATAAATCAACCCCAATGTAAAGCTGTACTGGATTGTAATTATTCATCTGTTTTATCAGCATAACTGATTACCAAATACTGTATGCATCAAAATGGTATTGTATCATAAGACATGCTTTATCCAAAATCCCTATATAGCCACAGTTTATAACAGCCAAAATTCAAAACATTATCTCTATTTCATTATTTGTTATTCAACTTTATTTCAGGCTGACAGCTTTTGTAGTGAAATCTTTCAGCAATGCTCGCCCATACATCTTCATTGATGAAGGACACTTGAAAGAATCGTTCAACTGGCTACGAGAGCACCGTAAGAGAAGTGGGTGCTTCAGAAGTGTGGGAAAACTCTTTAGTAGTGACTTGAAGGTACAGTAAAGTTTGTTAGAAATACATGGAAGTAAATGACTACATGTCGTATGTGATAGAATCCCATGAGTTGTTTACTTTCCTCACTGATTGCCCACTCAGGCCCCATGGGCTATATTGAGAGGAGACTGGTGGCATCTCACTTGCTTTCTCATACCTGGAAGTACCGGTATTTTTACAGACTGTTGAAGCAAATCCGCCTGCTAGGCAGTGGCGGCCCGTCCATAGTGGGCGCTTGGATGCCGCCCCCCCCCCCCCATTCATGCGTCCGGCCCCCTAATCCACATGTGGGGTGCCAGGCGCATTGGACTCCAATGGGGTTTTTCCTTTGAAGCACATGATTAGAGCATGAGGCTCTAATTGGCTTAAAAAAAGGGTGGGCTCAGGGGGCAGAGCACTGCACCCCGTGTTGACCCACTTGTGTGACAATAGCGAATTAATATTCGCTATTGTCTTTGTAACAAAATGTCCCACACTCCGCTTGAGTGATTTCGGCATACACCGCTTCCTTCCAGTCTCAATATAGGTATTGTATATTCCAACCGCTGACAACCACAAACAAGACAATACTCGTTTGGTTGCTCACCATGAACTGTTTATTGAAAACACAGGTAATACTCAGGACAATCCCCCCCCCTTTGCATTCCGGGCAGGGTAGACTGTCCTATCAGCAGGGAGAGCTGTTGGAGGAATCCCCCTCCATCCCTCCCTCCTCACAGCAAACACACTTACACATCCCATAATATCCAAGGCAGACAGACACAATAGAACAATGGAATACAGCCACACCCCAAATGACCCAGCAAAGTGTACAAAATGATATTATATATATATATATATATATATATATACATATGTAGCGCCGGCACTTTTTCAAAGTGTGCGCTATGCCTGCAAATTTAGTTTTTCCCAGAACTGTAATTGAGTTTGGGGTTAATTGTTCTAGGTTATACTTTGGAATCAGTTTGGCTGGGCTGTATTAAGGTTCTGCCTGGTCATAGGTGAGGTGAGCACCTGTGACAGGCTGAGAACGCAGTCTGGTTGGACACATTGCGTACCAATCTTTCCCCGGAGCCAATCAGTGGGCACAACAGTGAGTTATCCAGTCGCGAGTGGCTACTCCCTGGATCATCTAGAGAGAGACATTTATTTAATTGTCAGCAAGTTCCAAGTGCCTGAGCTTCTATACCCTTGCCCTCTATTCCCAACTGAGAGACTGTGTTTTTTGTTCACCTTTTATGCAAATAAAAATACTCAAAGGGACTTTGCGTATCAGTCTCCACAGTTACTGGGCACTAACCCTGGGAACCCCTAGACAAGAAGGACGAGCTACAAGGCGGAGGAGGTAATCTGCTGGAGTGTCTGCTGACTCCATGGTCCTGGTTCTCCTAACCAGCCCTTATGGTCTGGGGTGGGGATCCATCCGTTTCCGTGCCTCGGAAATGGCTAGTTCGAGGCACAGTAACTGAAGGAGAATGCTGAAGTGTTCCGGTGACGTCTCAGGATTGGAGAGGCCCAGCAACTCTACATGCGACCAGGGGAGGACTCTTTGGAGGAGGGCCACGCACAAGGCTGGCTGCTCGGTAAGAGCCTGGAAGCTGAGATGTATGGACACTAGTTGAATCCGCATTTCCTACAGTATCGCCGGATTGGCTGAAAGATACTGGTACCATAGGAAAAGTTCCTAACCTAACCTTCAGTTGCAACTAAGTTCCTGTGAGAGACTTTTGTGTCTATCTAAAGTTTCCCAACCAAGTCTGTGGCAGAGACTTTGCTAAGCTGAGATCACTTGTTGGCTGCTAGATCTACAAACATGGGTTTATCCAACAGTGAGTTATCCAGTTGCGAGTGGCTACTCCCTGGATCATCTATAGAGAGACATTTATTTAAAGCGGGATTCCACCCTAAAGTGGAACTCCCGCTTTTCGGAACCCTCCCCCCCTCCGGTGTCACATTTGGCACCTTTCAGGGGGGAGGGGGCTGCAGATACCTGTCTAAGACAGGTATCTGCACCCACTTCCGGCATAAACTCCCGTGGGAGTTTACGCAAGTTCCTGTCCCGGCACGCTGTCTGTCGAGACACACACGTGTCCTGGCAGACAACGCTGAAGATTCTCATTGCGCCGCGCGACTCGCGCATGCGCAGTAGGGAATCAGGAAGTGAAGCCACTTCCTGATTCCCTCACCGAGAATGGTGCCGGCTACAGCAGAGAGACGAGCGAGCGATCGGCCTCTGCTGCCGACACCGCTGGAACCAGGGACAGGTAAGTGTCCATTTTTTAAAAGTCAGCAGCTGCAGTATTTGTAGCTGCTGGCTTTTAAAAAATTTTTTTTTCAGTACAGTCCCGCTTTAAGTGTCAGCAAGTTCCAAGTGCCTGAGCTTCTATACCCTTGCCCTCTATTCCCAACTGAGAGACTGTGTTTTGTTCAACGTTTTATGCAAATAAAAATACTCAAAGGGACTTTGCGTGTCAGTCTCCACAGTTACTGGGTACTAACCCTGGGAACCCCTAGACAAAAACGACGAGCTACAAGGCGGAGGAGGTAATCGGTAAACCCAGAAAATCATAGCCGCCCCCAGGGGTTACGGCGCTACACATATATACAGCATTCCATTGTGGTTGTACAGTGAGTCCGATTAGTACATATCAGACTGGGGTTCTCGGTCACCCTGTGCCCCTATTAGAGGCACTGGGTGACTTAGACATAGGAGGTGCATGGGGAGCTGAAACAAGGGTTTCCCAACCTCCCCAAGGGATTCTGGAATCCACGGGCCCTCCCGTCAGTCTTCCTGATTCTCCTCCCGGCCAATCAGGAAGCAGTTCCTAAGACCCAATTGGCCAGGAGTCTTAGGACTGCTGGCCAACCGGGGTCTCAGACAGGAGTCAGGACCCACTTCCTGTTTGACCTGGAGGATTAGCAATGGCCTGGAGCGAGGAGCTGCAGCCTGGATCCATGTCTGCCTGATCTGCCTCCTTCCTAAGGTAAGGTGGCCTCTGGTTGCTGCCGCATTCCCATCCATTTCCCGTGGGGGGGCCTCGCATTCCCATCCATCTCCCGCACGGGGGGGCCACCACATTCCCGTCTGTCTCCCGTGCGCTGGCGGGGGGAATCGCCACATTCCCATCCATCTCCTGCCATCAAAATATTGAGCACCAGCCTCCACTGCAGCTAGGGAAGCTGTAGTTACCTGGAAAAGGGAGGGCAGATTTGTTTTGCTCTCATTTCTGGTTGGGTGCTGTATATTTAAAGTCTCTATTTTAGGATCAGGAATATTTTACTTATTTAAGCAGTCTGGTGGGCTTCTTTTGGCTGCTTTCACACTGAGTTTCACACACTCGTTTTAGCAGTGCTTTCGAGCTGTTTTAGCGCTGTTTCAGCTACTAGCGGGGCGCTTTTAACCCCAAAAAAGGGTTAAAAACTTCCATTTTGCAGTGCTTTGAAAGCGCTGCCCATTCATTTCAATGGGCAGGGCATTTTGGGAGCGCTAAATACAGTGCTCCCAACCTGCCCAAAAGATGCTGCTTACAGGACTTTTCAGGAAAGTCCTGCAAGCGCACCACCCCGGTGTAAAAAGACACACTGGAATGAATGGGAGGCAGTTTTTAGGCACTTTGCAGAGGCTATTTCTAGCGCTAAAGCGCCTGAAAACCGCCCCAGTGTGAAAGGGGTCTTACTGTCTTGGGTGTCTTAAAGTTCAGGATGCTCCCACAACTCTTGTTGTAGCCTTCTTCAAAATAATACAACAGAGAGTATTAGACTCCCTTGTAAAGGCCATAACTGGTGTACAGATATTGGAACTAAAGCCTGCGTTCACATTAACCAGTTTCCCCAGAAATATAAGAAACTGTAATGTGGTTTAGCTTCCCAGCATGAACCAAAAACTGAAATATGCAATTTTTGTAAAATGCTGGAGGGTTTAAAAACTTACTGATCAATCACTCCACTGACCAGTGATTTACATCTTCAGCCTGCTTTCCTTAGGGCTCATGTACACATAGACTAAATTGACCTCCAGCCGCTGCAAAACCCAGGAAATTGCGCCACAATTTTACCGCGACTGACACGTTTTGCGGCTGGTGGTCAAAACGTTACTATCCTGAACACAAATCTTCCATGTTCAGGAGAGGGAGGTTGAGGGAGGTTGAACCTCCGTTGACCGCAGCAGCTTCTAAACTCTTGTAAAGGCCTACAATATGCGTGCATGGACACATAGGCTGTTATGGAGTTGAGTTTAGGAGCTTTGGCACAAAAAACGCCAAAAAATCCTAAACTTAAGTTTAGAAGCTGTAGTGTACATGAGCCCTTAATGAATTTTCAGATTTGTTTATATTGTGAATATCAATGTTGTAATCTCTATGTTCCAGGGAGGAGTGGAAGATGACATTTCTCTATCAGCCTATGTAACAATCGCATTGATAGAGTCTGGTGTATCTGTAGAGGTAAGCAATTGCATCATGGGAATATTATGGTTGATATCAAATTAAAACATAGGGAGGACAAAGGGGCTCATCTTATAGTCATATCTACCATAACATGCTTATGGTCCTAAGGTGCATCCACATTGCCGCACTGCGGTTTGGCTACAGCACAGGTGCGGCGCAGTGTTACCCATGCTTTCCCATAGACTTCTATTATATCCTGCCTTTTTGGTGCATTTTCTGAAAGCATACCAAAGATGCAGTATGCAGGTCTTTTGGTTCACTTTGAGAAAATACTCCAAAATGCAGGACATAATAAAAGTCTATGGGAAGCTGGAGGTAACATGCTTGAAAACCATGGTTACGCTGCACTGCGCCCACGCTGCAGCCAAACCACATTGGGGGAGTGTGAAAGCACCCTTATAGTTATGGAAGCAAAATAAGAGAACACACTACCAAAGAACAATATTTACAATGTATGAAGAGAAGGAGGATGCAAGACTCACAGGACCATGTATTAGAGTTGCATCTAAATTTCAGCAGCCAAAACATATTTTTGTCATTTTGCCGAAAAAGACAATGGTGCAAATATTGGCATCAAAAACGCGCGCAATTTTGCAGAGATTTTGCTGCGATTTTACCACGTTTTTACTGTGCCTATGGTGTGTTTTTCATAGATCACGTGACTCAAAAACTACATTAAAAAAATGTAACACGTTATTGATGCGTTCTTGCTGTCTTTTCAATGCATTTCAACGGGGAGGTACGTTTTTGGTTTAACTGACCAAAAATGCAACAAACAAGATTTTTAACACCACAACTGTAGCGCAACGGACCAATGTGAAGACATACATAGAATTTAAGGGATGCATTTTTCTTGAGCTTTTCTTGGACAATGACAATAACATCATTATTATTTAAATTCATGATATTAATTAAAAAGTCAAATATAATACAATTATATATAAAAAATATAGTTTTTTTTAAAACTATAATTTTCGACTTCAGTTTCACTTTTTGTGCATGCTGCATTTTAGGTTTTGGCACCAGCATTTATATTCAGTGCACTTTTACAATGTATCTTACATAACATGAACCATCTCCTTTTTTCCATTGTTAGCTGTTCAGATATGACAGTCCACAGTCACAGCCACAGTCCAGTAGCACTTTCAGTTTGATTCTCATATTAAAAAATAAATGACAGGATTTGGGGACATTTGACTGATACCTAAACTATTATAAACACAACAAGCCTGGGCCTTGTTAATGTATTAAAACTGGAAAGAGTGTGTAGCAATCTGATGTTTAGGCAGGGTTGCTCCTAAATTTACCTGCCAGGTATAGTTGCACTGGCCAATTGTTAGGGACCAATTGATTTCACCCTAAGTCTGGAATTGCTGCACCTCTCTCTTCTGTCGCCGGATGGCCGGGTACCTGCTGACATTAGATAAGACAAGGGCAATGTAAGGACAGATTAGGAGTATATGGGGTGTCTCAGCCAATAGGCAGGGGTTTTCTTGGGCCCCCTTAGCCTGCTCGGAGAACCTATATATTTGGGTGAAGTCAGGTGATCTGGGTTCTGTGCCACCTGGACGGCTGTCTGGGTGAACGTGTGTTGAGCTGCCCGGGTTACTAGGCCAGAGCTTGGGCCTATCCTGGGTACATCTGGCTGCTTGGCTGTCTAAAGGCCTATCCAGAAGCAAGAGAGCAGAGTAGGGTTGGGACTGTGGCTTGCAGTCCAACCAGAAGTAACGGTTATGGCGGCCGGAAAAAAAAGTTGTGGTTGGAGGTAGAGGGGAAGCTGTCACCACTAAGGGATCATCCACCTTATTACCAGGGACCACATTGAGTAGCTGAAGCAAATACCAAAGCAGTATTCTCACCAACTGGGGATGGTGAAGAATCGGGAAGCTTCAGCAGGTGCCAAGCCAGGGACCCAGCCAGTGGGGCGATGCTTGAGGAGTATCTGGAGTGCCAAGCCAGGGACCCAGCAGGGAAGCGAGGGTGACGCTTGAGGATGATACTGAGTAAAAAGATTGGAAGAGCTCACGGGAACCAGTGGCAGTGAGCCAGCAAGTCTAGTGATAGAGACTGGGAGCTCAGTGGACTGAGAATCTACAAGAAGTGATTGTACAGGAAGTAAAGAAGTTCGGTACATGTGTTAGGAACTGTTATAAGACTGTTGCAATAGGAGACAGCGCTCCTACGGTAAAAATTATGGCTCTGACGCTTGGCTTGGTCCAGAGTTGGCTGAGACCATCCCAGTGCCTGCTACAGTGTGATCGGGTGGCTCTGCCGAAGGCGGTACCTGAGCGTGTCGTGTGATGTCATGGTGCAATGGAGCCAAGCAGAGCGGCCAGAGCTTCGTGTGCGGGTCTGCGGTATTGGAGCAAGGCAAGCTGGGACCGGAACCGTCAGTGCTGTTTAGACTGGAGTGGACCGGAGGGAGCACTTGGCTTGGAGAGAGACTGTCACTGTGACGCAGGAGGGGACGTGCTGTGTCAGAGAGGTCTCATCATCAGCGTCACTGTGAGAGTGAATTTTATGTTTGTGTGTGCCCATTCTAATTTCTTGCCCTCCTGAGTCCTGTCCCTGAGCTACTTACTTACTATATCGAAAATAAAATAAGAAATATGTTTTTTTGCCTTATCTACTTTAAATAATATTGCTAATTGCATATTGTATTTGTTTGTAGCCTTAATACTCTCATTTGCACTGTAATTTTGTAACTTTTGAAAATGTCAGTTAAAACTTGGCTGTGCCAGTAAATTTAGGGTGTTGTGTCAGTAAATTTCAATCTGGTAGGTTGGCAACACTGCTCTGGAGGTTTTCATTAGACTAAAGGAGGCCTGGGACCTTGCTACAAGTGGTTGATCACAGTGACCATTACATCTAATAATTGTCTCTGTTTCCAGGTATAATTCTAAATGATAGCCCTTGACAATACTTGAGGTTGAACTACTTTTTAGACTTTTTAGGACTATAGAAACCATGTTTAACTTTTGATTAAGTCGGGAAATGTCAAATATTTTTGTACACATGCACATGAGTTTATCTTGGATCAGCTATCTGTCCAGCCATGCAGCATCTTCATAGCTTGGTTTACATTTGGATGATTAGATTATTCTTAAAAAAATATGTCAGGAAATGAACTAAACCAAGCTGGTTATTCAAATAATAAAAAATATAACATAATAAATTTGTATTCTGATCCAGGACCCTCTGATCAGGGACGCAGTGTCCTGTCTGCAGAAGGAAGCTGTGAGTTTGACCAATGTATACACCTTGGCTCTTCTTGCCTACACCTTTACTTTGTGCAGAGAAATGAAGTTCAGGAAAATAGTATTCGACAAACTGGATGAAAAGGCTGTGAAAGGAGGTAAGTACTGATGGAGTAATTCTACCATGGAACTTCCGCCTGCTGCTTTCTCCTGTACTTGATGTAAATAAATAAATACATTTGGAGAAGTGCATAAGAAAAGGAATGTTCATAGTAACCAGTAATTGATAAATGTGAACTCCTGAAACATATTAAAAACAGCAATAAATGAAGGTTTACATTAATGTCAATAAATGCATTTTTAATCGCTCTGGCCAATGGGATTCGTCCGCTTCCTTCCCCTTCCTGTGTAATTGTAAACACAGGCAAGGGGAAGTGATGTCACGCTCCTCGTGTCGGTCTTTCTGACCGGGACGCCGAGCGGAGAAGACATCAAGTAAGTGCACAAACACTACACTGACACCAGGCACACATAGGCACACATTTCACCCCCTGTCACCCCCTGATCACCCCCCAGATCACCCCCTGCCCCCCCTGTCACAGTGTCACTGATTGCAGTGATCATTTATTTTACTGATCACTGCATTTAGTGTCAGTGTGACTGCAATAACTGTCAGGGCAGTTAGTTTTAGGCCCCTTTAGGTCCAAGGTAGCCCCCTACCCCCCCCCCCAATAAAGGTTTAACCCCTTGATTGCCCCCTAGGTAACCCTTTCACCCCCTTTTGCCAGTGTCACTAAGCGATCGTTTTTTTTGATCGCTCTATTAGTGTCACTGGTGCCGCTAGGTAGCCATTTTTTTTTTAGGTAACCGCCAGGTTTATATAGGATTATAAATAGGTTTATAGGTCAGGTACCCCCATATTACAACCTAAATAAAGGTTTTAACCCCTTGATTGCCCCTAGAGTTAACTCTTTCACCAGTGATCACAGTATAAGTGTCACTGGTGACGCTGGTTAGCCAGTTAGTTATTTAGTTATTTAGGTTCCCCGTCAGGTTTTTATATAGTGTCAGGTACCCCCATATATTACCTAATAAAGGTTTTAAACCCCCTGATTGCCCCTAGTTAACCCTTTCACCAGTGATCACCGTATAACTGTTACGGGTGACGCTGGTTAGTTAGCTTGTTTTTTTATACTGTCAGGGCACCCGCCATTTATTACCCAACTATCGGTTTAACCCCCTGATCGCCCGGCGGGTGATATCAATTAGGTGTTAGGGTCAAATAAGGTCTGCGTCGCCCCAGGTTAGTGCCAGTACCGCAAACACCCACGCGCAAAGCATACACCTCCCTTAGTGGTATAGTATCTGAACAGATCAATATCTGATCTGATCAGATCTATACTAGCGTCCCAGCAGTTTAGGGTTCCAAAAAACGCATTGTTAGCGGGATCAGCCCAGATACCTGCTAGCACCTGTGTTTTCCCCCTCCGCCCAGCCCAGCCCAGCCCACCCAAGTGCAGTATCGATCGATCACTGTCACTTCCAAAACACTAAGCACACATAACTGCAGCGTTCGCAGAGTCAGGCCTGATCCCTGCGATCGCTAACAGTTTTTTTTGGTAGCGTTTTGATTCAGTTGCCAGCAGCCTAGGAGCTTTTTTTCCTGTGAATCTCACTAGTGTACTACTAAATTTAGAGCCCAAAATGGCAAATCGCAAGTACACTAGTGAACAGGCCTACTTGTTTCTGAGTATGTCAGATAGTGAAGAGGAGGTCACTCATCTGTCAGAATCAGGCTCAGAATACGATCCAGTAGACGACAGCGGCTCCATGACAGATAGCTCTGGCGACGAAGGTGTGGTCCCTGCTAAGGTCAGGCGTACCCGATCCCGATCTTCTGATGTTGTTGAGGTGCAGGAACCGCAGGTCTCTCGTATGGAGCAGAGAAGTACTAGCGCCGCTATTCCTTCTGGTGAACTGGCAAGCACCAGCGGCCTAGTACACCCTGGACGTAGTCAAACCAGCACTGCAGTAACACTTGGTGACGTGGCGAGTCCCATAAGTGCAGTTCAAGCTGGCGAGGTGGCAAGCACAAGTAGTGTCCCGCTGCCACCAAGAAGAAGACAAAGGCAGGTCCGTCGATCACATAGTGTCCTTCCTGCAGAATTCGCCAATCCTGATTGGGTGCCCACCACTTCTGCAGAACCCGTACTTCCCCCATTCACTGGCCAACCCGGTATTCAGGTGGAAACAGCTGATTTTAAGCCATCCGATTTTTATTCGCTGTTTTTCACGGAAGATCTCTATAGATCTATTGTGGACCAAAGTAATATATACGCTGGTCAACACATCGCCGCTAATCCCCAAGTGCCTTCCCTTGCCAGAGATTGAAACCAATTACGGTTTCCGAATTTAAGACCTTTCTGGGCCTTTCCCTCAACATGGGCATACACAAATTCCCGACTCTGAGGTCTTATTGGTCCACCTCACCGCACCACCATATGCCCGTGTTCTCTGCCTCCATGTCCAGGGCACGATACGAACAGATCTTGCGGTTCATGCACTTCAGTGACAATGAACTTTGTCGTCCTCGTGGAGACCCTGAATTTGATCGGCTCTACAAAATTCGGCCCCTCATAAACCACTTCAACCAATGTTTTGCAGCCTTGTTTACGCCCAATCAAGTTGTCTGCGTTGACGAGTCCCTGATTAAGTTTTCTGGCCGCTTGTCTTTCAAACAGTTCCTTCCCAGCAAGCGTGCCAGATACGGGGTCAAGCTCTACAAGCTCTGTGACAGGGCAACAGGCTATACGTGGAGCTTTTCGGTTTATGAGGGAAAAGATAGTCACGTAGAGCCGGAGAACTGTCCAGATTACATAGGGAGCGCTGGCAAGATAGTGTGGAACTTGGTGTCACCCTTATTCGGAAAGGGGTACCACTTGTACGTGGACAATTATTACACGAGCGTGCCACTGTTTAGTCACTTGTTTGATCATCAGATTGGAGCATGTGGCACCGTGCGACCTAATCGCCGGGGCTTTCCCCAGCGGCTTGTAGATTCCCGTCTTAGGCTGGGGGAGAGAGCCTGCTTGAAGTGTAATAACTTGCTCGCTGTGAAGTGGAGGGATAATAGGAATGTTTTCGTTCTTACCTCCCTTCATGCAGACACGACAGTCCAAATTCGTACGGCGGCTGGTGTTGTGACGAAACCCCTCTGTATCCACGAATACAACCTTAATATGGGGGGGGTGGACCTCAACGACCAGTTGTTGGCGCCGTACCTAGTTGTCCGTAAGGCTAGACGCTGGTACAAAAAAGTGTCTATTTATTTATTCCAATTGGCTTTGCTGAATGCTCATGTGCTATACGGAGCTTCAGGCGGGACGTTACCCTTCCTTGAATTCCAGGAGCGGTTGTCATGGAACTCCTGTATCCAGGCGATTCCACACCTCACCATCCCCTACCAAATGCAGTAAGCCGGCTGCATGAGAGGCATTATCCTCATGTCCTCCAGAGTACCCCTACCCAACGAGCCCCCCAAAGAAGATGTCGTGTCTGTAGCAAGCGCGGATTTAGGCGTGACACCCGTTATTATTGTCCACGCTGTCCTGACAATCCTGGTCTCTGCGTTGGTGAATGCTTTGAACGCTACCACGAACTAGTGAGGTATTAGCGTAGGGTACAGCATTTCACAGGCTAGGATACACTTTCACAGGGTCTCAAGAATGCCATCGCATTTTGAGACCCGACCGTTGCAGTTAAAATTATAGTTACAGGGTCTCAAGAATGCCATCGCATTTTGAGACCCGACCGTTACAGTTAAAATTATAGTTATAGTTTAAAAAAAAAGTGTAAAAAATAAAAATAAAAAAAAAAGTACAAAAAAAAAAAAAAACCCCAAAAAACATATAAAAAAAAAAACCAAAAATAGTTGTCGTTTTTATTGTTCTCTCTCTATTGTTGCTCTTTTTTACTCTATTCTATTCTGCAATGTTTTTATTATGTTTTATCATGCTTGCTTTTCAGGTATGTTTTATTGTTAACCATTTTTTTTTGTTTTCAGGTGCGCCATTCAGTTGCAGCGCGGATTTATTTATCTTGACAGCAACAGCGTTTGCTCCCACGATACATAAAGCCGCGACTCCAACACTGTAGGAGGTGATTTCACCACCACAGTTAAAAAAAAGAGCATATATGCCGAAGCATGGGGGCAGCAGAGGGCGGAGGAGCGATTTTGCTCCTAATGCCACGTACATACGGTCGAAAAAAGTCCGACCATGTGTACGTGGCATAACTTTTTTGCGGGAGGATGCCCCCATGCTTCGCATATATATATTTTAGGCACCGGTTGCGTTAACAAAATGTTTTATTTTTTACTATGTTTTTTTTTTGGTATTTGCTTTGCAGGTATGGTATGGTAAGGTCTTACTGTTATACTCTAATGTTACTTTGTTTTAATGTTAACCATTATTTGCTTAGCAGGTACGCCATTCAGTTGCAGCGTGGATTTATTTATCTTGACAGCAACAGCGTTTGCTCCCACGATACATAAAGCCGCGACTCCAACGCTGTAGGAGGTGATTTCACCACCACAGTAAAAAAAAAGAGCATATATGCCGAAGCATGGGGGCAGCAGAGGGCGGAGGAGCGATTTTGCTCCTAATGCCACGTACATACGGTCGAAAAAAGTCCGACCATGTGTACGTGGCATAACTTTTTTGCGGGAGGATGCCCCCATGCTTCGGCATATATATATTTTAGGCACCGGTTGCATTAACAAAATGTTTTATTTTTTACTATGTTTTTTTTTTTGGTATTTGCTTTGCAGGTATGGTATGGTAAGGTCTTACTGTTATACTGTAATGTTACTTTGTTTTAATGTTAACCATTATTTGCTTAGCAGGTACGCCATTCAGTTGCAGCGTGGATTTATTTATCTTGACAGCAACAGCGTTTGCTCCCACGATACATAAAGCCGCGACTCCAATGCTGTAGGAGGTGATTTCACCACCACAGTTAAAAAAAAGAGCATATATGCCGAAGCATGGGGGCAGCAGAGGGCGGAGGAGCGATTTTGCTCCTAATGCCACGTACATACGGTCGAAAAAAGTCCGACCATGTGTACGTGGCATAACTTTTTTTGCGGGAGGATGCCCCCATGCTTCGGCATATATAAATGGTGCATGTATGCCCATCATTAGAAGTGGGTGGATGAAGGGAGGTATTCTAATGGTGGGCATACCCACCGCGCCATTGGGAAATTGGGAAAGCATTTTATCACACCGATCTTGGTGTGGTCAGATGCTTTGAGGGCACAGGAAAGATCTAGGGTCTAATAGACCCCAATTTTTTCAAAAAAAGAGTACCTGTCACTGCCTATTGCTATCATAGGGGATATTTACATTCCCTGCGATAACAATAAAAATGACAACTAAGAAAAAAAAAATGGAAGGAACAGTTTAAAAATAAAATAAAAAAGCTAAATAAAAAGAAAAACTAAAAAAAAAAAAAAAAAAAAAAGCACCCCTGCCCCCCCCTTCTTTTGCGCAAAGGCGAACACAAGCGTTGGTCTGGCGTCATATGTAAACAGCAATTGCACCATGCATGTGAGGTATCACCGCGAAGGTCAGATCGAGGGCAGTAATTTTAGCAGTAGACCTCCTCCGTGAATCTAATGTGGTAACCTGTAAAGGCTTTTAAAGGCTTTTAAAAATGTATGTAGTTTGTCGCCACTGCGTGTTTGTGCGCAATTTTAAAGCATGTCGTGTTTGGTATCCATGTACTCGGCCTAAGATCATATTTTTTATTTCATCAAAAATTTGAGCAATATAGTGTGTTTAAGTGCATTAAAATAAAAAAAAGTGTATTTTTTCCACAAAAAATGCGTTTGAAAAATCGCTGCGCAAATACTGTGTGGAAAAAAAAAAATGCAACACCCACCATTTTAATCTGTAGGGCCTTTGCTTTAACAATATATATAGTGTTTGGGGGTTCAACGTAATTTTCTTGCAAAAAAAAAATATGTTTTCATGTAAACAAAAAGTGTCAGAAAGGGCTTTATCTTCAAGTGGTTAGAAGAGTGGGTGACGTGTGACATAGGCTTCTAAATGTTGTGCATAAAATGCCAGGACAGTTCAAACCCCCCCCAAATGACCCCATTTTGGAAAGTAGACACCCCAAGCTATTTGCTGAGAGCAATGTTGAGCCCATTAAATATATTTTTTTTTTGGTCCCAAGAGATTTAATAATGAAAAAAAAAAAAATAATATTTTTTTTTTACAAAAACTTGTCACTAAATGATATATTGCTCAAACATGCCATGGGCATATGTGGAGATACACCCCAAAATACATTCTGTTGCTTCTCCTGAGTACAGGGATACCACATGTGTGGGACTTTTTGGGAGCCTAGCCGCGTACGGACCCCAAAATCCAAGCACCGCTTTCAGGCTTTCTAAGGGTGTAATTTTTTATTTCACTCCTCACTGCCAATCACAGTTTCGGAGGCCATGGAATGCCCAGATGGCACAAACCACCCCCAAATGACCCCATTTTGGAAAGTAGACACCCCAAGCTATTTGCTGAGAGGTATGGTGAGTATTTTGCAGATCTCGCTTTTTGTCACAATGTTTTGAAAATTGAAAAAAGAAAAAAAAAAATTTTTTTTCTTTACTTTCTTCATTTTCAAAAACACATGAGAGCTGTAAAATACTCACCATGCCTCTCAACAAATAGCTTGGGGTGTCTACTTTCCAAAATGGGGTCAGTTGGGGGGGTTTTGTGCTATTTTGGCATTTTATGGCCTTCGAAACTGTGATAGGTAGTGAGGAGTGAAATCAAAAATTTGCACCCTTAGAAATCCTGAAGGCGGTGCTTGGGTTTCGGGGCCCCGTACGCGGCTAGGCTCCAAAAAGTCCCACACATGTGGTATCCCCATACTCAGGAGAAGCAGCAAAATGTATTTTGGGGTGCAATTCCACATATAACCATGGCATGTGTGAGCAATATATCATTTAGTGACAACTTTTTGAATACATTTTTTTTATTTTTTTTTTTTGTCTTTATTCAATCACTTGGGACTAAAAA
>JAQSEC010000643.1:0-12169 GCA_028564925.1 Lithobates sylvaticus
TCGATCGCGGGTCCTGCGGACTCGATCGCCGCAGGGATACCCATGATCGTCTCACAGGGAGGAAGAACGGGGAGATGCTAAAGTAAACAAGCATCTCCCCGTTCTGCCTAGTAACAGTGTCACTGATCTCTGCTCCCTGTGATTGGAGCAGAGATCAGTGACGGGTACAACACAGCCACGCCCCCCACAGTTAGCAAAACGCCCCTAGGACACACTTAACCCCTACACTGCCACCTCCTGGTTAACCCTTCACTGCCAGTGTCATTTACACAGGAATCAGTGCATTTGTATAGCACTGATTGCTGTGTAAATGACAATGGTCCCAAAATTGTGTCAAAAATGTCCGCTGTGTCTGCCATAATGTTGCAGTCACAATAAAAATCACTGATCGCCGCCATTACTAGTAAAAAAAATTATTATTAATAAAAAGGCCATAAAACTATCCCCTATTTTGTAAACGCTATAATTTTTGCGCAAACCAATCAATAATCACTTATTGCGATTTTTTTACCAAAAATATGTAGAATACGTATCGGCCTAAACTGAGGAAAAAAATTTTTTTATACATTTTTGGGGGATATTTATTATAGCAAAAAGTAAAAAAATAATGCCTTTTTTAAAAATTTTCGCTCTTTTTTTGTTTATAGCGCAAAAAAAAAAAAACGCAGGGGCGATCAAATACCACCAAAAGAAAGCTCTATTTGTGGGAAAAAAAGGACGTAAATTTTGTTTGGGAGCCACGTTGCACGACCGCGCAGTTTTCAGTTAAAGCGATGCAGTGCCGAATTGCAAAAAGTGGTCTGGTCTTAAGCCAGCAAAATGGTCCGGTCTGAAAGTGGTTAAAAGTGTTAAATTAATTATTATTATTATACAGGATTTATATAGCGCCAGCAGTTTGAGCAGCGCTTTACAACATCAGGGAAGACAGTACAATTACAAAACAATTCAATACAGGAGGGATCAGAGGGCCCTGCTCATTATAGCTTACAATCTAAAAGGGAAGGTCAAGTGGAAACAAAAGGTAATAACTGTGGGGGGTGATCAGATGGATCCCGTATCCCGTAGTTTTAGTTTTGTTTAAGAACAAAGATACACCTATGTTGGTGACCCTTGTTAATTTTACATTGTATTTTTTTTAAATGTAACTGCTACTCCCAAACTGTCATTTGAAGTAAATCACATAGTCAAGTATTATTCTCCACAATTTAAAATAAAAATTAAAAATTTGAACGAAAAATTGCTCTCAATCTTTTGCTGGCTGTAAATCCACCAGCAAAAGTCAGGTGGCGGAATTTCCGATCGTGTGTACTCTGCATAAGGGTAGATTTAGATGTGCGCAGGGGCGGACTGACCATTCAGTCACAGCCCGGGCCACAAGGGGGCCCCATCAGGGTTGCCAGCCTCAGTAAAACCAGGGACAGTATGTAAAAATGTTTACATCTGTCTCTGAAATGCCCCACCCTCTCCAGTACCTTCTCAGCCAATAGAAACATGTCTGTGTATACTGTGTGTACATTGTATACTGTGTGTATATACAGTGTGGCCCCATAATCTCCGATTGCCTGGGGGCCCCATAATCTCCTATTGCCCGGGGGCCCCATGAGTTGTCAGTCCGCCCCTGGATGTGCGTCTAAATTTCCCTTGCCTCTGAAGCTCGATCCACTTTGGGATCACACTCCAGAGGCTACTGACAGGCGGTGAGGAGGTGGGAGGCGGGTGAGTAGGAGAAAACTGCTGGTAGGTAGAAAGACGCATTTATGACAAGAGATATACAGAGCCTCCTCTGTCATAAAAAGCCTGTCTGTCAGAATAAAAAAATAACCTTTCAGTTCCATTTGAAATAAAGCGGAGAAAATGACGGGTTTCTTGCTCTTCCAGACAGGTCCATGCTGTGCGCTACAACAAAATACAGAGAGGGGTTGAGATTTCCTATTTAAAGAAGTGTTATAAATATACAAAGACACCCAAATGCAAGAGGCTCGAGACTTGTTATAACAGTATGCATGTCATAAATATTACATCACTTTAAACTTACAGAAGTCGTTATGTTACGAAAAACATTTTATGTTGTGGAAGATTGCATTTCACATAAACTTCATTATCGAAGAACCTTGGGTGCATGATGATCTTACACATGTTTTTTATTTCTAGGATTATGAAAGCAGGTGTTTTCTTACTTCAGTACAGATACAGTATCTCATAAAGGTTAAAGTGATTGTAAACCTCTGACAAATGAACAAAGCATATCCTTCTGTAGTGTACACTTGCCCTGATTTAAAGCACCTAGTGTGATTTCTGTCTGCTCAGTCATTCTTCTTCTGACAGTCTATGCAGACACCTGACAATCCTCCACCCAGTGGCGGTGCATCCATTAACCACTTCAGCCCCGGACCAATTGGCAGCCAAAGGACCAGGCCCCTTTTTGCGATTCGGCACTGCGTCGCTTTAACTGACAATTGCGCGGTCATGCTCCCAAACAAAATTGGCGTCCTTTTTTTCCCACAAATAGAGCTTTCTTTTGGTGGTATTTGATCGCCCCTGCGGTTTTTATTTTTTGCGCTATAAACAAAAATAGAGCGACAATTTTGAAAACAATGCAATATTTTTTGCTTTTTGCTATAATAAATATCCCCAAAAAATATATAAAAAAACATTTTTTTTCCTCAGTTTAGGCCGATACGTATTCTTCTACATATTTTTGGTAAAAAAATCGCAATTAGCGATTATTGATTGGTTTGCGCAAAAGTTATAGCGTTTACAAAATAGGGGATAGTTTTATAGCATTTTTATTAATATATTTTTTTTTTACTAGTAATGGCGGTGATCAGCGATTTTTATTGTGACTGCGACATTATGGCGGACACATCGGACATTTTTGACACATTTTTGGGACCATTGTCATTTATACAGCAATCAATGCTATTTAAATGCATTGATTCCTGTATAAATGACAGTTGTAGTGAAGGGGTTAACCACTAGGGGGAGGGGAGGGGTTATGGGCTGTGACGTGTGTGTTTTTTTACATTAGGGGGCGGACTGACGTCTGACGTCATTGATCGGCTTTCCCGATGACCGGGAACAGCCAATCAATGACAGGCAGAGTAGGAAGCGCGGGGAGAGGTTTGTTTACACATACCTCTCCCCGTTCTTCAGCTCCGTAACCCAATCGCGGGACACCAGCGGCGATCGGGTCCGCTGGTCCCTCGGCCGGGGTCACGGAGCTCCCGACCGGGTCGCGCACCTGACCCACGGGCAGGCATTTAAAGGATCACGTACAGGTACGTGATTTTGCCTGCCCGTGCCATTCTGCACACGTATATGTGCATGAGGCGGTCGGGAAGCGGTTAAGGGCGCACGGTGCCGCCCCCCTCTCTCCAGCCACCCCCTCTATGAATAATGGATAGATTCATGCATTGCATGATACTATCCATGGCCGCCGCCGCCACCGCCGCCACCGCCACCCCTATTCATGCTTCCGGTCCCTTTTCAGATGCCAGGCGCCTGAATTACAGCAGCGGGGGTATATTTTTGAAGCACCTGATTAGAACCATAGGCTCTATGTTTGCTCCACACATAGGCGTGCACAGGGGGTGTGCCAGGTGTGCCTGGGCACACCCTAATCCAGAGGCAGCACCAGGGGGAGCTTGGGTTCACCCCCATCTCTACGACCATCTCTGTCGCCAGGCCGGCAAAGGCTGTCTTTGACTTTCTACCCAGGCCAAGGTGCCCCTCTAGGGCACCGCACACAGCATCCTGAAGCTTGCAGCCTGCAGGGACTCTCTCTCAGCTCTTCAGTATCCACCTGTGCAGCTTCATACACTCTCCTTCATACACACTTACAGGTGGCTGTTCTGGCTGATCAAGCAGCTTAAACTGGGAAGGAGATGGGGCAGAGATGGTAGCCCAGGAGTCTTCCACCTCCAGCTGTGTGGTAAGTGGCTGAGGTTTACCTTTTCCCTGCAGGATTTCCCTCCATGATCTGTGTTGCTTCAACCCTTACACTGCACACAAAGAGACACACAAAGAGAACTGCTAGTGTTCCCACTACATAGTGCCCACTGACTATCCACACCGTATAGTGCCCACTGACTATCCACACCGTAGAGTGCCCACTGACTATCCACACCACATAGTGCCCACTGACTATCGACACCTCATAGTGCCCACTGACTATCCACACCGCATAGTGCCCACTGACTATTCACACCTCATAGTGCCCACTGACTATCCACACCGCATAGTGCCCACTGACCTTCCACACCATATTTTTGATAAGTTAAAAAAAATGTAAGTATTTGTTTACATTGATAAGTGTCTTTAAAAAAAATAAAAATAAAAAATTGTTTACATTTCTTTATATAACTGTGTGTGTATGTACAGTATATATATTTATATACACACACACACACTCATGTGTGTTTGAGCTTAGGGGTGCACACCCTAATGCAATAAGCTGCGCACACCTATGGCCCACTGACTATACACACCGCATAGTGCCCACTGACTATACACACTGCATAGTGCCCACTGACTATTCACACCTCATAGTGCCCACTGACTATCCACACTGCATAGTGCCCACTGACTATCCTCACCGCATAGTGCCCACTGACTATCCACAACGCATAGTGCCCACTGATACGTCAAGAGTGTTGCTGCGCCTTACTGTGGAATAGCTGCCAACACTACAATTAGACTAATTGTGACAAGAATATACATATAAAAGTGTAGTGCCCACTGACTATCCACATCGCATAGTGCACACGGACTATCCACACCGCATAGTGCCCACTGACCATACACACCGCATAGTGCCCACTGATTATCCACACCGCATAGTGCCCACTGACCATACACACCGCATAGTGCCCACTGACCTTCCACACCATATTTTTGATAAGTTAAAAAAAATTTAAGTATTTTGTTACATTGATAAGTGTCTTTAAAAAATTGTTTACATTTCTTTATATAACTGTGTGTGTATGTATAGTATATATATTTATACACACACACACACTCATGTGTGTTTGAGCTTAGGGGTGCACACCCTAATGCAATAAGCTGCGCACACCTATGGCTCCACCCCTGCCCCTCTCCATCAGCATTGGGGTCACATTAGCTTAGATTTAGGGAGAGAAACTGAGGGAGAAGAGAAACATTGGAATACTAGTCAGTATCAGTATGTAAAGGTGTATTTGCTTTGGAAAAATATATAACCTCTAATGATGGGTGTCTTACATGTGTGGATGTTGCTGCGTTATGTAAAACTATTAGTTCAGTTTTTACATTTTAGAATAGGGTGCCTCAAAACTGTATGAATTTTAAAGGGCGCCTTGACAAAGGTGACAACACTGGTCTTTCAAATCATGTGGGTGACCGGGTGAGTGTGCGCTGCTTATCTGGGGAAGAGATGGCACCAGGATGAACTATTGGAAGTAGACAAGCCAGAGATGGAAGTGTGATGCTTTGGGCAATATTCTGCTGGCAAACCTTGGGTCCTGCCAATCATGTGGATGTCACTTTGACATGTACCATCTACCTCAACATTGTTGCTGACGAAGAACACCCCTTCACGGAAATGGCATTCCCTGATGGCAGTGGCTTCCTTTAGCAGCATAATGTGCCCTGCCACAGTGCAAAATGATGTATGAATGCTTTGAGGAACACCAAACAAGTTTGAGGTGTTGACTTGGCCTTTATTGTCTACAGATCTCAGTCCAAATGAGCATTTATAGGATGTGCTGTCCGATCCATGGAGGCCTCACCTCACAACTGACAGGACTTGAAGGATCTACTAGGGCTTGGTGCCAGATACCACAGCTTAACTTCAGACGTCTAGTGGTGTCCATACCTCAATGAGTCAAGGACTGTTTTGGTAGCAAAAGGGGGACCTACTCAATATTAGGTGTGTAGTCATAAAGTTATGCTGATAGGTGTATTTTATACCATAATGTTATATATACAATATAACATTTATGTAACAGTTACATCTGACATATGATGCTGTTTATGTAACGATACTGCTACAAATGTTTAACCAGCTGTCTAACTTAAATGTGAAAACGAAATTAAAACTCAGCGCTGCACCTATATCCTGTTACTGTCATTATGTTGCATAACCATATCCTGCATAACAACGTGATCAATTAAAGTGCTAAGTGACGATCTAATACCGATAAAGTGCAATCAATAATCAAATGCAATTCCAACAATCAAAAATAAAAAATGTACTGATACATAGGCATATGTTGCCAGTGACTTCATGTGCCAATATTATGCTAATATAATAAAATCAAATAAAGTTCATGCACCAATATTTTGCTAATGTGATCATATAATCAAGTAAAGTTCATCAAATAAGGTTCATCAATAAACTGGAGTAGGTGGTAGACAACTCTAATGGAATTTGGTGACTTCCTGTATTCTCTTGGTTCCCCACTCACCAGATGTAGTAGGAAAAACAAGCCTGTGTGTCAAGATGGCTTCCATCCACCGGGTGGGTTGGTATATTCTATTATGGGCACTCTTATCCTCCTCCTCTGGGTCTGGGGTCCTGTACACTTTACTCGGTCAAATGACCATATGAGGCAAAGTTTGGACAAGAATGGAGGAAAGGATATAGTGTAATACTGCAAGATTTTATTCTAAAAATTAAAAATCATTACACATTACATCAAAAACTTTAAAAACGTGCAGAAAGTGCCGCCTTGGCCTCCAAACAGCCTTCACAGATCCTCTCTAGCTTGACGCGTTTCGCCCCTCCCACTGGGCGTCGTCAGAAGCTTGTAGAGTCTGTGATTGGCTGTCTTTTATACTTTAAGTACCTCCCACTACACCCTATTACTCCCACTACTCCCATTGATGGCTCAGTATAAAATAAGAATCACTTCCGGTTTCACCCGGAACCGGAAATGACGTGTGTGCCGGAACCGGAAGTGTTTATCGGCTCCAAAAATTATGTTTTAGGTAAAACATCATTGGTATCACTTCCTGTGTAGACATGAAGTGGCCAGGCGCCATCTAGAGTCAGTAGATAGGTACTCTTTAGTACACTCCACAGTCTCTCCATATATGTTTTAAACATAAAATTTAATAATAAATATATGTATAAACTATAAAATAAACTAAACCACAATATTAGTTAAGTATCAGTAAGATCAACTTAAATGTATCTGCATAAATAAAGAAATGGAAAAAATGGGAGATCCATGACATCAACCCACTATGGTGGGATGGTATCTTTCATCATTTGTAATCTTAGTTTGATACATTTTTTTAAAGTTGTTATTACAGAACTCTAAAAAGAGCAGAAGTCATAGAATTTGCATGAAAACATATCTAGCTAATAACTCTTAACCACCTGAGATCTGCGCTATAGCCAAATGACGGCTACAGCGCGGATCTAACCTGCCGGGACGACGTCTATTGACGTCATCCCGTTCACGAGCGGCATGCGCGCCCCCTGAAGGGCGCGCGCGGCGCGCTCTGTGATCCGCGAGTCTGTGAGACTTGCTGGATCACAGATCCGACCCCTTACCACGTGATCAGCTGTCAGCCAATGACAGCTGATCATGTGATAACAACAGAGCCTTAATCGGCGGCAGTGAGAGGGACATTAGTCTGTGCCCACCTGTGCCCTATACAAGTGCAGCCTACCAGTGCCCACCAGCTTCACCTGTCAGTGCCCACCAGCTTCACCTCTCAGTGCCCACAGTGCCATCTGTCAGTGCCCACAGTGCCAGTGCCCAGTGCCCACAATGTGCCTTAACAGTGCTGCACATCAGTGTCACCTACCAGTGCCTATCAGTGTCCCCTACCAGTACCCATCAGCGCCACCCATCAGTGCCATCTATCAGTGCCCATCAGTGCCATCTATCAGTGCCCATCTGTCCCACCCATCCGTGCCACCCATCCATGCCACCCATTCGTGCCACCCATCCGTGCCCATCAGTGCCATCTTATCTGTGCCCATCAGTACCGACTTATCTGTCCCCATCAGTGCCACCTTATCTGTGCCCACCAGTGCAGCCTATCAGTGCCCACCAGTGCAGCCTATCAGTGCCCACCAGTGCCGCCTCATCAGCGCATATCAATGAAGTAGAAAAATTACCTATTTGCAAAATTTTATAACAAACTATTAAACATGATTTTTTTTTATTTTCCATCTTTTTTTGTTTGTTTAGCAAAAAATAAAACCCCCAGCTGTGATTAAATACACCAAAAGAAAGCTCTATTTGTGGAAAAAAATGATAAAAATTTCATTTGGGTACAGTATTGTATGACCGCGCAATTGTCATTCAAAGTGCGTCAGCGCCGAAAGCTGAAAATTGGTCTGGGCAGGAGGGGGGTTTAAGTGCCCAGTAAGCAAGTGGTTAAAGCAGTATTAACCTCAAAAATGGCAAATTACCATTCCTTAAATATTGTAGATGCTTTGCGGTTGATTTACTAAAGTCAAATAGACTGTGCACTTTGCAAAGTGTAGTTGCCCTCTGCAAGTGCAGTTGCTCCAGAACTAAGTAAATGAGGTGAAGCTTCACTTTGCAAAGAGTACCCAATCATGTGCAAGAAAAAAAAAAAAAAAATGCTTTTTTTGCTTGCACAGGATTGGATGATGGAAGTCAGCAGAGCTTCTCCTCATTTACTATGCTCTGGAGCAATTGCTCTTGCAGAGTGCAACTGCACTTTGCAAAGTGCACAGTCTATTTGCCTTTAGTAAATCAACCCCATTTTTTCCAACCTCCTTTATTAGACCAAGCTGTCCAGCAAAAGTGTCAGTTAAAAGGGTTGAAACAAACTATTTACAGCTGACCTCCAGACACATAAACCTTAATTGAAGTATATGTAAACCCTCAACAATCAATTCAGTTTAAAATAGAAATGAAAGGCAAAACACCTGTGTATAGATATAAAAAATATTATAAATACCTTTCCCCCACTTTTGTTTGTGATCAGATGCATAAGGGTCTTAGAGAGATACAGCAGGAAACACAGCACCACACTGGTCTTCCCAGTGAATAGCTGTGCAGGAGGGCAGGGGGGGGGACATGTCAGGAGAAGTCTAATCAGTGGAGGAGAGCAGGCTGAGTTCTCAGCACAGCTAGAAAACTGATCACGCTGTACCCTCCTGCCTAGTGTGGTCAGTTTTTAATAAGAAAGAATGACTGGCAGGAACACCAGGGATTTTACACAAAGGAGCAATACAAAGAGAACAGGATACTTTTTTCATAAAAGGATATGGTACAGCAGGCACATATTAGGAATACGAAGTGCTAGGTTTACATATTCTTTATATACTATATATTACTAAGGTGCCACAAAGGTTAAAGAACCACTTTGTGTGCACCAAATACCTTTAAAAACCTAGATATTGGCATCATTACTGTGCTGTACATAGTCTGTGCAGAGAGTAGCGCTGTGGGAGGAGCTCAGTAGGCCCCAACACTACAGAAAAATGCAGGAGGGGGCGGAGACCAGAGCAGACCAGTAATCCTGCACAAGGAGAGAGCAGCAGTGACCAGTCTTTTATTACAGGAAGCTCCTGCCAGAGGCAAAGTCTTAGGCTCTATTCACACTAATGCATTTTTTGATGAGCAGGGGGTTACAGTGGTGGGCCAGATGAGCAGGGGGTACAGTGGTGGGGCAGATGAGCAGGGGGGTACAGTGGTGGGGCAGATGAGCAGGGGGTACAGTGGTGGGGCAGATGAGCAGGGGATACAGTGGTGGGGCAGATGAGCAGGGGGTACAGTGGTGGGGCAGATGAGCAGGGGGGTACAGTGGTGGGGCAGATGAGCAGGGGGTACAGTGGTGGGACAGATGAGCAGGGGATACAGTGGTGGGGCAGATGAGCAGGGGGGTACAGTGGTGGGGCAGATGTGCAGGGGGTACAGTGGTGGGGCAGATGTACAGGAGGGTACAGTGGTGGGGCAGATGTACAGGGGGGCACAGTGGTGGGGCAGATGTACAGGGGGGTACAGTGGTGGGGCAGATGAGCAGTGGGGTACAGTGGTGGGGCAGATGAGCAGGGGGGTACAGTAGTGGGGCAGATGAGCAGGGGGTACAGTGGTGGGGCAGATGTGCAGGGGGTTACAGTGGTGGGGCAGATTAGAAAGGGGGTACATTGGTGGGGCAGATGAGAAAGGGGAGTACATTGGTGGGGCAGATGAGCAGAGTTGTACAGTGGTGGAGCAGATCAGCAGGCATAGGTGTGCGAAGCCCATTGCATTAGGGTGTGCATCTCAAAGCTCAAACACACATGCGTGTATATAGCAGTGGACGATGTCAGTAGGGCAGAGGTTGGTGTCAGTAGGGCAGTGGACGGTTTGAGTAGTTTATTTTTATAATTTTTTTTTTTATTATTACAACTTTGTACAATTTTATTATTTTTTTTTTTTTATTTATTTTTTTTTTTTGATGAGCAGGGGGTTACAGTGGTGGGCCAGATGAGCAAGGGGTACAGTGGTGGGGCAGATGAGCAGGGGATACAGTGGTGGGGCAGATGAGCAGGGGGGTACAGTGGTGGGGCAGATGAGCAGGGGGGTACAGTGGTGGGGCAGATGTACAGGAGGGTACAGTGGTGGGGCAGATGTACAGGGGGGTACAGTGGTGGGGCAGATGAGCAGTGGGGTACAGTGGTGGGGCAGATGAGCAGGGGGGTACAGTAGTTGGGCAGATGAGCAGGGGGGTACAGTGGTGGGGCAGATGTGCAGGGGGTTACAGTGGTGGGGCAGATTAGAAAGGGGGTACATTGGTGGGGCAGATGAGAAAGGGGAGTACATTGGTGGGGCAGATGAGCAGAGTTGTACAGTGGTGGAGCAGATCAGCAGGCATAGGTGTGCGAAGCCCATTGCATTAGGGTGTGCATCTCAAAGCTCAAACACACATGCGTGTATATAGCAGTGGACGATGTCAGTAGGGCAGAGGTTGGTGTCAGTAGGGCAGTGGACGGTTTGAGTAGTTTATTTTTATAATTTTTTTTTTTTTATTACAACTTTGTACAATTTTATTATTTTTTTTTTTAAATAATTTATTTCTATTATTATTACATTTTTTAGGAGCACCATTGGGAGGCTTTGGAGAAATAGCAGAGATATAAACCCCTGATGTCTCCCTTTTGAGACAGAGAAAGGGACTGAGAACAGAGATTCCCCAGTACCTTTCTCTGCAGACAAGCATTGGGGGAGTCTGCGTTGGAAGGCATCATTAGGGTGTGCCCAGGCCCACCTGGCACACCCTGTGCGTGCGCCTATGTGAGCAGGTGGTACAGTGGTGGGGCAGATGAGCAGGGTAGTACAGTGGTGGGGCAGATGAGCAGGGGGGCTGTGATCTGAGGTGTGGATGTGCAGGAATTGGGGCTGATCTGATTATTTCATCTATTGTAAGTAGAATTTACATAGTATACATAGTAACATTGGTTCAGCTTAAATTATACCAGGCCAATCCCCCTGACAGTAGACACCACTTCTCCAGTGATCTCCTCTTGCTTCTGGGTCCTGCGCAGCCGGTGTTCTGCCGAAAACTGTCCCCCCATCATATAGTGTCCGCCCCGCACTGCGCAGGTGCAGCGCTTGCGCAGTACAGAGGACAAGGAGACTCCGAAAGTCTCCGAAGATGAATGGCGTCTGCGCACTGAGTCCAGGTTGAAGCATCACTATCCAAGTGGACATACGGTAGCACTTAGTAAGAGGGCCCCTCGCGGGCTCGCTTCGCTCGCCACACTTCGGGCACGGCCATGCTTCGCTCTGCTATTTTTTATTCTAACTCCACTTTATTCTAACTCCACTTGGATGGTGGGGCTTGAACCTGGACTCAGTGCGCAGTACAGGGCGGACACTATCCAACGGGGGACAGTATTCGACACATCACCGGCCTGATTCATTGTGAACACAGACATTTGGCTGCTCAGCACAGGCGCCAGCATTCTCAGAATGAATGCAAAGTGTTCTCTGATTGGATCAGAAGGAGGGCACGATGTCACAGAGACAGTTGGGGGCTATGACTTCTTTTTTTTTTCTTTTTTGTGTGCGTGTGAAATATATCCATCCAATAAAGAATGTAAACAGTAGAGGGCAGCAAAGTACATGTTAAATACAATACTGTTCTTATTTGTAGTAATTAATTTAAAGGCCAGCCAGTAAGACCTCTGATAATGACAACATACATATATGCTTGC
>JAQSEC010003682.1:0-12030 GCA_028564925.1 Lithobates sylvaticus
CTGGGCATTGGGGATGATCACATATCCTTTTTTTTTTTCCAGATAGGGTAGAACTTCGCCCTCTCAGAGGTTTCACACCCAAGGTC
Source organism: Lithobates sylvaticus (assembly GCA_028564925.1). Taxonomy (NCBI): domain Eukaryota; kingdom Metazoa; phylum Chordata; class Amphibia; order Anura; family Ranidae; genus Lithobates; species Lithobates sylvaticus. The sequence goes on from JAQSEC010003682.1 coordinate 87, forward strand.
ACCTCAACGGCAAACCTATCAGAACCATGGGCGTTACCAGTTTTCATGGACTCAGAATCAAACTCCTGTTATGAGTTAGACATATCCAAAGTTCTCAGGGCCTACTTGGAAGCCACAGCAAGTTTCGGCTCAGGTGAATGCTCCTTCAACAAGAGCAGTATCGGCATCTTGGGCAGCGAGGGCAAATGTTTCTCTTGAAACATTAGGCTTGGTCTTCCCGACACACGTTCCTCAAACATTATCGTATTGATCCCGGGGCTCTTACAACCGTAGAGTTCGGGAGAAAAGCGCTTCATGCTGCTATGTCTGTGTTTGATTAAAGTTTATTTTTTGTTAAAGCATTAAACCCACCCATGTGAGCTAGTTATTTATCACATGTATGCTGCCATGGAGGCACCAGGAAAACGGAAAATTGTATCATACTTACCGTAATTTTCCTATCCTGGTGCCAATCCATGGCAGCATAAACTCCCACCCTCGGTATTCTATATTACGAAGAATGTTGGGGGAGGGGCTATGCCCTTTAATTTATGCTATTCACTAGTCCTGAAGGCGGAGTAGAGGCGGAGCTCTATCACATGTATGTATGCTGCCATGGATTGGCACCAGGAAAGGTAAGTATGATACAATTTTCCGTTTTAAAGGCTTTTAAAAAAAATGTATGTAGTTTGTCGCCACTGCGTGTTTGTGCGCAATTTTAAAGCATGTCATGTTTGGTATCCATGTACTCGGCCTAAGATCATATTTTTTATTTCATCAAAAATTTGAGCAATATAGTGTGTTTTAGTGCATTAAAATAAAAAAAAGTGTATTTTTTCCACAAAAAATGCGTTTGAAAAATCGCTGCGCAAATACTGTGTGGAAAAAAAAAATGCAACACCCACCATTTTAATTTTGTAGGGCCTTTGCTTTAACAATATATATAGTGTTTGGGGGTTCAACGTAATTTTCTTGCAAAAAAAAAAAAATATGTTTTCATGTAAACAAAAAGTGTCAGAAAGGGCTTTGTCTTCAAGTGGTTAGAAGAGTGGGTGACGTGTGACATAGGCTTCTAAATGTTGTGCATAAAATGCCAGGACAGTTCAAACCCCCCCCCCCCCCCAAATGACCCCATTTTGGAAAGTAGACACCCCAAGCTATTTACTGAGAGCAATGTTGAGCCCATTAAATCTTTTTTTTTTTTTTTTTTTTTTGTCCCAAGAGATTGAATAATGAAAAAAAAAAATATATATATATTTTTTTTTACAAAAAGTTGTCACTAAATGATATATTGCTCAAACATGTCATGGGCATATGTGGAAATACACCCCAAAATACATTCTGTTGCTTCTCCTGAGTACGGGGATACCACATGTGTGGGACTTTTTGGGAGCCTAGCTGCGTACGGAACCCCAAAAACCAAGCACCGCCTTCAGGCTTTCTAAGGGTGTAATTTTTTTATTTCACTTCTCACTGCCAATCACAGTTTCGGAGGCCATGGAATGCCCAGATGGCATAAAACCCCCCAAAATGACCCCATTTTGGAAAGTAGACACCCCAAGCTATTTGCTGAGAGGTATGGTGAGTATTTTGCAGATCTCGCTTTTTGTCACAAAGTTTTGAAAATTGAAAAAAGAAAAAAAAAATGTTTTTTTCTTTACTTTCTTCATTTTCAAAAACAAATGAGAGCTGTAAAATACTCACCATGCCTCTCAACAAATAGCTTGGGGTGTCTACTTTCCAAAATGGGGTCATTTGGGGGGGTTTTGTGCTATTTTGGCATTTTATGGCCTTCGAAACTGTGATAGGTAGTGAGGAGTGAAATCAAAAATTTGCACCCTTAGAAATCCTGAAGGCGGTGCTTGGGTTTCGGGGCCCCGTACGCGGCTAGGCTCCCAAAAAGTCCCACACATGTGGTATCCCCATACTCAGGAGAAGCAGCAAAATGTATTTTGGGGTGCAATTCCACATATAACCATGGCATGTGTGAGCAATATATCATTTAGTGACAACTTTTTGAAAAAAAAAATTATTTTTTATTTTTGTCTTTATTCAATCACTTGGGACTAAAAAAAAAAATATTCAATGGGCTCAACATGCCTCTCAGCAAATAGTCTACTTTCCAAAATGGGGTCATTTGGGGGGTTTTTGTACTTCTCTGCCATTTTAGCACCTCAAGAAATGAAATAGGCAGTCATAAATTAAAAGCGGTGTAAATTCCAAAAAATGTACTCTAGTTTGTAGACGCTATAACTTTTGCGCAAACCAATAAATATACGCCTATTGGCATTTTTTTTACTAAAGACATGTGGCTGAATACATTTTGGCCCAAATGTTTGACTAAAATTGAGTTTATTAGATTTTTCTTATAACAAAAAGTAGAAAATCTCTTTTTTTTTTTTTCAAAATTTTCGCTCTTTTTCCGTTTATATCGCAAAAAATAAAAATCACAGAGGCAATCAAATACCATCAAAAGAAAGCTCTATTTGTGGGAAGAAAAGGACGCAAATTTCGTTTGGTTACAAAATTGCATGACCGCGCAATTACCAGTTAAAGTAGTGCAGTGCGAAATTGAAAAAAGACCTCTGGTCCTTAAGCTGACAATTGGTCCGGGGCTGAAGTGGTTAAATAGCTTTTTTTCCTGCAAAAATGACACTTTGTGCAGGGACAGTTCTAAGCACGGGAAACATGCGCCCCTTTACAGGCATACTATACACACCCCCCAGGTACGAAATTTAAAGGAATATTACACTTTTATTGTTTCACTTTAACCATTATTAAAATCACTGCTCCTGAAAAAACGGCCGTTTTTAAAACTTTTTTTTGCATTGATACATGTCCCCTGGGGCATGACCCAGGTCCCCAAACACTTTTTATGACAATAACTTGCATATGAGCCTTTAAAATTAGCACTTTTTGATTTTGAACGTTCGAGTCCCATAGACTTTAATAGGGTTCTAAAGTTCACATGAACCTTAGGTCTGTTCGTAGGTTCTGGTGCGAACCGAACAGGGGGGTGTTCGGCTCATCCCTATCCGGGAGGCCTTGCAGAAAGGTTTGTGCAACATTTTTTATGACAATAACTTGCATATAGGCTTTTAAAATTAGCACATTAGATTTCTCCCATAGACTTTTACAGGGTGCTCACAGCTTTTCGAATTTGCCGCGAACACCCCAAATTGTTCGCTGTTCGGTGAACAGGCGAACAGGCAATGTTCGAGTCGAACATGAGTTCGACTCGAACTCGAAGCTCATCCCTACTCCCAGAGATGTCTCATCCTCTGCTCCCTCTGCAATGGCAAGATAAGGTCTGCAACCTTACCCTTGTACCATGGATCAAGGAGAGTGGCCAGACAGTAATGGTCCCTCTCCTTGATCCGAAAAATGCAGGATCAGCGAGGCCATGCAGCGTAGGTTAGCTGAGGCATTCGGTCCGGAGTCATCTGGGTCACTAAGGACGACATGATCCGCAGCCACCTCCTCCCAGCCACGTACAAGCCCACCGGTTTCTTGGGACTGTAAATCATCCCTAAAAGACTGCTGCTGCTGATGCTGAGTGCCAGGCTCCACCTCCATGCTGACACAATCCTCCTCCTCCTCATCCTCTTCCTGTGTGATGGGTGGGACAGAAGGAACACTATCTGGATAAAGGGGGCCTTGAGAGGCAAGGAAGTCCCCCTGCCTCTGTTCTGCCTCAAGTGCCCTGTCCATTATTCTATGCAGCGTATGCTCCAACAGGTGGACAAGAGGTACAGTGTCACTGATGCATGAACTGTCACTGCTCACCATCCTCGTGGCCTCCTCAAATGGTGACAGGACAGTGCATGCATCCCTGATCATGCCCCACTGGTGTGGTGAAAAAAATCCGAGCTCCCCTGACCCTGTCCAGGTGCCGTAGTCGCACATGGTACTCATTGATGGCCCTCTGCTGCGTTTGCAGTCGCTGCAGCATGGCCAACGTTGCGTTCCACCTGGTGGGCATGTCACATATAAGGCAGAAGAAGAGGAGGGGGTGGAGGAGAGATGTGTGTCACAATCAGTAGTAGCATTTTGGAGGCGTGGTGGCGGAAAAACCTAAAACACTACTGCACCTTGTCCTGCATCCTTCCCAGCTGCCAAAAGAGTGACCCAATGGGCCGTGAAAGATAGGTAACGTCCCTGTCCATGCCTGCTGGACCATGAGTCAGCGGTAATATGCACCTTACCGCTGACCGCCCTGTCCAGCGAGGCATGGACATTGCCTTCCACATGCCGGTAGAGAGCCGGAATCGCCTTCCGTGAGAAAAAGTGGCGTTTGGGAACCTGCCACTGAGGAACCGCACATTGCACAAACTCACGGAAGGGGGCTGAGTCTACCAACTGAAAAGGCAGCAGTTGAAGTGCTAGCAATTTAGCCAAGCTAGCATTCAACCGCTGGGCATGTGGATGGCTGGAAGTATACTTCTTTCGACGGTCCAGCAGCTGGGGCAGGGAAATTTGCCTGGTACAATCGGACGTTGTTTTTTCTGCTAGCAGAGTGCCCGCAAGTACTTGGCTGTGGCACACCTAATTCTACACCCTCATTCCTCTCAGTTCAGCTTTCAGAGAGGACTGAAGGTATAGTGGGGTATGAGATCCCAGCTGATGAGGAGCAAGGAGAGGTCCGCTTTGTTCTTTGGTGTGGGTCTTTAAGGTATGCTTGCCAACGAGCTGCATGGCAGAACAACATATGTCTGGTCAAGCAGGTGGTGCCCAAGCGACTGATGTTTTGAACACGCGAGATACGCTTGAGACATATGTTGCAAATAGAAGCGGTGCGATCTGCTGCACTCGTCTCAAAAAAGTCCCACACCAGAGAAATTTTGGAATAATGCGCAGAGGCAGCGCCCTGCACAGGCGGAGCTCTGCAGTGTGATTCAGTCAGTGTGCTGCCCTTAAGCTGGCCCCGGAGGGCATCCTGCTATGTTGGAGATGCCTTCTCCTCCTCTCTCCTATCAGGCACCCATGTGGAGTCAGTGACCTCATCATCCCCTCCCTCTTCACCAATGGAGCAAACCTGGCAGTATGCTGCAGCTGGTGGAACATGACTGCCAGATTGCTGTCCTTGAGCATCCCCTCTCTCTGCGCTCACGCTACTGCCTTCCTCTAGCTGTGTATCATAATCAGAGCCTTCAAAACGCTGGGCATCCTCCTGGAGCATGTACCCAACACTGTGGTCAAACAGTTCGGGGGACTCCTCAGGAGGACATGGTGGGTCTAGGGAAGGAGTGACTGATGACATTGAGACGAGGAAAGATGACGTGTTGGCAGTTGCTTTGCCAGTACCCTGAGCCTGGTTGAGAGAGGATGAGGAGGATGAAGAGGGCTTGGTCATCCACTCTACCAAGTCTTCGGCATGATGCGGCTCAACACGTCCAGCTGCCGAAAATAAGAACAAGCGTGTCCCATGGCCACGTGCTGATGACGATGCTCCGCGTCCACGACCAGCACTGTTGCCTCTAGACACAGAGCCTGCTTGCCCTCTTTTATTGGCTTGTGACTGTCTGCCTCTCCTTGTTGGCCTTCCAGACATACTAATGGCCTGCAGGGAGATGGGAAAACCAGCAATTAGGGGTAACTTCCGATGTATGCTGTGCAGGAGGCACACTACACCCACTGAATATTAGGCAGATGCCTGTGTTGCACAACTGAACTACACAACACCAGCAATGAGGGGGTAGATTCAGGTGTATGCTGTGCAGTGTGCAGGAGGCACACTACACTCACTGAATATTAGGCAGATGCCTGTGTTGCACAAATCAACTACACAACACCAGCAATGAGGGGGTAGATTCAGGTGTATGCTGTGCAGTGTGCAGGAGGCACACTACACTTACTGAATATTAGGCAGATGCCTGTGTTGCACAAATCAACTACACAACACCAGCAATGAGGGGGTCGATTCAGGTGTATGCTGTGCAGAGTGCAGGAGGCACACTGCACTCACTGAATATTAGGCAGATGCCTGTGTTGCACAAATCAACTACACAACACCAGCAATGAGGGGGTAGATTCAGGGGTATGCTGTGCAGGAGGCACACTACACCCACTGTAACAGTGCTAGGTTAGGAAGTAAAGCAAAGCTGACACTGTCCCTGCCTATCCTGCTCTCTCCCTGAACACTACACCCACTGTAACAGCACTATCTAAAGAAGTAAAGCACAGCTGACACTGTCCCTGCCTATCCTTCTCTCTATGAATGCTGCAACACACTACACAAGGCCGCTGTGCTGGCGGCTGTATATAGTGTGGGGGTGTGTACTAAACCCCCCTGAGCTATAATTGGCCACAGGCATCCTGCCTGTGGCCAATTATGGCTCTCCTCGCTGCCGGCGCTGTGATTGGCCAAGCATGCTGGGGTCACAGTGCATGCTTGGCCAATCATCAGCCAGCAATGCACTGCGACTGGCGCAGTGCATTGTGGGCCGTTCGTATCACACAAATTTGATTCAGCTGCTCTGTAATCACACAGGTATCTCCAAGGCCGGCTCTACCATGGGCCGGCCACCGAAAATGCAGTGTGTGTGTGTAGTCACTGTTGTGGCTTCGCTGGGGGGGCAGTACACCATCCCGAGCACTGCAGAAGGTCCTGGAGGAAGGGCTCTTCGGCCAGAATGTGCTAGCGCCACACTAGCCCTGAGTGAGACTCCTCACTCTCACTGCTGATGCGGCTGCCTCCTGACCTGTCACAAGCACGCTGCCCTGAGAGTAACAGTCTGAGCAAGCAACTCTCCGGGCGGCTGCACACTGAATCCTCCTCTGCCTGCCGCCCAGGTGCATGAGGGAAGGGGAGGTCTGTACTGATGGTGGGGATTTATCCTGGGGGGGTCTGTACTGATGGAGGGGGGGGGGGGGTTTCCTGAGGGGGGTCGGTACTGATTGGGGGGATTTATCCTGAGGAGGGTCTGTACTGAGAAGGGGGGATTTATCTTGAGGGGGGACTGTACTGATTGGGGGGAGTTATCCTGAGGGGGGTCTGTACTGATTGGGGGGAATATATCCTGAGGGGGGTCTGTACTGATTGGGGGGTCTGTACTGATGGAGGGGGGATTTATCCTGAGGGGGGTCTGTACTGATTGGGGGGATTTATCCTGAGGGGGGGTCTGTATTGATTGGGGGGTTTATCCTGAGGAGGGTCTGTAGTGATTGGGGGGTCTGTACCGATGGAGGGGGGGGTTATCCTGAGGGGGGTCTGTACTGATTGGGGGGTTATCCTGAGGGGGGTCTGTACTAATGGAGGGGGGAATCTATCCTGAGGGGGTCTGTACTGATTGGGGGGGTCTGTACTGATGTAGGGGGGATTTATCCTGAGGGGGGTCTGTACTGATTGGGAGGTGGTTTGTCCTGAGGGGGGTCTGTACTAATGGAGGAGGGGGGTGGTTTGTCCTGAGGGGTGGGTCTGTACTAATGGAGGAGGGGTGGGTTTGTCCTGAGGGGGGTCCTAACTAATGGTGGAGGGGGTGGTTTGTCCTGAGTGGTGGGTATGTACTAATGGAGGAGGGGGTGGTTTGTCCTGAGGGGTGGGTTTGTATCGATGGAGGAGGGGGTGGTTTGTACTGAGGGGGGAGGGGGCTGTACTGATGGAGGAGAGGGGGATTTATTCTGAGGGGGGTCTATACTAATGGCAGAGGGGGTGGTTTGTCCTGAGGGGGGTCTGTACTGATGGAGGAGAGGGGTGGTTTGTCCTGAGGGAGGTCTGTACTGATGGAGGAGGGGGATGGTTTGTCCTGAGTAGGGGGTCTGTACTGATGGGGGGTTTATCCTGAGAGGGGGTCTGTACTGATGGAGGGGGGTCTATACCTAATGGAGGGGGGTCTGTACTAAGGGGGGGTCTGTACTGAGGGGCAACTATAGTTGATGGAGGGGGTGACGCCATGTTTTACCACACCCTAGTGACACCACTGTGTGTATGTGTGTAAGAAGAAAAGGGCGGGTACAACAGGCAAGATAAAAAAGGAAGGCGCCTCTAAGTGCAGAACAACAAGACTTTATTAGCCAAAAAGGGTTAAAAACACTTACTAGGTCGGCATGAAGAAGGAGCCTATTTAGATGTCATCCACGAGTCCAGAGTTCAATGCTGGTTCACAACTGCACGGCAGCTCCCTTACAGGTCTCTTGTCACAGGGCTTTCCTCTGCTGGATGACTGGGATACACAACACCCTGCTGTGGACTAGACTATTCCAGGATGACCACCATTGCTGGACTCTTTTACATACGATAAACCTTTTCACCACAATCTTCTAGTAAGTGAATTTAACCCTTTTTGGCTTGTTCTGCAATTAGAGGCGCCTTACTTTTTATCTTGTTTCTTCAGTCGTTGCTTCCCTCTTGAAGTGCTGCCTCAGTGTTCTGATTAGACGTCCATTAGCCAGATTCATACCTACGTTGTTTGGGGACACCTTCTCTGGTCAGTTGTCGCTATCCAGAAGCACCCTTCGTTTTCTTATCCTGGCAGCCAGCATTAAAATACACCACCGGCATGGTACATGACCATTGTATAACAGATGATCCATACTTCCCCATACCTGCCCGACCAACCCATACTCCAAGCACCCTTACCATAAACCATTAATGGAGACCACACCAAGTTGGAGTAAATATTGGCCGTATCAGCCTCTTTATTAACAAACTCAACTTAAATTAACATAACTGTATAAAACATCTGTTAAACCAAAAAAAAAAAAACATCAGTCAATACTCGCATTGGTCTTTGCAGGAAACCCCAAACTACCATATGATTTTAATAATGATGCACTGTGGTACCTTTTTATCCTAAATAGGCCTCCAGCTGACATAGTAGCTTGGAGACAAACCAAAGTGCACCCGTTAACTAAATTACAGTAAAACCACCGTTAACTGCAATACCACCAGCGGGACCCATACCACCGATGGGTCCCGAACTCTTCCTTGTCCAAGGTTTTTTTCCTACACCCGCAAAGACCAACACCCTCCACGCACCCAAGGGCAACACCTTACCATTGTGTGCTCCTCCACACCAACAACGCTCTTTGGATACCATCCTGCAACCCCAAGGCCCACATGTCAATCCCCACCGCAATGTGGTGTACCCCATCCCCCCGGAGGTATCGCCAAGTATCCACTTCCAGCTCTAAATGTCTGATAATCAGCCCCCGTTCCTGGGGTTGCTGTCCTCCTTTAGTTGGAGTGTAATCTGGGGTATGAGCATACTTTTCCAGCTTTGCTGCAGCTGATGCCCCATTTGTTATTGTAGGTTGAACCCCCTTTTCCTTGTCTTTATCTTTGGCTGATCTTAATGATTGTGTCCCGACATTCTCCTGGTTGGCCTGCTCATCCATTCTCCTCCTGGCTGACATATTGCCACACCAAACTCCCCCTAATGCCGCGTGCACACGTGCGGACTTTTGCCGGCGGACTTAGTCCAGCGGACAATCCGCCGGACTTTCCAGCTGGGTCCGCCGGACTTTCCGAGCGTGTGGACTTGCCCACACACGCACGGACTTCTCCGGCGGATAATCCGCCGGTCAAAGTCCGCGGGACTTTTGAAAATGAACGGACTTGCCCACACACGGAGCAGTCCGTTCATTTTGAACGTAACTTCAGGTACGTAGCTAGCGTAGGCAGTAAATGCCGGCGCGCTAGCTCCGTCACCTGGCATTTATTTAATGGGAATCCCACGCCGAAAAACGGCGTGGGGGTTCCCCCCAAATCCATCTCAGACCCTTATCCGAGCACGCAGCCTGGCAGGCCAGGAAAGGGGTGGGGACGAACGAGCACCCCCCCCCTCCTGAGCCGTACCAAGCCGCGTGCCCTCAACATGGGGGGTGCCCTGGGGAAAGGGGGGCCGTGCAGCCCCCCCACCCCAAAGCACCTTGTCCCCATGTTGATGAGGACAAGGGCCTCTTCCCGACAACCCTGGCCGTTGGTTGTCGGGGTCTGCGGGCGGGGGGCTTATCGGAATCTGGGAGCCCCCTTTAATAAGGGGGCCCCCAGATACCGGCCCCCCACCCTATGTGAATGAGTATGGGGTACGATGTACCCCTACCCATTCACCTAAGGTGTAAAATGTAAAGTACAAAAACACACACACTTTTGAAAAAATAATTTATTGCACTGCTCCGGGGGTCTTCTTCCGTCTTGGGGGTCTTCTCGCCGGACTCCCCCGCCATTTACCAAGCTCTTTTACCGAGCGGGGAAGTCCGGCTACCTTCTTCGTCGTCGCCGCCGTCGTCTGGGGGTCTCGATCCGCCTTCGGGGGTCTTCGGGGGTCTTCCGGGGGTCTCTTCTGTTCTTGCGGCGGTCGTCGTCTTCCGCGCCGCCGGCGCCGCCTTCTTGTTCTTCTTCTTCTTCCGATGTTGACCCGATGCTCTCTCTGCCCGGAATGGCAGAGGCGCGCTGCGCTGGGACTTATATAGGGACATGGGGACAGGGTCACATGCTCATGTCACATGGTGACCCCGCCCCCTTGTGATGTCACAGTCCCAGCATCCTCCGGGACTGTGACATCACAGGGGGGCGGGGTCACCATGTGACATGAGCATGTGACCCTGTCCCCATGTCCCTATATAAGTCCCAGCGCAGCGCGCCTCTGCCATTCCGGGCAGAGAGAGCATCGGGTCAACATCGGAACAAGAACAAGAACGCGGCGCCGGCGGCGCGGAAGACGACGACCGCCGCTAGAACAGAAGAGACCACCGGAAGACCCCCGAAGACCCCCGAAGGCGGATCGAGACCCCCCAGACGACGGCGGCGACTACGAAGAAGGTAGCCGGACTTCCGCGCTCGGTAAAAGAGCTTGGTAAATGGTGGGGGAGTCCGGCGAGAAGACCCCCAAGACGGAAGAAGACCCCCGGAGCAGTGCAATAAACGATTTTTTCAAAAGTGTGTGTGTTTTTGTACTTTACATTTTACACCTTAGGTAAATGGGTAGGGGTACATCGTACCCCATACTCATTCACATAGGGTGGGGGGCCGGTATCTGGGGGCCCCCTTATTAAAGGGGGCTCCCAGATTCCGATAAGCCCCCGCCCGCAGACCCCGACAACCAACGGCCAGGGTTGTCGGGAAGAGGCCCTTGTCCTCATCAACATGGGGACAAGGTGCTTTGGGTGGGGGGGCTGCACGGCCCCCCTTTCCCCAGGGCACCCCCCATGTTGAGGGCACGCGGCCTGGTACGGCTCAGGAGGGGGGGGCGCTCGTTCGGCCCCACCCCTTTCCTGGCCTGCCAGGCTGCGTGCTCGGATAAGGGTCTGACATGGATTTGGGGGGAACCCCCACGCCGTTTTTTCGGCGTGGGGAGTCCCTTTAAATCCATGCCAGGTGACGGAGCTAGCGCGGCGGCATTTACTGCCTACGCTAGCTACGTAACCTGAAGTCACGTGCTAAATGAACGGACTTGCCGATGAGCGGCAAGTCCGTTCATTTTCAAAAGTCCCGCGGACTTGCCTACTAACGGCGGGATTGTCCGCCGGACTGCCAAGTCCAGCGGATAATTTTAAAACCAAACTTAAAACTTTGGTCCGCCGGACTTTGGCGCCAAAAAGTCCGCCGGCGCCCACACACGAGGGGATTATCCGCTGGACTTCAGTCCAGAGGATAATCCCGCGGGATTGTCCCTTCGTGTGTACGTGGCATAAGTCTAATCTCGCCAGGTGATGGATTTAGAATAGATTTACAAAGGGTAGTCCTCTTAATTGCAAGAGGATAAGCTCAGCATACAGCTTATATCTTACCAATAGGCCGTCCCCTATTCATGGTTAAAGAAGGCCAGGTATATATGTAGGTGTGCAGCTTATATTTATATTTTACAGAGGAACAATCTTTTCGCCCATTCTATTTAAAGGCGGAGAAGGTCAGGCCCATTTTTAGCATATGGCAGTCCTCTGGTTACAGGAGAGAAACAAATCTCGTATATAAATCGCAGCATGCAGCCTGTGTTTTACCAAGGGCCAGAGCAGTCTAAAGCCC
>JAQSEC010004446.1:0-12195 GCA_028564925.1 Lithobates sylvaticus
CCTCTTCTCCTATATAACCCCCGTCTATCAGTACTATTATGATAGACGACCTCTGTCTTCTCCTGTTTATAACCCCCTCTATAGTCCATATTATATATAGGACCTCATCTCCATATATAACCCCTACTATAGTATGTTATAAAGAGCCTATTTCATCCTAAATAACCCGTGCTATATTATATTATATAGAGCCCCTTCACCTATAATAACCCTCTTCTATAGCACATTGTATAGAGCCTCTTCCCCTGTATGAGAGCCCCTTTATAGGATATTATATAGTGCCCCTTCCCTTTTAATTTCCCCTATAAACCCCCTCATATAGTATATTAAATAGACCCCCTTCCCCTATATAACCCCCCCTCTGATAGACATTATTTATAGAGCCTCCTCTTCTCCTATATAACCGCCCCTCTCTAGTATACTTAAATAGAGCCTTCTTACTCACGATATAATCAACCCCCTCTATAGTAAGATATATGATTGAGCCCCTTGTTCCCTGTTTTAACCCCCTCTATCAGGTACAATCTACTAAAGAGCCCATACTTATACGCTATCTTAAGCCTCCTCTATAGTATGCTAACTTATTGTAGAGCCCCTTCCTTCTATATACCCCCTCTATAGTATGTTATATACGAGGCCCTCTCCTATATAACCCCGCTCTATAGAATGTTATAAAGAGCCTCTTCTCTTTATAACCCCTCTATAGTATGATTAATTTAGAGCCCCTTCCCGCATATATAACCCCCGTTCATCAAGTTTAGATTATATAGAGGCCTCTTCTCCTTTATAACCTCCCCGCTATAGCTATATTATATAGAGCCTCTTCCTGCGCTAACTTATAACCCCCTCTATAGTATATGTATATAGAGACCTCTTCTCCTATATTATAACCCCCTCTTATCAGTAGATTATATAGAGCCCCTTCCTCTAATATAAGTCCCCTCGATAGTACATTAGCATATCGAGGCCTTTGTCCCCTCTTATGAGTCCCCTACTAGTATCATATATATAAGCCTCTTCCCCTATAGCTAACCCCCTCTATAGTATATCTTAATTACCCCCTCTATAGTACATTATAGCAGCCTCTTCTCCTATATAACCCCCCTCTATAGTATATTATATAGAGTATATCTATATAGAGCCTCTTCTCCTTTAATAATAACCCGTGCTCTTTAGTAACATTATATAGAGAGCCTCAACTCCCCTATATAAGCCCCTCTCAGGTAGTACATTATATTGGAGCTCCTCCATATAACCCCCCTATAGAAATGTTAGTACGAGAGCTCACTTCTCTCATCAGATGACCTCTATAATAGTATAAAATTTATAATAGAGCCGCCTAACTAAACCCCCGATCTATATAGAGCCCTCTATGTCCTTTATGAGCACTCAAACCTCATTAGTAAGATCTTATAATAGAGCCCTCTTCTCCTATATATGACCGCTCCGTCTATAGTATGGTTTACTATGAGAGCCCGGCTCTCCCTATAAAGCCCCTATAGTACCATATAGAGCCTCCTGCCCTAATATAAGCATAGGGAACCATTCTCTATAGTATTATCCAGCCATATGGGAGCCGTAAGCACCCAGCCATTTTTCCCCCACCCCTATATAACCCCCATTAAATATACTACATTATATAGAGCCCCTTCCCCTTGCATAATCCGCTCTATATACGATTACATATGAGCGTAGCTTCCCCGTATTCGAAATCCCGCTTATACTATACCATATAGACCCTCGTCTCCCTGTATAACCTTCCTGCTGGGATAGCCATTATAGAGCCTCTTCCCCTATATAACCACTCTAGAGTTATACCATATAGAGCCATTTCCCCCTGTATTATCTTTCTCCATTTCAATAAAGAGCCCCCTTGTCCCATATAAGATATATATATAGTATTTAATATATATATATATATTATATAAAACCCTCCTCCATATACCAATAGGGCCTTCCTCTTAGCAAAACATTCTTCTGTGACTCCATATAGAGCACTTACCTTTTTTGCCTTTTCTGTTCAGTACTTAGTTCTTGCTCCTGATGGGCTTATAGACATACTCTTCATAGTAGCCTTCCCTCTGTATTCATAAGCAACACATTATTTTACCTTCATCATGTACAATAATCCATTCTTTCAGCCCTTGTCTTTTCTTCTCTTTCTTCTCCTCTTTCTTTCTCTCTTTCTTCTTCTTTTTTTTTTTTAGATCTTCTTTGCTTTTCTTCTTCTTTCTTTTTTTTTGTTCTGTCTTTCTTCTCTGCCTCTTCTCTTTTTTCCATATATAATCCCCCTCCATATAGACGCCTCATCCCCTATACCCTCTGTATATTAAATAGGAGCCCTTCTTTCTATCGATAACCCTGCCCAGTATACATACTGTAGCTATAATAGCCCCCTCTACGATGACACAGTCGTATAATTACTATAGTGTGCTGAGGTGCCTATTAAGCCCTCGACAAATAAACCCCATTGCCATAAGATACCATGGACTGAGCTCTCTTTCGGTAATTGCATATCCGACAATTGCCTTCAGAAGCTCATAGATCTATATAGAGTTTTTTCCTATATGTAACTCCTCTCCCAATATACCATATAGAGCCTCTGCATACATAACAGTCCTCTTTATAACATATAGATCCCTTTGCCCCTATGTGGACTCCTATTGCATAACCCCTCTGCCAGTTTCATATGTAGAGATTCCCCATTACGGTGACTGTTGCTTTACACAGAGAGCCCCCTCCTCCCTCCGTATATATACAGATGAAGCGGGATGATGTCTCCTCTAAGTGACCAGAAGCGGCTGGATCTGAACCTCCATGATGCAGGTGACCTACGAGAACTTCCAGGGTCACATGACTGCTGTTCATGGCTACCTCGGATGACTGGCGGATGGGTATTGGGGCTGGTCTGTAGATAATGATCCTGCGCTGGGTAGGCTGAGCCCTCGATGTCATAATATAAGAAGAGAACTATAGAGCAAGACGCGAAAGAAGAAGTATAAGGATTATGGTGTTGTGTGTTATATAGATTTGAGACTGCAGAAGTCCCTGTGACTGAGTTAAGCGGGTGAACCATCGCACCATCTCCAGATCATGCAGCACTGCATCCTAGCGACAGCACACCAGTGGGAGGGGTGGATGCGCTTAAGGTCCTCAAGCTGCGTGGCATCGCTGTCCAAGCGTTAGCAGGCACGAAGACGAAGGGAGCGTCCATTGGAGGTGCCAACTATCGCGACGATCGGGTCCACCTGCCTAAAGTATCATGTCGGGAAATGGTGACAGACAGACACTTTATCAGTCAACATCTGCCTGAGACCATGTTACATTCACGCTCTGCTGCAGCTCTTGCCCGTAGTTACCCGCAACACTGTAGGGACGTCTAAGGTAGGAGCTCAGGCTGGAGTAGACCCCTTGGTTTGCTTAGTTACTGCGGGGGGGGGGATGCGGGTGGGGGGGGGGTAGTTAGTTTGCTGTATTAGCCTTGGTTAACCTCTTTCTTTGCCGATGCTACATGTAGTGCCCTAGTGGAGATACATGAGTTCATAGCTGGGGTGCACTTAGAAGTGATTCACGTAAGGCGCTATAGTTGGCGTCACGGGCATATGGTGATTAGGCTATCGGAATAAGACTCGCTTTAGTGCGACATTAGTGATGTAGATCTAGAATCAGTTTGTTGGATTTCAGCCTTCGAGCCTAATACCTATGGACATCACTATCACGTATTATCACGTGCTCCGAGCCACTTCTGGTCTGCACAGCTGGGAATTCTTTGTGAGATGTTCGTCGACAAGTTCCGACTAAGGCATAACGGCGCAGTAAAATACTATGCGCCTGTACATGTCGCAAACTCTAGACAAATAATCCTTGGGCGAGTTATAGTGTGTTGGGGGCGGGGGCGGGGGGGGGGCAGTGACCTCATTCACGTATTCTCTTCTTCACGTCGCCTGACAATGCCGGAGGGTGCGCTCGTAGGACAGTCGCAAATAAAGTCCTGCTTGGCAGCTTTTGCAGTCGTTTAAGGATCCGTGACAATTCCATCAGCTCTCTACCTGTACCAACTTCTGACAATGTTTTCCAATGTGCATCACCCGCTCCTGATATTTTAACAGACATCATCTTCACCTTTGCCAACAAAACTGCGGAATCTGTCGCCTAAGCCCGTATTGTCTCAGCAGCGAGCAGCATTTGTAGGGGAGGTTATGTAAAAACCCTTTGTTCGGAACCTAGCTTAAGGGTGGACTATCCTTAACCAGCTATCCTGGTAGCGGCCGGCGATTAACCGGGGCACAAAACCACTATCAAAAAAGAATTATAGCGGAGTCTTTAAAAACTTTCGACGACCGCTCCCCCTGACGCCGCCACCGAGGGTTGACGAGGGCCTTCAGGGGTTGGAGGTCAATAGGTTCAGAGTGAGCAAGATTGTAGGCCGTGCTTTTTCGTTTTTTGCATCTGTGTGTACCTCCTCCTGAGAGGTGGTGCTCATAATCCAACTGTTGTCCTTCGCAATTACTTTGTGAGGTTAAAAATAATAATTCTACTTCATCGTTTTCTGACAAATGTTATAGTGATATTCCACTTGTAATGCCCCTCTTAACTTTAGCTTTTGTTTAGATTATTGGGTCGGAAATTCCAAATGCACGTTTTAAAAATGACTTCGGATTTTTTCCGGACGTGATATTTGGTCCACTGGTGTTGCATTAAACTCGGTTCGGTACAACTGTTTGACGGCCCAATTCCTGATCATTTCCGAACGTTGGTTGACCTTCGTTTTGCGTTACGGCGAGAAAAAACTATGTAGATCGAGGCTAGTAAGCCAATAGATTATTGGATTCTCGATACCTTGATCTGTAGCCTATATGTCTGTGGCACTTTGTCCTGTTAGGACATGCTATTAATACAATGCTCTGGGGTAACGCCACTAAGTGCGATCGGATTTTGTAGTCGGAACATTTTGAGAGGCCGAATCTAAAATAATTTTCCATTGGAACTTCCGACCCGCCCCAGTTCCTCCATGGAGCCCACATCACGGGCTTGGAGATAATACCTTGATCACTGTGGTACCGAACGGTACCATGATTTCCGTCGGTTTTATCCTTGACGTTGTGTAATCGGTTGCCTAAGAGACTTGTATTTAAAATATTTTTTTACTTATTTTATTTTCGGGCAGTGGCGGCTGGTGCTCAAAATTTTTGGGGGGGCGCAAACAAACAGCCTCACTGTGCCATCAAACGCTGCCACTGTGCCCATTAAACGCTGCCACTGTGCCCATTAAACGCTGCCACTGTGCCATCAAACGCTGCCACTGTGCCCCAAGTGCTGCCACTGTGCCCATCAAACGCTGCCACTGTGCCCCAAGTGCTGCCACTGTGCCCATCAAACGCTGCCACTGTGCCCCAAGTGCTGCCACTGTGCCCCAAGTGCTGCCACTGTGCCCCAATTTCTGCCACTGTGCCCCAAGTTCTGCCACTGTGCCCCAAGTTCTGCCACTGTGCCCCAAGTTCTGCCACTGTGCCCCAAGTTCTGCCACTGTGCCAGTTCTGTGCCCCAAGTTCTGCCACTGTGCCCCAAGTGTCTGCCACTGTGCCCCAAGTGCTGCCACTGTGCCCCAAGTTCTGCCACTGTGCCCCAAGTTCTGCCACTGTGCCCCAAGTTCTGCCACTGTGCCCCAAGTTCTGCCATTGTGCCCCAAGTCTCTGCCAGTGTGCCATTGTGCCCCAAGTTCTGCCATTGTGCCCCCAAGTTCTGCCATTGTGCCCCAAGTTCTGCCACTGTGCCCCAGTTCTGCCACTGTGCCCCTTAAGTGCTGCCACTGTGCCCCTTAAGTGCTGCCACTGTGCCCCTCAAGTGCTGCCACTGTGCCCCCTGCCTGCCCTCTGCACTTACCTTGTCCCGGTGTGCAGCTGGTGACGGCGTCAGGCGACGAGCGGTGTCTCCTCGGATGTCTTCTCCCGCGCTCCTCCTGTCTTCTTCTGCTGTGATTGGACGCTAGGTGATTGGACGCCTAGCGTCCAATCACAGCGCCTGTGACTTCAGCCAATCAGGTGACAGGTAACAGACCTGGCAACCTGATTGGCTGAGAGGCGGGTCTGTGTTAGGGAAGCGATGTATTCGCTTCCCTAACACAATACTGTGTAAGCAGCGAACGCAAAGCATTGCGCCCGCTGTTTACACTTAGGGAAGCCTATTAGAGCACACCGCTCTAATAAGGTCCCCTATTAGAGCTTACAGCTCTAATAGGGGCGCTTCCAGCAACACCCCCCCCCCCCACACTGTAATTCAGATGCCCGGCGCCCGATCAGGGGCCGGACACCTGAATAGGGGGCGGCAGCGGTGACAATAGATAGATTCATGCAATGCATGAATCTATCTATTGGTGATAGAGCGGTGCAGGAGAGGGGGGGCGGCGCTCCTGCGCCCTCTATGCACGCACCGCCACTGATTTTTTTTTTTTTTTTTTTCCACATTCAGATAGAGCTCTAAGGGGTGATGTCAGCAAGGCCCGCATCTCCATCCCCTTTATGTCTTAGCATCATTTGTGGTTTGTTCTAAGTTTCATCTGTTCCCTTTGGGTTCTCTTTTTTTTTATATGAAATATTTGTTCGCTCGTATACATCCAACACAGGGAAGCAAGACTATAGACAAAAAGGGTGGATTGGGTTGATGGTGATCCAACCTAGTTGGGGATCCTAGGTTGGGCCTCTGTTCCCTTTTTAGCTTTCCGCCACCCGGGATATGGCTTCCTCATGTTTGCTCCCCCCCCCCCTTTTTTTTTTTTTTTTTTTTTTTTATTTGTGGACTTACTATTTCCCCTTCCCTTTAGCCTCCCCCCCCCCCCCCCTCCGCTACTGAAATACGACCTTTTTTTTTTTTTCCTTTTTTTTTTTTTTTTTTTTTTTTTCCTTTTTTCCTTTCTCCCTTTTAGTACCTGCAGTTGTGCCCTTATCTACTAGACTATCTATGGATGGGACCTCAGTACCTCCCTGTAACTCCAGGATTTCTTAAATTTTCTCCAACACTCCCATTTCTCTTTCACTGCTTCCCTCTCCCCGTCAGTGCAGCTTACTAGGCACTCCATTGTGTGTGCGGATTCTACTTCGTCTACCCATTCCCACGTAGGAGGGCTTTCCTGGGCCATCCAGTTCCTCGGAATCACCCTTTTTGCCGCATTGAGGAGGTGAGGGACCAGCGAACCTGTATATTGTCTGATTCCGCTCGAGGTTGCATGCATTAGAACGACCCACGGGTCATTCTTCACCTCCACCGTGGTTATTTCTTTAATGTGTTTTAGAATGGTCTCCCAGTATTTTTTTATTTTTTGGCAGTCCCACCATAAGTGACCCATGGTGCCTTTTTCCTCGCAACCCCTCCAGCAGTTGGCCGAGGTATCCACCTGAAATTTACTTAACTTGTCATGGGTCTTATACCACCTGGCCATTAACTTGAAGTTCATTTCTGCAGTTCTGGAGTCAACCGCTGACTCATGGGCTAATATTAATATTTTCCTAACAGTGCCTACATCTAGTTGTGTTCCTAGTTCCCTCTCCCAATTCCTGAAGTATGGGGGTACCTCCGGCCTGTCGAGCTCCAATAATAGTTTGTAAATTTTAGAGATTCTCTTTCTGGAGTTCTCTTCCGTAAATATCCTCTCTAACTTCGTTAGGTCGTCTATTTCCCTTAACGGCGTTGGGAGCGAAGCGACCAAGTGACTTATCTGGAGGTACCTCCATGCATCTATGGAAAACAATTCCCCTTTACTCTGTAACTCGTGCAGTGCCGAAATTTTCCCTTTACTAATGACTTCCCCTACACATGTGCTGTCTTTTTTGATCCAATCGCCCCCTACCCCTTTTTTCCCAGGGGGGAAAAGGGGATTTTCCTTAAGTGCAATTAATGGTGAATTGTATGCTTTGTTAAACTTTATATATATCTTATCCCAAATTCTAAATGTGTTCCGTGTGATTGTGTGCGTTTTTTTCCCCAGTGGTCTAAATTTTGGGGGGTTCCAAACAATCCTCCCCAGTTTTACTTCACTTAGTGCTTCCTCCAAACTAACCCATCTTTTAACATTATGTGTTTTACCCCATTCTGGTATTCTAAGTAGTGCAATCGCGTGGTAGTAGCTCACGATATCCGAGACTGCTAAACCGCCTGTGCTCTTGTCTTGCTTTAGGGTTTGAAGGGAAATTCTATGTTTTTTATTATTCCAGACAAAATTCATGACCAGCGCTCTTAATTTTCCTAAATATTGTTTTGGGAGAGGGAGTGGGAGCATCTGGAATTTATACGTGATGATTGGAAGTATCATCATTTTCACCGTATTGATCCTACCTATCCATGATAGGGCTTTTCCGTTGTAATCTTGGCATTTTTTTTTTATTTCCTCTAGGAGTGGGATGTAATTGATTTTGTACATTTTTCTCGGATTGTTGGCCAGCTCAATGCCCAAGTATTTTATCTGTTTTTTCCAAGCAAAGCTCACCCCTTTCTGTATGTTCTGTTTCTCTGTGGAGTTGAGATTGATATTTAGGATGAAAGTTTTTGTAGTATTGATTCTGAAATTTGTAAGTTTACCGTACTCCGCTAGAATTTCTAGAAGATTAGGGATTGATTTCTGTGGTGACCCGACGTAAAAAAGAACGTCGTCTGCAAAGGCTGCTAGTTTGTGTTCCTCGCTACCGACTCTACATCCCTCTACGCCGGCGCTCCCTCGGATTGTGGACAGTAGGGGTTCCAGGGACAAAACAAAGAGGAGAGGGGAGAGCGGGCACCCCTGCCTAGTCCCGTTATACATCTCGAACACGGACGAGGCTATCCCATTTATTCTTATATTTGCTTTGGGATGGGCATAGAGGGCTTTAATTTTTTGGATAATCGTGGGGCCAAACCCCATCCTTTGTAGGGTTTTAAACATGAACCCCCAGTCTACCCTATCGAATGCTTTTTCTGCATCTATTGAGAGCAGTAGACTGGGGGTTCGTGTGTCCCTCATCCTCTGCATAGCCAGAAGTGTCCGAATCCCATTATCTCTCCCCTCCCTGCCCGGGATAAAGCCCACTTGGTCCGGATGGATCAGCGTGCTCAAGTGTCCCTTGATTCGCTCGGCCAAAATCTTGGCGTACAATTTTGTGTCAAAGTTTAATAATGAGATGGGTCTGTAACTTGAGCACACCGATCCATCCTTCCCATCCTTGAGCAGGACAGTAATCGACGCCAGAAGTGATTCCTCGCTCATATCGTAATCTGTCCCCAGGCCATTCATGTAGCGCTGCAGTCTAGGAATAAGAATCTCTTTGAAGGTTTTATAATATAAAACCGTAAACCCGTCAGGGCCCGGGCTCTTCCCTGGAGGGGAGTTGTTTAGTGCTCTGAGGATTTCGTCCTCTGAGATTGGTCTTTCTAGTGCTTCGGTGTCATCTGTGCCCAGGGAGACCAACCCTGCCCTTCCCAGAAAATCGTCTATTTTCTTGCTGTTTTCACCCCCTTTGTTACTGCCCCCCGGGTCCACCGCGTACAGTTTTTCATAGTACTTCCTGAATGTAGCTGCTATTTCTCTGGATACATATTTCATCTCTCCGTTGCCGGTTTGAATTTTTTCAATAAAGTTCCGCGATTTCTTTTTTTGGAGTTTTCTAGCTAAATATTTCCCTGGCTTATTGCCCCATAGATATTGATCCTTCGCCGTCTTATTGAATGCCTGTCTTGCTTCTTGTTTGGCCAGATCTTTTAGCTCCTCCCTCTTTTCTGACAACTCTAGGTATGTATCTTGCGCATGAACCCCGCCTGTCTTATGTCTTTGTTCCAGTATGTTGATCTGGGCCACCAATTCCTGTGTTTTCCTCATCCTCTCCCTTTTCTTCCAGGATGCCTTTTCTATGAAAATCCCCCTGACGAACGCCTTATGGGCGTCCCAGAGGTGTGCTTCTGAGACTTCGCCGTTATCGTTAATTTGGAAGAACCATTCGAGTTCTTTTCTGATGTGTTTCCGTATGTCTTTATCATATAGTAATTCTATATTTAGTTTCCACCCCCTCGAGGGTTGTTTATGCTCGGGGATACTTAAGTTCATGGAGACCGGGGCGTGGTCTGAAAAGGACATTATTTCTATGTTAGATTTACCAATCCTCTCTAGTAAACCATGTTCAACCAATATGTGGTCCAGTCGAGAATACGTCTGGTGTACAGGGGAGAAGAACGTGAAGTCTCTTTTCTGTGGGTGCTGGATCCTCCAGATATCCACCAGTTGGTCATTACTAAGCCTTTTTTTTCAGGCGTTTTAGTTGAGCGTTCCCTGTCCCCTGCCCCCCAGACGTACTGTCCATGGAGGGGTTCATTACGAAGTTTAAGTCCCCCATCAGGATCAAATAACCCTTTTTGAAGGCCCTTAATTTTGATAGGATGGATTCTAAGTATCTGATGGGTTTTACATTAGGGGCATATACGTTGGCTAATGTAATTTCTGTCCCACTGAGGGATCCTCTTATAAAGAGAAATCTCCCCTCCGGGTCTGTTTTTCTATCTTCCAGTGTGAAATTGATGTCTCTGGCAATCCCAATGGCCACCCCTCTTGCCCTGTTTGAGATGGTATCTCCATAATACCACGTTGGGTATGTTGGTGACGATAATCTAATGTTGGAAACGTGCGACAGATGGGTCTCCTGTAGGAAGACTATTCCGGCCCCATATCTCCTGATCTCTTCTGAAATCCTGAAACGCTTGCTCGGGGAGTTTAATCCTTTTACATTATATGTAAGAAATGTAATTTCAGTCTTCATTCACCTGTTAGGATTTCTTTTTGATTTTTTTTTTCCATTTCTAGCATTGAGTCGTGTGTTTGTTTATAGGCCTTTGCCCTGTCAGTAGCGGAGGGGGCCCCCCTCCCTCGCCCACCCCTTTCTCCCCTACCCATCCCCCCCTTCCCCCTCCCCTTCCCCTCCCCACTACCCCCCCACCCCAACCCTCCTTCCCTCTCCCCCCCCCTCACCCCTTCCCTCTCTGGACCCAACATGGGTCCCTAGATCCCTGGGTGTCATCTTCGTAGGACTACCCACGGACCCTAGATACATGGTGAGGTGGAGTCTGAACCCCATTTTCCCCCCTCCACCAAGGCCCGGTGTGCTCCGGGACTTGGTGGGGGGGGGCCGAGTTTTTTTTTTTTTTTTTTTTTATGTCTTTTTGCTAGGTATGGCTTATAGCCCCCCTTTTTTTTTTTTATTTTCCCCCCGCCATCTTTTTAATTACAATCGCCTAAGCCCTCTTTTTCGATCCAACCCGGTAGCTCCGGGACTGGGATCTTCAACTTGGCACAGAAACCTTGGAGTTCCTCCGGGAACCTCAGCCTGGCCGAGTGCCCGTCTTTTAAGCCTATAAGACTAGATGGAAAACCCCAATTATATTTGATGTTTTCTTTTCTGAGAATGTCTAGAAGGGGTTTCTGGAGTCTTCTTCTTTCCAGGGTGCGGGCAGATAAATCGGCATATACTTGTATTTCTGTGTCCTCGAACCTGAGCGGTGTATTACCCCTGATTTTTATCCAGAGGTCCTCTTTCTCTTTGAAACGGTAAAATCTAATAATTATATCCCGTGGTCTTTCGGGGCCCGACCTCTCGAGTCTACCTACTCGGTGTGTCCTTTCAATTTTGGGGAACTGATCTTGGTTTTTGCCGCTAATTGGGCCGAGGATGGTCCAAATTTTATTCTCTAGATCTTCCCCTCTTTGTTCAGGGACCCCGCGTAGTCTCAAGTTCTGTCTTCTATCCCTGTTTTCTTGTTCTTCAATCTTATAAGCAGTGTCTCTCTGGTTTAGTTGGGATTTTTTCAATTGGGATTTTAAGTTTAATATTTCCTGATCTGTGTTATCTGCTCTACTTTCTACCGTCTCAACCCTGGACAATAAATGGCCCATATCCTCCCTGAGAGTGTTAATTTCCAGTTTAAAAGCATTCTCCAGCCGCAATAGCATCACTTCCATTTCTGTCTTAGTCGGGATATGAGCTCCTGCTTGTTGGTCATGATGGTCCTCTGACCGGCTCATATCAATCTCGCTTTCCGTAGTATAGTCGGCTCTTGATTGGTTGTTTACACCTTCTGCCCCCCCACTTCTCTCCATGCTGGCCCCTGCCTGGGGTGCAGGCCCTGTGGTTTTTGGGCTAGCTCCTTGTCTAAGATAATGTTTAATCGTGCTCACCTCTCCTTTGG
>JAQSEC010002711.1:0-12198 GCA_028564925.1 Lithobates sylvaticus
CCTAGTCCAGGGCCTCCTCTCAACCCCCCAGTCCAGGGCCTCCTCTGCACCCCCCTTATCCCAGGGCCTTCACTGTACACCCCAGTCCAGGGCATCCTATGCACCCCCAGCCCAGGGCCTCCTCTGCACTACCCCCTCAGTCCAGGGCCTCCTCTGCACCCCCCCCCCTCAGTCCAGGGCCTACTTTGAACCTTTTGGTATGCCTCATGAATAAAAGACATGGGCTGTTTGGGCACTGGGCAGGACTAGGAGGGAGACTTCACAGCACTCCACGGGGGTGCCGCTTGCACCAGGTGCCTCTGCTCCAGGGTGTCACTGCAGAGCAGAGTGATTCAGCGCTAGTGCACCTGTGTGCTCTTCCTCCTATTTGATTCTCAGGTATTTGGCAAACTATGCAGTGGGCGCTGCCTATCCATTACACTTGACCAGGCTGCAGTGACACCCTTAAAGCATCGGTTCCGAGGGCGGGTGGTGGGGGAACCCCTGGTGGCGCCCCCCCCCCCAGATGCATCACCCCCCGCCCCTAGTTTCAGCCCTGCTCCAGACCCTTTTTAGCTTTGTTGCCCTTCTCTGGACTCTTTTCAGTTCATACGCATCCTTCATGAGGATAGGTGACCAGAAATGGGCAACATACATATGGGTGAATCAGAGTTTAAAACACTTAATAAGAAAGTGTAGTCCTTTTTTCATGTGTTGATCTGAAAAGGGGTATATAGTACTTTCCTATAAGGTAAGTTATATTATAAGAGACAGGGGGTTATTTTACAGAACTGCCCCCCCAGACACACAATTGATCCCTTGCACTTATGGACCAAGTATCTGTGGGTTATGAATGAGAAGCCCACTCTCCATCTTGTATATGGCACACATATGAACTGGTTAGTTGTCCAAACAATTCATCTCCCATGAGTCTGCAATGAACATCTGTTTGCTGCAGGTTGGCTTCAAACCCACCTTCAGGTGAACTGGCTTGTTCATCTGAAATGGTAGCTGGAACACAGTTTTCAGAATGTTAAGTGGGCTCAATCAAGAGCCCGCCGCATGGGATTGTGGGCCGCCACGTTTATTAATAAAGATGGCTTTGTAGTTTTTAAAAAAAAAAAAAAAAAAAAAAAAATTTTGAGCGGGCTTTGCACGTGTTTCCAGGCGGGAAACACGTTTTTTTTTCAAATACTGGGGGGCTATATATAGGCCCCCTGAGGTACAGGGTCCGATCACATTGTCCTGGATCGGCTTGGCTGAGCTTCTGTGACTGCTCGTGTACTATTATATTGAGCTCGCCAAGCCGTGACAGGATATGAAGACTCTAGTGAGGCAGATTCTAGAGAGGGCGGCAGCTGAAGGCGGGGATGAATGGCTCCAGCGCTGCCTATTATTGGCAGAAGAAGAACCTACATCAGTAGCAGCGGTGTGTGGACCGGAATACGCCCCCTGGAAGGTCCGGGGCTGAAGCGGGTAGTCGACCCGAAGCACCTACCTTGCCGTCCCGCATGGTCCAGCGGAGCATTCCAGTGGAGCGTCCAGCGCTCGAAGATACGGCGCAGCAGCGGGCCGAGTCTCGCCCCCCGTCACTCACAGAAGACCTCCCTGCTGACGATGTGGCGGATGACGCGGCGGTGAATCTTCGTTCCGGTCTGCGAGTCAAGAGGAGGAGGCGGGTTCTATCTCCTTCGCCAGTCCGCACGTCTGAGAGAAGGAGGCGCACTCGGCCGGCTTCACCAGCGCCTCGCACGGCTCCTCCTGCGGCCCCTACATCTCTGCCCTCAGCCCGGATGTCGCCGCCTAGGTCAATCCCGGCCAGAGTATCTTCAGCTTCGGCTCCAGCGCGCTCCCCCAGGGCGCATCTGGTTGCTACAGCAACAGGTTCTAGGGCATCCAGGCTGTCTAGGCTGGATGCTAGTAATATGTCAAATAGCACTAATCCTTTTTCAACAGCATCTGCTGCTGCTAATTTTTCTTCCCCTTCACTGCAGATCCCTCCCTGCCAAGATAATGGTCCTATTGAAGCTGGTGAGTTTAACACAACAGGTTTGTTACAGAATGTTATTGCTTCGTTAAATAGGTTTAATGCTGTTTTATCCTCTCAGCCTGTAGCTGTTTTACCCTCTCCAGCACACGTGTGGTCTCCTATTGAATCTAATGAAATTCCTTTACCTGTTCCTCTTAATGTTTCTGCCTCTGTCCCAGAGGCCTGTTTCAAAGAAGTTTTACCATGTGAATTATCCCCGTTAGGTTTTCACCTGCAAATGTCTATTAAAGAAAGAATTTGGAGGGGTGAATTTTTAGATTTACTATCACTGTTACCTAATGCTAAGGAATTTTCACACAAAAGCGATGTTAAGCCTGGAGAAAATGCCGATGATTATAGACGTCGCCCAGTTTCTAGATCATTTTTTAATTGGCTGCAAGCCTTCTGTATTTTTTCTGCGGTTTTGTGTGAAAAATATCCTCAGAAAGCATGTGGTCTTTTTCAACATCTAGAGCATATTTTAGAAGCATACAAGAGTTTTGGCGGCATGGGATGGTTTCATTATGATGAATCCTTCCGTCAAAAAATTGCCATTTATCCTACACTTAAATGGGGTAATAAGGACGTTGGCTTATGGCTTAATCTCATTACCCCGCAAAAAGCTTATTTTTCCAAAATTCAATCACAGCCAATGGTTTTTTCTTCTACTCCGGTTCCCGCTTACAAAAGGGTACTTGTTTTGCATATAACGAATCACAATGTAAGTGGTCAGCTTCTTGTCGTTATAGGCATGAATGTTCCTTTTGCTTAGGGACTCATCCGGTCTCGAAATGTTTTAAAAGGATCAACAATCCTGCCATCAGGGAGCAGTCAAAAAGTATGCACGCCAGTGAGAGTGGCCGCAATGCTCCCGTGGCTGCGTCGTTACCCAGATCGGGAGAAAGCGCAACTTTTAACTGACGGTTTTTCTCTGGGTTTTCGGCTTCCGGTTTTCCAAGGCCCAGGTTGTATTTTTGTAAATAATTTAAAATCGGTATTGATGAATACTGATATTGTGGCTGAAAAATTATTTAAAGAGCTGGCTGCTGGTAGGATTGCTGGTCCTTTCGTCTCTCCTCCTTTTAAAAATTTTAGAATCTCTCCATTGGGATTGGTTCCCAAAAAAGAACCTCGGTCATATCGGCTCATTCATCACCTTTCCTTCCCAGAAGGTAGTTCGTTGAATGATGAGATTGACCCGTTGTCCACTTCAGTTACTTATGCTACGTTCGATGATGCTGTTGGCATTATCAAACAATTCGGTAAAGGGGCTTTATTAGCAAAAGCGGACATTAAATCTGCTTTTAGGCTTTTACCTATATCATCAGAAGCATATAATTCTCTGGGTTTTCAATTCAATGGGTATTTTTTCTATGACAAATGCCTTCCTATGGGCTGCTCCTTATCCTGCTACTATTTTGAAGTTTTTGCTTCTTTCTTGCAGTGGGTAATGATTCAGGTATCTGGTCACTCAGGTATATTGCATTACTTGGACGATTTTTTTGTTCATAGGTCCTCCTGATTCGCGAGTGTGTTCGGTAATTTTGCGCTTATTTTTTCTTCTTTCCGAATTTTTCGGCATTCCACTGGCGGTTGAAAAAACTGCTTTTCCATCACCAGTGATTGAATTTTTAGGTATTAGAATTGATACGTTGCGGTTGCAATATGAACTTCCCCCACTTAAAATTTCGAGGTTGGAATCTTTGATTTCCCTGTTTTTTGCGCCGTAAGAAGATCTTGTTGAAAGAAATGCAGTCTTTTTTAGGTCTTCTTGCCTTTGCGACCCGAGTGATGCCCATGGGCAGGATTTTTTCTAGACGTTTATCTTTAGCTACGTCAGGTTTTAAATCTCCTTTTTCACATATCCGGCTTACTTCTTCTTTGAAGGATGATCTTCTGGTATGGTCTAATTTTTTGTTAGATTATAACGGAAAATCATTTTTTCAAGATAATTTTGTTTTTGCGGCAGATATTGATTTATTCACGGATGCGGCGGGGTCTTGTGGCTTTGCAGCCATATTTCGTACGCATTGGTGCGCGGGTAAGTGGCCCTCCTTTTGGATTTCCAATAAACTCACTAAGAATATAGTTCTATTGGAATTATTTCCTGTGGTGGTTGCATTGGAAATTTGGGGAGATCTATTTTCTGATAGACGCATTGTTATCCATACGGATAACAAAGGCGTGATCTTTGCTTTAAATTGTCTTTCGTCAAAATCTATCTCGGTTATTAAGCTGCTACGTTATTTAGTACTTTTATGTTTAAAGAAGAATATTTGGCTTAAAGCAAAATTTGTGCCAGGGAATCAGAATATTATGGCGGATGCCTTATCTCGCTTCCAGATGGCTCGTTTCAAACAGCTCTTACCAGAAGCAGATACGGTTGGATGCCCCTGTCCAGGTCATCTCTGGAACCTGATTTAGCCCCAGTTTTCACTGCTATTCAACATTCAGTCGCTCCAAAAACATGGACTGAATATTCAGTTGCATGGGATAGATGGCTGATTTTCAATGCTGAAGTGGGTCTGTCTGGTTTTTCTCCTACTGAACATTCTATTTTAGCTTTCTTGTGTTCTCTAATGCAATTACAGTTTTCTTTTAACCATATTCATAAATTATTGGCTGGAGTTTCATTTTTTCTAAAATTATATAATCTGCCAGCATGTAATAGTTTTTTCTCTGTCAAACAGGCTCTTAAAGGTTTACGGAAAGTTAGATGTACTCCTGATACGCGTAGACCTGTTACCCTACATATCCTATCTAGACTTTGTTTAGCCACCTCATCTGTGTGCATTTCACAATATGAAGCACTGCTTTTTCATACTGCTTTTGTTTTGATGTTCTTTGCAGCTCTTCGCATTTGTGAAATGTTACCCAGTAATAAACATACTCCTTCAGGTTTGCAGTGGTCAGATGTTTCAGTTCTAGATGATATGGTGCGAATTTATATTAGGATTTCAAAAACTGATCAAGCTGCTAGAGGTCATTGGCTTAATCTATATGCTTGTGGTGACTCTGTTTTTTGCCCTTCTATAGTTTTGCGTAGATACCTTTCAGTTCGACCAATTTGCGATGGCCAGTTTTTTATTCATCTTGACGCATCTCCGGTAACAAAATTTCAATTTGTTGCAGTTTTCAAGCGATGTTTGGTTCAGCTCGGTTTGTCTCATCTAAAATTTTCCTCTCATTCTTTTCGCATAGGAGCCGCCACTGAAGCAGCTAGATTGGGTCTGAGCGATACTATCATTAAACAACTGGGTAGATGGGATTCTCATAGGTTTAATTTGTATGTTCGTCCTAATCTATCTCTTTAATTTTAGGTTCCAGGTCTTATATTTGGATAATTGGGCATTCCTACATCTATTGGGCTCATAAAAGGGCTTCCTTACGGTGCTATGGTTCCAACTTATCTTTACCTCCTGATCATTTTCATATCTTTTGGAAAGGTTTTCGTGGGCTCATCTGGACTGATCTGTTATCTCATTTATCTTCTTTATTCCATTCCTGGCCTCATCCTTCTATTCTAATTTTTCATTTAGGTGGTAATGACATCGGTAAAAGAAAGACTTTAGATTTATTGTTCTCCATTAAACGGGATTTACACCTCTTAAAATTTTATCTTCCAAATACATGTATTATTTTTTCTGAGATGGTTTCTCGTTTAAATTGGTGGGATTCGCCTGAAGGCAAATCTCTTGAAAAAATTAGACGGAGATTGAATCATTCTATTGCAAAGTTCATGCCATCGATCGGGGGTTTCTCCTTCCGTCATATTGACCTGGAAGGAGGTTTTCCTGGTCTTTATCGGTCAGATGGGATTCATCTATCGGATATTGGTCTGGACATTTTTAATTTGAATCTTCAGACTATGATTGAACAGGCCGCGGTGCTGGGGTAGCCCCACTTATTTACAATAAGTGCGGCTTGTGGGGACTTGTTTGTTTGAAATTTATTAATTAAAGCTCGAGTTCTATGACTGAGCTAATGTTAGAGTTGGATTTAAAATAAAAGATTATTATAAGTCATGAGTATTGTCAATAAAGTTAATTATTTAATACCAATAAAGGTGCCGCGGCCATTTAAATACCAAATTCAGTGTGGTGTATTATTATTATTAATATTATAATTGTTATTTAAATCCGAGTGTGCGTCCTACAATCCCATGTTAAGTGGGCTCAATCAAGAGCCCGCCGCATGGGATTGTGGCCGCCACGTTTATTAATAAAGATGGCTTTGTAGTTTTATAAAAAAAAAAAAAAAAAAAAATTTTGGGCGGGCTTTGCTCGTGTTTCCAGGCGGGAAACACGTTTTTTTTTTTCAAATACTGGGGGGCTATATATAGGCCCCCTGAGGTACAGGGTCCGATCACATTGTCCTGGATCGGCTTGGCTGAGCTTCCCCTCCCTCCCACCCCTTTTTGTCGCAGGCATCATTATGTGGTTTGTCACCCTTGAATCAAGGGGGGACTTGTTTGTTTGAAATTTATTAATTAAAGCTCGAGTTCTATGACTGAGCTAATGTTAGAGTTGGATTTTAAATAAAAGATTATTATAAGTCATGAGTATTGTCAATAAAGTTAATTATTTAATACCAATAAAGGTGCCGCGGCCATTAAAATACCAAATTCAGTGTGGTGTATTATTATTATTAATATTATAATTATTAGTGTTACAATCCCATATTATAAGTTTGTTATTTAAATACCGCAGTGTGCTGTAGTTTAGGAAATGAAGGTCCTACAATCCCAAAAAACAAGAAACAAATCATTACAGTATGACAAGAATTGCAAGGTCTGATGAGAACAGATGACAAGATAAGCAAATATTTGGATGGCTTAATTTGCCTGCAGGTCATAGGATGAGTGTACGGTTCTGAAGCAGCTAAATCCTGAGAGAAATCCAGTCTGGTTAAGGTTGGATTGAACTACACAAATCAGAAAGAAAATAATACAGAGGAAATACTTGTGAAGGTCTAGTAAGGTCTCACATTTGTATTATTTATAGATGTTAACAGCCTAGTGGCTGAGTGTCCATCATCCTTGTTTCACATGACAGCTTGTTCTATATTGTTGTCTGTCATATAGGTATTATAGCCTTGCATTGTTTGTTGTGCAGTTTCTTACATTGCACATTCAAAAGCATGTTTTTACAACACTGCAGGTACACATATATTCCCTTTAAATGTATCTATATATCTTGTAAATTTTAGTTTGTTGAAAAAAAAAATGATTCCTAATTTCCATTGGATGCTGAGGGAGACTAATAAAAAAAAAAACTTTTGGCTCTTTAAAGCTTGCCTATAATGACGGAGAGTGGTTGATAAAAGTTAACTGAGAATAACCAAATTCTGCCTTTCATTCAGCTACAACGTCTTTGGGAGTTGTAGACCGCATGCAGATAACTTAATTGACTTACAATAAACTGCCCTTATTTGTAAAGAGGCCAAATTTCAAGAGGTTGAAAGCAAAAAATAGTACAGGGTTAGAAGCCTGGAGACATACATACATACCCTTTAGTAGAAAAACAAGTACAGTATAAAGTCATTGCTGTGCAGGCTTTGGTTTCTACAAGATAATCCCTTGGTAGGGTCTGATTTTAGTGGGCCCAAACTTTAGACAAAAAAATGTAGAAAAAAATAGGGTCGAAGGGGCTTGCTACAGGATCTTTGCAGAAATGTTATAAAGACCTTCCACACAACAATCCCCTTCCTCTTCCTTTTATATTGTCGCAATAACATCTGTTAGTATCTCTAACTTAATTAAAAACTGAGAAGAGCCCCAACACATCTACCCCCCTCTCCTTATTATCTCACAGTAATTCTTGTGATAAGAAACATGTTATATTTGTAAGCACTTTTTTTTTATAATATACACGCTTTTAACAGTCACAGAACTATGGACTACTTTAGAATTCAGAAACTGCTCCTCCTCACTAGTATGTCATTTGTGGGCAGGTATGATAAAAAGTATAAATCATCATCAAAAAACAGAAAAGATTAGCTACCGTTAAGATAGCCAGCCTTTTTTGTTTTAAATGGATTGGGGAAAGGTTAGACTCAACATACTTTATATCGTGTCCCTGACAAAATGGCAGCGGACAGCTATTGTGACAGAAAATTAGCAACCATGTATGTCTGTATCACTTAGACTTGTGGAGGCATAGTTAACTCTTCCACATTCTGGGTTTTACCTTTTGTAAAGCTAGAGGATGTTCAATTAAATATGACCAGATTTTTGTCAGGTTTATTACATCCTGCTTCATATTTATTTCCATTTCTATTAATGTTGGTACTTATTGTGCCTCTGCTGACATATTCCTTGTAGTGTCTGTACAGGGGCATTTTCTGAATGCAGTGGGTCTGTGTTCCAGAACATAGGTTGGGCCCCTTGTGAACCATAAGACGTCAGACAGGATTATGTGTGGAGTACAATAATCTGGTAAGGAAACAGGGAATGATTGGCCACTGGGTATTGGGTTTAAAGAATAGACCAGTGCTCTAAAGTTATCCAGTTACATAGTTTGTAAGGCTGAAAAAGACACAGGTCCATCAAGTTCAACCTATGTGTATGTATGTGATTTTTTTTTATTTTCCAAGAATTCCCATATGCCTATATATTCTGCTTCCTGATGAAGACATCTAAAAGTTTTTGAAGCTGTCAACACTTTCAGATAGTACTACTACTTGGGGGAGGGAGTTCCACATTTTTACTGCTCTAATGCCACGTACACACGGTCGGAATTCTCTTCGGAAAAAGCTCTGATGGTTTTCCCGTCGGAATTCCGACGGAATTTCACTCAAACTGTCTTGCCTACACACGGTCACACCAAATTCCGACGGTCAATAACACCACGGCATACAACACGTTCGATGCACTATAAAAAGGGTAGTTTAATGCTTCTGAGCATGCGTCAAATTGTTTCCGAGCATGCGTCGGAATTTTGCGTGTCGGAATTGCATACACACAATCGGAAAATCCGATAGAAAGGTTTTCCGTTGGAAAAATTAAGAACAGGTTCTCAATCCAAAGTCTGTTGGAAATACCGACAGAAAAAGACCGATGGGCATACACACGGTCGGAAAATCAGATGAAAAGCTCAGACCGTGTGTACGCGGCATAACAGTTAAGAACCCTTTCTTCAACGTAAGGTTAAAGCTCCATTCTTCTAACCTTAAATTGTGACAGTTTGTCCTCTTCAGGATCCTTATGCCGCGTACACACGAAGGGACTTTGTCCGCCGGACCTAGTCCAGCGGACAATCCGCCGGACTTTCCAGCTGGGCTTCGGCGGACTTGAAAGCGAACGGACTTGACCACACACGATCACGCTAAAAGTCCGGCGGTTCACGCGATGACGTACAGCACGTACGACGGGACTAGAAAAAGAAAAATACTAGAAAAATACTTGCTACTGAGCATGTGTCCTTTTTGGTCCGCCGGACCATACTACAGACGGCCGTATTGTCCGCCGGACTGCCAAGTTCAGCGGATAATTTTAAAACAAAACTTAAAACCTAGTCCGCCAGACTTTTGGGAAAAAAAGTCAGTCGAAGGCCCACACACGAGGGGATTGTCCAGCGGACAATCCCGCGGGATAGTCCCTTCGTGTGTACGCGGCATTAGAGAGTAAACATTTTATCACAGTTATCAGAGACACCATTCATATATTTGTACAATGTAATCATATTCCCTCTTAAGCCCCTCTTCTCCTTAGTGAATACCTTTAATCTATGTAAATTATCCTCATAGCTGAGGGCCCTTAATGCCCATTATTCACTTTGTGGCCCTTCACTAAACTCTTTCTAATTCAACAATGTCGTTCCTGAAGATTGATGACAAAAATGGAACTGCATATTCCAGATGATGCCGAACCAGTGTTTTGTAAAGGGATAGCATTATAAATTTATCTCTGGAATATATGCCTTTTCATTGCATGACAGTATTTTGCTAGCTTTTTAGCTGCAGTTTGACATTGCATGCTATTGCTAAGTCTGTGATCTACAAGCACCCCAGATCCTTTTCCATCACTGATAATACCAGGGGAGCCTTTCCTAATGTGTACTTTACATGTGTACTGCATGTGTAAAGTGAATTACTTAATATTTCTCAGTATTGATTTTCATTTGTCAGGTAAAGATCTACCTCTACCTGTAATGATGCTACATATGTGCTGAAGTTATTTCCCTGCATAATTTGGTATCATCATCTATATAATTAATAAGCAAATTGAACTGCATTGGCCCCAAGGAAAAACACTGGGGCACACAACTCACAATTTTAGACCATTCAGAGAATGAGTAATTTATTACTAATCTTTGGACTTATTCATGTAATCTGTTTCCCATCTAGATACATATCATTTCATCAGCTCCAACAGACCTTAATTTATAGCTTAAATGTTTATGAGGTACAGTATCAAATGTCTTAGCAAAATCTAGATAAACTATGTCCACTGGACTTTAACCATCCAATGTTTCACTTTCTTTCTCAGAGAAGATAACAGGCTGTTGCCTGACAAGAATGGTCTTTCATACGTATATCCATGCTGGTTGTCACTTATGATACTTTAATTACAGTCACATTTCTGGATGGCCTTTACCTTTCCCTCAAATCTACTATTGATGTAAGGCTGACTCATCTGTAGTTTCCTGGTATACATTTCAGTAATTTTTTTTAATTGGTACTACATTTGCTCTACGTCAATCCATTGGTACTATTCTAGTCAGTAATGTATCTTTAAAAAAATAGTGATTGTATAGTCTCATTTTTTTTTCTCAAAAATTAACAAACATGTTATACTTACCTGCTCTGTGCAGTGGTTTTGCACAGAGCAGCCCAGATCTTCCTCTTCTCTGGTCCATCTTTGGCTCTCCTGGCCCCTCCCTCCTATCAAGTGCCCCCAAAGCAAGCAACTTGCTATGGGGGCAACCGAGCCGAGCCACAGCTTCTGCCCCGGTTCAGTCCCGCTCCCCCTCTCCCCTTATTGGCTAACTGACTTTGATTGGCAGCAGCGGGATCCAATGACACCACTGCTGTGTTTCAGCAAATCAGGAGGAGTGTCCCGGATGGCCGAGGCACTCGCGGACATCTCTGGAGAGAGATGGGGCTCAGGTAAGTGTTAGGGGGGATGAGGGGGGAGCTGCACACAGAAGGTTTTTTATCTTAATGCATAGAATGCATTAAGATTAAAAATCTTCTGACCTTACAACCACTTTAACTACCCTAAGGACTCACACGTGTAAACCATTGGGACCTGGGGATTAAATTTCTCTAGTCTGTTTTGTACCTGGTTTCCAGTCAAACACAGAGGTACCTTCTGTGAAACATCATTGAAGCTAATCTCCAGCTGGTCCAAACAAACTGCTTAAACTTCGCTAAAAGCTGGAGATCCACTTTAATATTACTGTTAAGTCTATCAAACTTTCTTTTTCACCTTTAAAAGTTTAAGAGAACAAATTATTTAACACATCTGCTTTTCTTTGTCATTTGTGACCAGCTTACCATGTTCATTTATTATGGAGCCTATCTATTCTTTAATAACCTTTTTACTAATAATATACCGTCCTGTGCAAAGGTTTTAGGCATGTGTGAAGAAATGCTGTAAAGTAAGAAGATTGGGGCAGATCGTTTTATGTCAGAGGTCATACACCATGGCATCACCAAGGTCTCTCCCAGGCAAAGATTTCAAAACAGACTAGGGGTTTCAAATTGTGCTGTTCCAGCCCTTTTGATAAAGCACAAAGAAATGGGCAACGTTGAGGGCAGTAGTTGCAATGGTCGGCCAAGGAAACTCAAAGTTCACCTTTGTACACTTTTTTTTAATTTTAAATAAAGTCTATCCAGGAAGTAAGGCAGAAGTAATGGAGCAGTGTTTTTAAACAGCCACAAAGACAATGAGGTAAGCCTGTGTAGAATAAATGGAAAGCTGTTTTATTTTTGCAAAAGAAGTACATGAATGCTATATAGATACATAGGGGAGCTGGAATTTAGAAAACAAAAAAGGTGAACTTAGCCTTTAAGTTAGCAGATGAAAGTGTCACTGTCTAGCCTGCAGATTTCTGTTTGTGAAATATTTACCTCCTTACTGCAGTGTTCTGCTGGATCTCTGACTCCATTTCACATGTGCTGCTGGCCTCTCTGTTCACCTATGACTATCTTCTGCTCTACTGTAGATTTATATCCTTTTCCTTTCT
>JAQSEC010002769.1:0-12183 GCA_028564925.1 Lithobates sylvaticus
ACATGGGGACAAGGTGCTTTAGGGGTCTTAGACCCCCAAAGCATCCTCCCAATGTTGAGGGCATGTGGCCTGGTACGGTTCAGGCGAGAGGGGGGGCCGCTCTCGTCCCCCCCTCTTTTCCTGCGGCCTGCCAGGTTGCGTGCTCGGATAAGGGTCTGGTATGGATTTTGAGGGGGACCCCACGCCATTTTTTTTTTGGCTAGGGTTCCCCTTAAAATCCATACCAGACCTCAAGGGTCTGGTATGGATTTTGAGGGGGACCCTACGCCATTTTTTTTTTTTTTTTTGGCTGGGATCCCCCTTAATATCCATCCCAGACCTGAAGGGCCTGGTTATTGAATTTGGGGGGACCCCTACGCTTTTTTTTTGTTTTTTATTAATGAATGACAGCTCTCTGTGTTACAGGAGCCATCAATTCATTAGCCGCGAGTGATTTAAATAGCTTTCTTCCTGCAAAAATGACACTTTTTTGCAGGGAAAGTTCTAAGCACAGGAAACCTGCCCCCCTTCACAGGCCACCTATAGACACCCCCCAGATGTGATACTGCAATGCTGTTCTAACAGCATGCACACACATATCCCCAGAAATAAAGAACATATTGTTGTCAGCAGTCAGCAGCACACTGACACGCTGACACTGTGAGTGAAACATAATATGCGAGGGCCGCCGCCGCGGCGGCCTCTTATACCGTGG
Source organism: Lithobates sylvaticus (assembly GCA_028564925.1). Taxonomy (NCBI): domain Eukaryota; kingdom Metazoa; phylum Chordata; class Amphibia; order Anura; family Ranidae; genus Lithobates; species Lithobates sylvaticus. The sequence continues at coordinate 695 of JAQSEC010002769.1, forward strand.
GGCGTGTATTAAAGCCCCTGAGCTATAATTGGCTACAGGCATCCTGCCTGTAGCCAATTATGGCTCTCCTCGCTGCCGGCGCTGTGATTGGCCAAGCATGCGGGGTCACAGTGCATGCTTGGCCAATCATCAGCCAGCATTGCACTGCGCGGGCCGCAATGCATTGCGGGGCCGCTCGCATCACACGAATTTGATGCGAGCGGTCCCAATAGTTCTGGGCTCGCCGAGCGAGCGAACACCCGGTGCTCGATTCGAACATGGGTTCGAATCGAACACCGGGCTCATCCTTAGTCACTACCTATTGTTATCATAGGGGATATTTACATTCCCTGCGATAACAATAAAAATGATTAAAAAAAAAAAAAATGAAAGGAACAATGTAAAAATAAAATAAAAAAGCAAACTAAATAAAAAAAATTTAAAAAGCACACCTGCCCCCCCTGTGCTCATGCACAAAGTGTCAGTCTTTTGTCATATGTAAACAGCAATTGTACCATGCATGTGAGGTATCACCGCGAGGGCAGTCATTTGAGCAGTAGATCTCCTCTGTCAATCTAAAGTGGTAACCTGGAAAGGCTTTTAAAAAATGTATGTAGTTTGTCGCCGCTGCACGGTTGTGCACAATTTTAAAGCATGTCGTGTTTGGTATCATAAGATCATCTTTTATATTTTACATGTATACATTTTATATTTTACCAACGCAATTTTCGAGCAAAATATTTTTTTTTTCCATGTAAACAAAAGTGTCAAAAAGGGCTTTGTCTTCAAGTGGTTAGAGTGGGTGATGTGTTGCATAAGCTTCTAATGTTGTGCATAAAATACCAGGACAGGTCAAACCCCCCCCCAAATGACCCCTTTTTGGAAAGTAGACACCTCACCACCTCTTCAGGCACTACCACCTGGCTGCAGCTGCCCCTTTCTCCTGACCGGTCCATCACAGTCCTCCTGACTGACTCTGCATCCATCCCAGACTGCTCTCACCCGGTCCTCTCAGTCCTCCAGACTGTATCACTCACCAGCCCACCTGGCTGACTCCCTCCCTGGAGATTTGCTGGTCAGTGCCCTCCTGCTGTCCTCTCCTTGCTCCTCTGCTCTCCCCCCCCCCCCCCCAGACTAAGGAGCTTCTCTCAAAGGCCTCCGACAGTCTAAGGCCCCATGCACATAAGATGCAGATGCAAACTCTGCTGAACGCATGTTTTAAAAAGCATAAACCTGCGTTTAAATTTTCATGCCGCGTTTAGCCGCGTTTGCGTCTATAAGCATTTGTAAAGATAACATCATATAGACCCTCCCCAAGCTCAGAAAGCATGTATTATTATTTTTTCTGCCATTTTGATCAGAGTGAGCAGCAGAGAGAGTTGTACACTTCCATTTGCCTCTCTTTCTGTGTTTTTTTTTTTTTGGAAATAGATCCCATATTGAATATATGTCAGGAAATGCTCCTGATGTTGCTCTTGATGAGGCAGCAACGTCGTTGCAAATTGCGTCTGAGGTCCAGAGTCAGAGCTCGTCGATATTGGACCCATCCATTGATGGCACAGCGAATGTCCGTTGGATATTTCACAAACATGGTGGGGGGTTGGGGCTGACTAGACATTAGTATGCAGGTTTTTTCTTTGTGAAAAAAATACATAACTATGCTTTGGTCAGACTAGGTGGAGTCACTGATTAGATTAGAAATTGGATAAAGGATTGGGGCAAAGTAGTGGAGGCATTCCTCATTGTCTAAGCCACCTAAAAAACTAGAGTTTTTTTATGGCATTGCATCAGTGAGTATACATGCTCTATGAACTAAAGTAATTACGACATTTTAAACCAATTTTTTAGTATTTTTTATGGTTTACCATCATATTTCTGAGTTTTCTGGTCCAAAAAATTGGGTTCCTTTAAAAACGCTTATAAACGCAAACGCGGGCACCGCGGCTAGACGCGTTTTGCGTCTGAAACGTGGAAAGCAAAGTGTCTGAACCCATTTTTTTGCTTCTGGAAAAACAAGGTTAAACGCAACTGCATAAAAACAGGAAAAAACTACTGTGTACATGGACACATAGGATAACATTGCATGCGTTCAGGGGCAGTGGAAAAAAAGTGTCCAACTGCCTCTGAACGCGCGTTTAACAGCGTCTCGTGTGCATGGGGCCTAACACTCCATCTTCAGCTTCCACCCGAACGTCACTCTTCCCCGGCTGGGCCCTCAGAATACTCCAGGAAACTCCTCCTTATCTCCCTTTCCATTCTCCTGGAAGTTTCTAGTAAGTTCGAGAAGTGGGGGGAGAGTCTCAGTGATGCTGCCTGTGAGTCATCCAGCCCTCCCTGGATCTCTGCCCAACCAAGGAAAAAGCACAGACAGGCTTGGATGCCAGCCAAGCCTGAACAAATTTACCTGCACTATCCAAAAAAATAATAATCTAACTATAGCACTCTAGCAACGCTAGTGGATGCTACACCTATGTAGGGTACATTTGCATGCAGGCTGCTGTAGGCAAGTTCCACATTTGACACCAAACCTCCATGATTGAAAACTGAAATCCAATAAGTAAGGCTTGCCATACATGGCTAATTATTTCTTGTTCAACCTTGATTCTTCCATCCATGCTAAACAGTCTGGTGGACTCTCTGCAGCTGGCTATTGTATTGCAACAGTCACAGAACCTGCGTCTGTCAATCTTTGAACAGCAACTCCATCAGACTGGATGTAGTAAATGTTCGTATGACAGTTTTCCATCTGGCTCCTTAAATTTTTTGTTCACATTTTTTTGGAGTCGGCTAGTACCGACAGGACTATCCACCGCTCAAATTTAGAAAATTGGACTCATGTATGGCTAGCTTAAAAAGGACCAAGCCAGAAACCGTAGGGTGTCAAATTAATTTCATCACGGGCCACCTCAGCATTATGGTTGCCCTCATAGGGCCAGTTGCATCTGTAAGATTAGATGTCCAAAGCACCCCAGCCCCTAACATCAGATGTCAAGAGCCGCCCCACCCTCCCCACTCTCGGGAGTCAAGAGCCGCCCCACCCTCCCTTACATCAAAGTGCACCCCGAATAGCTTGTGCTGCTACTGGGAAGAAGTTGGGAGGCAGAAAGTCCAGGGTCTGGAGGAGGACCAGAGGAGGGCTGAATGCTGAGATCAGGGGAGGAGGAGACAAGGGGGGGTTGCAACTGCACAGGGAGGTGCAGGATCTGTAAGGGGAGTTCTGTCCTCCTCTCTGCCGCAAACTGCTGAAACTGGGGGCTAGGGAAGGGGTGGCAGAGATTAACCTCTCTGCAGCTGCACAGAGAAGCTCAAGATCTGGTGCAGGAGTTCTGTCCTCCTCTCTGCTGCCGACTGCTGGAACAAGATGGGGGTAGAGAAAAGATGGGGGTAGAGACAAGATGGGGGTAGAGACAAGATGGAGGTAGAGACAAGATGGAGGTAGAGACAAGATGGAGGTAGAGACAAGATGGGGGTAGAGACAAGATGGTGGTAGAGACAAGATGGAGGTAGAGACAAGATGGGGGTAGAGACAGGGGAGTGCTGTAGCTACAAGAGAGGTGCCACATAAAATGATCTGATGAACCGGGTTCGGCCAGCAGGCCATGTGTTTAACACATGTGAGTTAGAGGATGAAAATGAGACGGTCTCTCTTTGACTTGCTGTAGCTTCTAATGCATATTTTGAGAGGCTTACAGTGTGCAGTGAAATCGGAGTCAGCAACTCCAATACAGGAGAGGGGACTTTACAAGTGTGCAAGACTGAGGGTAAGGTTGGAGTCCAGCTTTAAGGTTGGAGTTCAGCTTTATGGCTGGGTTCACACTATTGCGAATTGGATGCAGGTTTCCCCGCATCCAATTCGCATGTCAGGAGACTGTTACCGGCTCTCAATAGAGACGGTTCACACAGCTCCAGGGGTGGCTGCAGAGCGAATTGCACAGGAGCCATGTGCGTCTTCTGGTCCGTTTCGGGTCCAAATTCAGGCCGAAATCGGACCTGAAACGGTAAACAGGGACACACAGAACCTGTGCTGTGAGCCGCTCCGCACAGCAGTGTGAACCCAGCCTAAATATATTTAATTATTTAAATTAAAAATTCCAAATACTCAAGTCTTTTAAACTGTACAGTATAGAAGGCAAAAAACAAAAAAAAAGGATTCAGTACATCTCCCCAACACGCACATTTTCTAAAGTCTCATCTTTAAAACAAAAAAAAAAAGGAAAAAACAAAAAAAAAAAAGGCCAAGAAAAAAACCTGTTGATCACCCAGAAATTCATTGTTTTCTTAACTTCCTATAGTGATAATGCTGCCCGTTGCTCTGAAATACAAAGCAGTGTTATCAGCCCTGTCCAATTCATTTCTGTGAAACACAGAATCCCCCCCCCCCCCCCCCCCCCCCCCCCCCCCCCATTTGATGGAGATTAGAAGAAGTGGAATTGTTCTGTATTCCAAACCAGCCTATAGTAGGCAGTATTACCAGGGGAAAGTAAATAAAAAAAAAAGAGAACTAGTGCATCCATCACATCTGATGACTGGTAAGCTGCAATGTATTACAATTTTGTTTTTAGATACACTCAAGTTATTTCGGAATAGTATGATGCAAGCACCGTTTCTCGATCATGATTTGTGTAAACAAGAGAATATCACCGAAACTTCTGTACATTTACACTACGGCGGTTTGGGTGCAGCACGTTTTATCTGCATTTTACACTTGGTTTTAAGTGCGCTCCCATTGACCTCTATTAGACCTTGCGTTTTCATGAAAGCGCATCAAAGAGTCCTGCATGTTGGATCTCTGATAAAACTCAGTGTAATAGAAGTCATTGGGAACCGCAATCGCACTGCACTCACGCTGTGGCCAACTGCAGCTCACCGGTGCAAATCCAGCCTTATGTTAGATACAGCTAAACTATAAGTACCTAGATAATGGAATTCTACCAAAATTCCAAACTGAAGGCCCATACACACGATCAGACTTTTTGACAACAAACATGCAAATTAGCGGTTTTGGACCAACATCCGACCGTGTGTACGCTCCATCGGACCAACTTTTTCAGTTTTCATCGGACTTTTGTTGGCTGTGCGAATGGACCAACTTTCTGCCAACAAAAGTCTGATGGAGCAAAGTCTGATCGTGTGTACAGAAAACCATAGGACTTTTGTACAAAGTACAAACACGCATGTTTAGAACCAATGCAAAAGATCAGACAACAATACAGAAGTTGACCAAAGGTGGCGGTAAAGAGCAGAAAAACCACGTGATTTGGTGAAAGTTGGCTGAAAAAGTCCTGCTGTGTGTATGCAATACAAGTTCATGGCCGACGCCCTTTGTACAAAAATCCACAGGAAAGTTTGTACAAAGTCCTATCGTGTGTATGAGGCTTTAGATACATTTTTTGTATTAAATATATATTAAAAATTATTTATATTAGTAGCTTTGACTTGTTAAAGTCTCTTTGTGATGGATGATTAGCTTAGATAATGTTATGGACATGTTCTATTCAAGGCAAGTAACACGTGCATTAATAAATATGCATGTACCTATTAAAGTGGGGTTGCGACCAAAAAAAAAAAATGTGGCTTAAAAATCATAAAAAATATAAAAAATAAATAATTGGAAAAAAATTTTTTTTACTCACCTCTAAATGCCTGTTGCTAGGGGGTCCCTCGTAGTCTGCCACCTTCATTGCCCAGGCTAAACGTCACTTCCTGTAGGCGCCGCACAGTCATCTGGGACCTGTCATGTGTCCCAGATGAGTGAGCGTCGAATCACGGCGCACGGCGCCGCTCGCGCATGCGCAGTGGGTGCCCGGCTGTGAAGCCACAGCCATGTTCCCACATTAAGAATGCCGGCGCCGCGAGCGGAGCGGGGAACGAGGGGGGGGGTCTCGTTCCCTCGCATCGCTGGACCCCGGGACAGGTAAGTGTCCGATTATTAAAAGTCAGCAGCTGCAGTATTTGTAGCTGCTGACTTTGAATTTTTTTTTTTTTGTGGGCACTCCACTTTAACTCTTTTGTTGGAAGATGTAAAGAGTGGCTAGAAACAAGTTGTTAATAGAAAAATGACATTGTAGGGTATTAATATATGGGGAATGTGCAATATGTGCCATAGATAAATGAAAGGGGAAAAAACATATATATAACAAAAAAAAAGAAAAAATCACATAAAATCCCAATTTACGTTTTTGGTTGTAACATGACAAAATGTGGAAAATTTGAGTATGAATACTTTTTCAAGGCACTGTACGTATATGTATATATATCCTATTTTCGTTTTTCTTCATTCTAAAGGATAAAAAAAAAAAAAAAAAAAAACTCAGGTTTTGTGAACGAACACAACTAAATCTACTACTTTTTTTGCCTTTTTGGTAATTTCACAGGAGCGTTCTGTCCAGAACCTAAACTGTTAAATGGCAAAGTAAAAGAAGGGAAGAAAACTGATGGATATAGTGTTGGTAATTCAGTAACATTAGAGTGTGATTCACACTATAAACTAAACGGTAAAAGCAAAGTAAATTGTGAAAAAGATTTCCAATGGTATCCCGAATTGCCAACATGTGAGCTGGGTAAGTTATCATGAAAAATATATATTTTTTCTTTTGTTACATTTGAGTGCACCAAATGAAAAAAAGCCCAGCTAGACTATGTTATCCCTTATTATACAGTATATATATATATTTATGGTTGAAGCCCTATGGCCGACACGTATCTGAAGGGAAATAACTTAACCAATAAGATCTATAACATGAAAAGGGAGACCTGAAGTGTGCCTTGGTCTATGGCCGGTACGCCAGAAATAAGGGGGCATACCCTGATTAGAAATGAGTATTTGATGGGGTGATGTTGTGAGAAATGCCCTTAAAAGGGGGAATGGGAGGGTGGGTATCGCGCACCGGAACCGACGAAGACCACAGGTGAGTGGGCCGGTTAAATACCCTCCGGGCTCCTCCCATAAATTCAGGCCACCATGTTGGCCTTCCACTTATGGTTGAAGCCCTATGGCCGACACGTATCTGAAGGGAAATAACTTAACCAATAAGATCTATAACATGAAAAGGGAGACCTGAAGTGTGCCTTGGTCTATGGCCGGTACGCCAGAAATAAGGGGGCAAAAACTGAGGTAGGGTTTGAAGATATTTATTGCCTTTTAGTATTGACTACTGCGTAAGCTGGGCGAAGGCCCGTGACATTTCCGCCTGTGGGTCGTGTATATACCGGGTGAAGCAGGCTGACTTCCATCTGCCGAGTCTCTGGATGATGTGGCCTGGGACCCCCTGCTGTGAGGCGGCTGAGGCGGCCCCGATCCGAAAAGAGTGACCGGAGTACTCGCTGGGGTTGAGGCGTAGGTTGCGGAGGAGAATTCTTACGTGTGTCATGAACTGACAGGTGCTCAAGGTTTGACTGGAAAAGGCAGAAGGGGATCGGTGTCCCTTTGTTCTGGCAGGAGTGAGAGCAGGCGGTTGAGAACCGTTACTGGGCACCAGGCATTGCCGGTTCTGTATAGATGGATGTCCACCCCGAGGCCAGCTTGCTGAGTCTTGGAGACGTTGAGGTGGAGCACGAAGTGGTCTTGATGGCGAACTAGGTGGCGTCTGCACAGGGTTTGGCTGGTCGAGCTGTTACGGGTGAATTCGCTGGGACGTAAGAACCCATAGTAGGCCAGGTAGATGGCGGCTTGTATGACCTGGCTGAGGAGGACACCAAAGGGGGAACCAGCGAGTATGGCGGACATCTCGCGGAAGATGGCGCCAGTGATGGGGCGACGTCTGGTTCTGTTTGTTGGTTGCTGCTTCTGGACGCCGCGTAGGACGGCTCGGACGGCGTGGGACGAGAAGACAGACGGTCTAGTAGGATCTTGAAGGGCCAAAAAGTGCTGTATGCCGGCCAGGTATAATTGAAAGTATCTGCGGGGGCCAAGGCCAGCGAACCAATGGAGGCCAAATATGGCTGCGAAGCCCGTGGAGGCCGCGGCATCTGTCACCACCTGTGGTGAGAAGGGTGAGACGGCCGGGATAAACATGGATATCCCGTTCCACGAGGAAAGGAACTCTTCCCACATCGCTAGGTCTGCTATGGCCGCGGCGTCCAGTTTGAGGATCTGATCGGGGTCTTGTGCCTGTGACAGGTGGACTAAGAGTCGTGAAATGAAGGAACGACCTTGAGGGACGATCCGCATGGCAAAATTGAGCATGCCAAGTAGTGACTGGAGCTGTCGTCTTGTGCACCCTCTCGTGCGGGTGAAGTCCTGAAGAACTGCCCTGATGCGGGTCAGCTTGTCGAGGGGTAGGCTGGCCTGCATGGAGCATGTGTCCAAGACAACTCCGAGGAAGGTGATGGAGTGTGCGGGTCCGTCGACCTTGTGCTCGGCTATGGGGACATTGATATTCTGGAAGACGACTCTTAATTTGTCGAGGTCTACTGGTGAAACGTTAGGCTGCTCTATCAGTAGGAAGTCATCTAGGTAGTGGATGACTTATGTGCATTGGGCCTTGTGTAGGAGAATCCAGGTGAGGGATTGAGCGAACGTGTCGAAGAGCCAGGGGCTACTTTTGGAGCCGAACGTGAGCTTGGTGGCGAAGTAGTACCTGTCTCTCCACTTGATACCGTGCCAACACCAAAGAGACGGGTGAATCGGCAGAAGTTTGAAGGCGTCCGATATGTGGGCTTTGGATAGCCAGGCCCCTGTGCCTGCTTTGAGGATGGCCTGGATCGCCAAGTCGACGGAGGCGTATTTTAAGGAGAACTCCTCGGAGGGAATTAGGGAGTTGAGGCTGAGAATTTGCCCTTGACAAGCCCAATAGGGCTGACTCTCCAGGTGTTGAAGGGGGGTTGTGTGAAGGGACCAATGACGAAACCTCGCTCCAGCTCGGCTAGGAGTAGTTGGTCTATGGCCTGCTCGTCGGTGGCCGCTGATCTGAGATTCCTACACTCGTAAGTAGTGTGGGGCAGGGAGACAAGGCCGGTATGGAAGCCCGCCGTGAATCCTTGTATGAGGAACGTGGCTAGTGAGGGGATGGGGTGTGAGTCCAGATAGACTCCTAACCATAGGATGTTTATGCGGCTCAGTCACAGATTTTTCGGTTTGAGCTCGCATAGATTTTTTCGGGTGCGCCCTGTGGCATACGACGCACACGTGGAGCAACCTGCATTGGCTGAAGTTACACGAGCCGTAGTTGTAATTATTGCAGATGGCCGCTCCTCCCATGGTCCGGACGGGGCGTCCGAGTTTGTCGAGCTGGGGTTTCTGTGACGGTGCTGGCGGGTTTTTGTGCTGGAGCCGAGGTCGAGGGAAACTCGACCGAGTGGCGGAGTGTTGCACTGGAGCACCAGGCGGCGGTGTGCGTGGAGGATTGGCAGACTGCGCACAATGGTGAGCGCAGACCGGCGAAATGGCGACAGAATAATTCTGTGTCCATTAGGCTCCAATCTGTGGGTGACTGGAATTGCGCCATCCTGGCTGCTGCTTCTGCGGAAAAGGAGCGGTGGTAGTCATAAAATGAGAACCCGCCGTATTTGTAGCCCAAATCTACCACGGTGTGGAGATATAAATCCAGCTCTTCCCTTCTGCCGGGGGAAGCTGAGCATATGATGTCTCTAAGCATCCCAAATGACAACGCAAATTCTGGGACGGACAATTGCGGTTGAGTCTGGGGTCTTTAGCTTTGAGGACCACCGAGACATCTCCCCAGGTATAGGCCTTGTTTTCGGCTAGGTCGTGGACTGAAATGAGAAGGGAGGCGAGGTTGACGTCCTTGCCATCCAGTATGTCCTTCTTAATGCTGGCTGGAACCAGGTGTGCTGGGCAGACCAGGGGACATGTCCCTGCGGTACCTGTGGCGACTGTTGTAGGTGGCTGTATCGCGGCGGGGCCGGGGACGGCCGGGGCCGGGTGAGATTCGAGGAGAGTCACTCTGGCTTGGACGTCCGTGACTGTGTTCGCCAAGGACGACACCATGGTGTGGAGTTGTGTTATGGCCGCAGATATAGACTGGAGGGAGGCTTGCTGAGTGCTGGGCCCTGCCATGGCAGGAGGAGGAAACAAGAGCCTGAAGAGCTCCGCCTTCCTGGCCGTGGCGGGGAACGGCACGCCCCTGCGTCTAAGTTCTGCCGTCAGTCTGGGGATGGTCCATCCCCTGAGGACTGGATGCTGTCACTCATGGACACTGGGGAACGTGACAAGGGGGCGGTGAGATCCTCGCTGCCCGCTTGCGACATGGTCCTCGGATGGGCTGTGCCCTGAGGCGATGTCTTGAGGCGTCTGAGGTCGTAAGAAGGTCGACCGGAGCTGTTCAAGGGGATGAGATAAGCCAAGACTGTTTCTTTCCTTGTGTAAACATACGTACCCAACTGCTGTGCTCTGGAAAGGACAAGTGTGCGTACGTACGTGGACGTGCGTACACGGTAAGTTTTTATATTTTACCTGGAGAAACACCGTCCAACCTGTGCAGGGTGGACCTACTGAACTTAGACTGACCTAGGGAAGGAAAAATAAAGAGAACTGGTGAGGTGTGCCTCGTGGGGTGTGTCCCCCGTCTGTGCATACACACTACTTTTTTGTTTTTTTTTTTTTTGAGTGTAATGAGAAACGTTTGTGCCATGTCGTGGGCGCAAGGTGTCGTTTTATGAGTGTGACTGCTGATTGCCGAGAATTTTGGAATGAAATGAGGCCAACTCGACTGGGGTACGTTGAGGCGAACTGATGCATGGTAGATGCCATCGGATTCGGATCAGGACGTTTTTGTGTGACAGCGAACTGATCGGCATGACAGAAGTATGAAACGGTCGAGCCGCGATGGCGACTGTAGACGAACCAGACTTCTGGAGCATGTACTGAAATGAGGCCAACGGATGTTCAGGGCGCATCGGTCCGAACCGGTACGCAGCACGACTGGGTTCGAAGCGAGGTGCGGCCTGGCGGTGAGAGAAATGAGGGGAACCATTCCCTGAGGTGCTGAACGGTCGGTCGGGTCTCACGACCGACGACGAGCAGACTCAGGGGTGGTTACTGAAATGGGGCCGACAAACCTGGGGCACGTTGGAGGCGAAGACCGATCCGCAAAGGTGCGACCGGTTTCGAATCAAAACGTGACTCGTGAGGTGAAATGTTTTCCTCGTGACAGAGGCGCCGAGCGGTGAGCCTAAAAACTTTTCGACTGACAGCGACCGTACTTCTGGAGCACGGAATGAAATGGGGCCTGGGAGCACCTTGGGGCGTGCCGGTACGAATCGAGGCACCGGGGTGCGCCTAGACTTGAATCGGAACGTAATACGTGACAGTGAAATGATGCCATGACAGAGGTGTTTTTTCGACCGGTGAGTCGAGAAATTGCGGCTAACGGCCGCGCTCCCTGGGTCATGTATTGAAATGGGGTTCCACTGCTGGGACATGCCGGGACGAATCGGATGTGGCTAGATTCGAACGGCGTGTCGGTGCAGGACCGTGAAATGGTGAAATGACTGAAATGTTTTTGAAATGGCTGAAATGTGACCGTATGGCATGACACTGCGACTGATTC
>JAQSEC010003466.1:0-12180 GCA_028564925.1 Lithobates sylvaticus
TTAGAGAGACACTTGTAGGAGGAGGTCAAATGCATTATCTTCCAGGCAACCATGATACGTTTACCTCCATTACTATAATACTAAAATATGCAATTTGACATCTATCTATCTCATCAGTGAACGATGGGAAGTGAACGATAGGAAGTGACACAGGAGCTGAAGCCAGTTTTCCACATTTTTCATTTTAATCTCATATTGGATGTGCAGTACTAATGTTCAAACCAGGCATAGGATTGAAGGGGGTTCGAGGGACCCAGAAGGAGGTCTGCAAACCCCTAACTTAGCAGCAAACCCTATTAAAGTCTATAGGAGGCGAACGTAACTATTTTTTCTGGGGGGGTTTTTCAGCGCAAATAGGCAATTTATTGTGGAAAAGGGACACTGTCATGGGGGACATACAATGCAAATAAATTTTTAAGTAATTCTAAACGAAAGAATAAAAAGAAATAACAAACATGTTATACTTACCTGCTCTGTGCAATGGTTTTGCTGGCCATTTAGCACGATCTGTGATTGGCTGTGTCCAAGGGACACGGCCAACACAGAACTTCCCCGATGCGCGCTTGCAGCGGTGCGCAGAGGGGAAGTAAACAGGAGGACGTCCAGGGACGCCCTCCCGGCAATTGGCGTCCACGCTGTAGACATCTTTCATCTATAGTGCAGGCGCGAAGTGGTTAACTAAAGAATGTGACTGCTTTTATTTCCGCCATATCCCCGCTTATTTACAGTTATATCCCAAGGGTCCGATCAGGTCCGCCTGAAAAAAACTGACAGGCGAACCTGATCAGACAGCCCGTGTGAAAGGGACCAAGCAGGGAGATTACAAATACATTTTTTTTTCTTAATTAAAATTAACAGTTTTTTTACTTTTAAAAAAGAAATAAAAATCAAAGCTATTATAAAAAAAAAACTGTGCAATACTCTGCCAATACTCTGCCAATAAATTTTTATAGAAACAAAGAATTATTATTTTTTTTACCAAATTTTCTGTATTGTTTGATTTATAGCACAAAAAATAAAAAACCCAGCAGTGATTAAATACCACCAAAAGAAGGCTCTATTTGTGTGAAAAAATGACAAAAAAATTAATTTGGGTACAGTGTTGCATGACTGAGTAATTGTCATTCAAAGTATGAGAGCACCGAAAGCTGAAAATTGGTCTGGTTAGGAAGGGGGTTTAAGTGCCCAGTGGTTAACATTGCATTAGCATTGTTAGAGGTGTTGCAATACCAACGGCCGCCACAAGATGGCGCCATATTACAGAAGGACTTCAGAAGGCCGCAAAGTCGCGGCCTAAATTACTGGCTGGCGTGGCTCGATGCGATCGCACAGCAGGGGTCGGGGTCCACAGGGAGACAGGATACCGCAGCTGTGTCGCCCCAGGCGCCAGGACCCCAATTGTAGTCGCAAATGTGATCTGGCGACCGGGGTTCGTCGAGCCCTACATTAAGGTGAAAGACTTTAAGTTTTTAGAACCACTTTAACCACTTCCCCCCATCCCTTGCTTATTTAGGTACCCTCCACAATGCTGAAAGGCCTGGTATAGTAAAAGAAAGGGGTGCACACATTCATTTTCCTCCATTTCCTGGCCACCAGGCTGCATGCCTGGATAATGATCAGGTTGGAGTGTTAGGTGGAACCCCATAGTAGTGGGTAAAACAGCATGGCCTATTATATTGTTATGCTCTCCTATTATTCCCTGAAATGGTTAACTCATTGAAGAATTTATTGTTGCATAGCTCACAGCCATGTTGCACACAAACTCACTGCCTCTTCCAGGCAAGGCAGTTCCAGATCCAGGAGGAGATATAAGGCCTCAAATATGTCCTTTGAAGAGATGGTGTAGATCTTAAAGAGGACAGGCTATGATGGGAATCATGGGCCATACAGAAACCCTAATGTGAGAAAGGCCAAGATCATGGCTAAAGTTGTCAGAAGTCTGCACAGGACTTTTGGGGTACGACGATCCAAGGATCAATTGAGGAAACGCTGGTCAGACCTGAAATTGAGGGAGCAAGATCAGTATAGAAAGATCAGGAATGTGCTGGAAAAAAAAGGCAAAACCACTTTGCCCTACAAGTGCAATGTATGTGCACTTTTTAGGGCAAAGTGGATTGTCCTTTCTGAAATAAGCCCCAGTGTGTCAACACGTGCTAGCTCCCATCATGGGGGATCAATGGACGTGTTTCGGGGGTGCAACCCCTTGTTCTCACTTACTTTAGTTTGGAGGAAGGGGATGCACCCACAAAATGCATACATTGATATCCCATGATGGGAGATAGCACATGTTGATTAGACATGTGCGATTCGTTTCGTACGAATTCGTAATTCGTACGAAATTTTCCAAATTCGTACGAATTTACGAATCTGTAGTACGAATTTTTTTTTTTTTACGAATTCCGTACGGAATACGAAATTCCGTTTACGAATTTCGTCGCCGAATGATTCGAATGAATTCGAATGAATTTGAATGAATTCGAATGGATTCGAATGAATTCGAATGACAAAGTGTCATTTTTGCAGGAAAAATTCCGTTTACGAATTTCAGCTCCAAATTATTCGAATCCAACTACCAATATCAAATTTCAACTAATTCAAACGAAATTATTATAGCAGATATAACAAATGAATTCGAATGCATTCGAATGAATTCGAATGCATTCGAATGAATTCGAATGACAAAGTGTCATTTTTGCAGAAAAAAAAGCTATTTAAAAAACAGTCATTCATTGATATAAAAAAAAAAAAAAAAGCGTAGGGGTCCCCCCAAATTCAATAACCAGGCCCTTCAGGTCTGGTATGGATATTAAGGGGGACCCCAGCCAAAAAAAAAAAAAAAAAAATGGCGTGGGGTCCCCCCCAAATATCCATACCAGACCCTTCAGGTCTGGGATGGATTTTAAGGGGAACCCCGGCCAAAAAAAAATGGCGTGGGGGTCCCCCTCAAAATCCATACCAGACCTTTATCCGAGCACGCAACCTGGCAGGCCGCAGGAAAGGAGGGGGGGACGAGAGCGGCCCCCCCTCTCGCCTGAACCGTACCAGGCCACATGCCCTCAACATTGGGAGGGTGCTTTGGGGTCCCCCCCAAAGCACCTTGTCCCCATGTTGATGAGGACAAGGGCCTCATCCCCACAACCCTGGCCGGTGGTTGTGGGGGTCTGCGGGCGGGGGGCTTATCGGAATCCACCCTCCCAATGTTGAGGGCATGTGGCCTGGTACGGTTCAGGCGAGAGGGGGGGCCGCTCTCGTCCCCCCCTCCTTTCCTGCGGCCTGCCAGGTTGCGTGCTCGGATAAGGGTCTGGTATGGATTTTATGGGGGACCCCACGCCATTTTTTTTGGCTAGGGTTCCCCTTAAAATCCATCCCAGACCTCAAGGGTCTGGTATGGATTTTGAGGGGGACCCTACGCCATTTTTTTTTTTTTTTTTTTTTTTTTTTTTTTGGCTGGGGTCCCCCTTAATATCCATCCCAGACCTGAAGGGCCTGGTTATTGAATTTGGGGGACCCCTACGCTTTTTTTTTTATCAATGACTTCAATGAATGACAGTTCTCTGTATTACGGATCCAACAATTCATTTGCCGGCAAATAGCTGCGACTCGTGATTTTAAATAGTTTTTTTTTTCCTGCAAAAATGACACATTGTACACTGTACAGAGACAGTTCTCTATATTAGATATACTGAATCTCGAATCATTCGAAGCATTCGTTATATCCGCTATTATAATTTCTTTCATGTTAGTTGAAATTACATATTTGTTAGTTACAATACAACATTCGAATTGTTCTCTGTATTACGGGAATCGGCAATTAGCCGCGAGTGATTTTAAATGTCTTTTTTTTCCTGCAAAAATGACACATTGTTCAGAGAGAGTTCTAAACACGGGAAACATGACCCCCTTCATAGGCATACTATAGAGTATATAGTATATAGAAGGGCGCTGGTTTCCCGTGTTTAGAACTCTCTCTGAACAATGTGTCATTTTTGCAGGAAAAAAAGACATTTAAAATCACTCGCGGCTAATTGCCGATTCCCGCAATACAGAGAACAATTCGAATACCACAACTAACAAATATGTAATTTCAACTAACATGAAAGAAATTATAATAGCGGATATAACGAATGCTTCGAATGATTCGAGATTCAGTATATCTAATATAGAGAACTGTTCCTGCAGTGTCATTTTTGCAGGAAAAAAAAAATGCGTAGGGGTCCCCCCAAATTCAATAACCAGGCCCTTCAGGTCTGGGATGGATATTAAGGGGGACCCCAGCCAAAAAAAAAAAAAAAAAATGGCGTAGGGTCCCCCTCAAAATCCATACCAGACCCTTGAGGTCTGGGATGGATTTTAAGGGGAACCCTAGCCCAAAAAAAATGGCGTGGGGTCCCCCATAAAATCCATACCAGACCCTTATCCGAGCACGCAACCTGGCAGGCCGCAGGAAAGGAGGGGGACGAGAGCGGCCCCCCCTCTCGCCTGAACCGTACCAGGCCACATGCCCTCAACATTGGGAGGGTGCTTTGGGGGTCTAAGACCCCTAAAGCACCTTGTCCCCATGTTGATGAGGACAAGGGCCTCATCCCCACAACCGTGCCCGGTGGTTGTGGGGGTCTGCGGGCGGGGGGCTTATCGGAATCTGGAAGCCCCCTTTAACAAGGGGACCCCCAGATCCCGGCCCCCCCCCCCTGTGAGAAATGGTAAGGGGGTACAAAAGTACCCCTACCATTTCACCAAAAAAGTGGCAAAAATGGTAAAAATGACAGGAGACGGTCTTTGACAATTCCTTTATTAAAATCTTCTTTCTTCTTTCTTCTGCTCTTCCTTCTTCCTTTCTTCATCTTCTCCTTCCGGCATCTTCTTCCATCGTCTTCTTCCTTCGATTCGCTTCTTCTTCCTCCGGTCTTCTCGTCCTTCTCGTCCGGCGTCGTCCTTCTCGTCCGGCATCGTCGTCTCTTCTCGCAGGCCGCTCCTCGCAATGGGAGGCTCCCGCTCTGTGAGGCTCCGCTCCGGGTGACAGGTCTTGTATAACGAAGGCACCTGGTGACCCCGCCCCCTCTGACGCACGGGGACGTCATGTGGAATTCCCTATGGCTTTCCCCATGACGTCAGAGGGGGGGGCGGGGTCACCAGGTGCCTTCGTTATACAAGACCTGTCACCCGGAGCGGAGCCTCACAGAGCGGGAGCCTCCCATTGCGAGGAGCGGCCTGCGAGAAGAGACGACGATGCCGGACGAGAAGGACGACGCCGGACGAGAAGGACGAGAAGACCGGAGGAAGAAGAAGCGAATCGAAGGAAGAAGAAGATGGAAGAAGATGACGGAAGGAGAAGATGAAGAAAGGAAGACCAGAACTAAGAAGATTTTAATAAAGGAATTGTCAAAGACCGTCTCCTGTCATTTTTACCATTTTTGCCACTTTTTTGGTGAAATGGTAGGGGTACTTTTGTACCCCCTTACCATTTCACACAGGGGGGGGGCCGGGATCTGGGGGTCCCCTTGTTAAAGGGGGCTTCCAGATTCCGATAAGCCCCCCGCCCGCAGACCCCCACAACCACCGGGCACGGTTGTGGGGATGAGGCCCTTGTCCTCATCAACATGGGGACAAGGTGCTTTGGGGGGGACCCCAAAGCACCCTCCCAATGTTGAGGGCATGTGGCCTGGTACGGTTCAGGCGAGAGGGGGGGCCGCTCTCGTCCCCCCCTCCTTTCCTGCGGCCTGCCAGGTTGCGTGCTCGGATAAGGGTCTGGTATGGATTTTATGGGGGACCCCACGCCATTTTTTTTGGCTAGGGTTCCCCTTAAAATCCATCCCAGACCTCAAGGGTCTGGTATGGATTTTGAGGGGGACCCTACGCCATTTTTTTATTTTTTTTTTGGCTGGGGTCCCTACGCTTTTTTTTTTATCAATGACTTCAATGAATGACAGTTCTCTGTATTACGGATCCAACAATTCATTTGCCGGCAAATAGCTGCGACTCGTGATTTTAAATAGTTTTTTTTCCTGCAAAAATGACACTGCAGGAACAGTTCTCTATATTAGATATACTGAATCTCGAATCATTCGAAGCATTCGTTATATCCGCTATTATAATTTCTTTCATGTTAGTTGAAATTACATATTTGTTAGTTACAATACAACATTCGAATTGTTCTCTGTATTGCGGGAATCGGCAATTAGCCGCGAGTGATTTTAAATGTCTTTTATTCCTGCAAAAATGACACATTGTACAGAGAGAGTTCTAAACACGGGAAACCTGCGCCCTTCTATATACTATATACTCTATAGTATGCCTATGAAGGGGGTCATGTTTCCCGTGTTTAGAACTCTCTCTGAACAATGTGTCATTTTTGCAGGAAAAAAAGACATTTAAAATCACTCGCGGCTAATTGCCGATTCCCGTAATACAGAGAACAATTCGAATGTTGTATTGTAACTAACAAATATGTAATTTCAACTAATATGAAAGAAATTATAATAGCGGATATAACGAATGCTTCGAATGATTCGAGATTCAGTATATCTAATATAGAGAACTGTCTCTGTACAATGTGTCATTTTTGCAGGAAAAAAAAAACTATTTAAAATCACGAGTCGCAGCTATTGCCGGCAAATGAATTGTTGGATCCGTAATACAGAGAACTGTCATTCATTGAAGTCATTGATAAAAAAAAGCGTAGGGGTCCCCCCAAATTCAATAACCAGGCCCTTCAGGTCTGGGATGGATATTAAGGGGGACCCCAGCCCAAAAAAAAAAAAAAAATGGCGTAGGGTCCCCCTCAAAATCCATACCAGACCCTAGAGGTCTGGGATGGATTTTAAGGGGAACCCTAGCCAAAAAAAAATGGCGTGGGGTCCCCCATAAAATCCATACCAGACCCTTATCCGAGCACGCAACCTGGCAGGCCGCAGGAAAGGAGGGGGGGACGAGAGCGCCCCCCCTCCCGCCTGAACCGTACCAGGCCACATGCCCTCAACATTGGGAGGGTGCTTTGGGGTCCCCCCCAAAGCACCTTGTCCCCATGTTGATGAGGACAAGGGCCTCATCCCCACAACCCTGGCCGGTGGTTGTGGGGGTCTGCGGGTGGGGGGCTTATCGGAATCTGGAAGCCCCCTTTAACAAGGGGACCCCCAGATCCCGGCCCCCCCCCCCTGTGTGAAATGGTAAGGGGGTACAAAAGTACCCCTACCATTTCACCAAAAAAGGTGACAAAATGGTAAAAATGACAGGAGACAGTCTTTGACAATTCCTTTATTAAAATCTTCTTTCTTCTGGTCTTCCTTTCTTCATCTTCTCCTTCCGTCATCTTCTTCCATCTTCTTCTTCCTTCGATTCGCTTCTTCTTCCTCCGGTCTTCTCATCCTTCTCGTCCGGCGTCGTCCTTCTCGTCCGGCATCGTCGTCTCTTCTCGCAGGCCGCTCCTCGCAATGGGAGGCTCCCGCTCTGTGAGGCTCCGCTCCGGGTGACAGGTCTTGTATAACGAAGGCACCTGGTGACCCCGCCCCCCTCTGACGTCATGGGGAAAGCCATAGGGAATTCCACATGACGTCCCCGTGCGTCAGAGGGGGCGGGGTCACCAGGTGCCTTCGTTATAAAAGACCTGTCAGCGAAGCGGAGCCTCACAGAGCGGGAGCCTCCCATTGCGAGGAGCGGCCTGCGAGAAGAGACGACGATGCCGGACGAGAAGGACGAGAAGACCGGAGGAAGAAGAAGCGAATCGAAGGAAGAAGACGATGGAAGAAGATGCCGGAAGGAGAAGATGAAGAAAGGAAGAAGGAAGAGCAGAAGAAAGAAGAAAGAAGATTTTAATAAAGGAATTGTCAAAGACCGTCTCCTGTCATTTTTACCATTTTGTCACCTTTTTTGGTGAAATGGTAGGGGTACAAGTACCCCCTTACCATTTCACACAGGGGGGGGCGGGATCTGGGGGTCCCCTTGTTAAAGGGGGCTTCCAGATTCCGATAAGCCCCCCGCCCGCAGACCCCCACAACCACCGGCCAGGGTTGTGGGGATGAGGCCCTTGTCCTCATCAACATGGGGACAAGGTGCTTTGGGGGGGACCCCAAAGCACCCTCCCAATGTTGAGGGCATGTGGCCTGGTACGGTTCAGGCGGGAGGGGGGCCGCTCTCGTCCCCCCCTCCTTTCCTGCGGCCTGCCAGGTTGCGTGCTCGGATAAAGGGTCTGGTATGGATTTTGAGGGGGACCCCACGCCATTTTTTTATTTTTTTTTTGGCCGGGGTTCCCCTTAAAATCCATCCCAGACCTGAAGGGTCTGGTATGGATATTTGGGGGGGACCCCACGCCATTTTTTTTTTTTTTTTTTTTTTGGCTGGGGTCCCCCTTAATATCCATACCAGACCTGAAGGGCCTGGTTATTGAATTTGGGGGGACCCCTACGCTTTTTTTTTTTTCTGCAAAAATGACACTTTGTCATTCGAATTCATTCGAATTCATTCGTTATATCTGCTATAATAATTTCGTTCAAATTAGTTGAAATTCGATATTGGTAGTTGGATTTACTAACGATTCGTAACTATTCATAACGATTCGTAAGGATCCGTAACTATTTATAACGATTCGTAACGATTCGTAACTTGAAATTGAAATTCGATATTTGTAGTTGGATTCGAATTGTTCTCTGTGTTATGAGAACCAACAATGCATTAGCCGCGTTAACGATTCGTAACGATTCGTAACGATTCGTAACTTTACTAACGATTCGTAAAAAAAATTACGATTCGTCCGAATTTCGTATTTCGTACGAATTCGAACGGAATTTCGTACACGAATTACGAATTTTTTTATATACGAAACGGGACGAAACGAAACGAAACAAATTTTTTGACAGTTCCCATGTCTAATGTTGATACACTGTGTTTTGTGACTTTAGCAGAATAGATGTAGGGAAAAGACACACAATTTAGGCATGGGATCATGAGGGAAATCCAAAATTTTGAATCCCAATTTGTGTGCCCAGAGCCTTGCCAAAGTGGAGCTTTCAGACTGCCTTAATTCATGAAAATGCACATTAAATCATGGTAATGCACATGTGGTAGGCATTGCATAGTGTAAATGGGCTCTTATTAAATTGGCTTTTTCTGGCGTAAATAATATGAAAATTATATGTACAATATTACCATAATTTTTTTTCTTTTTTGCCGGTCATTGCAGATCAATGCCAGACATTTTTAATACGATTATTGGTCATTTTCCCTCTATGTACATGTTAAAATGTAATCATGTTGATGTATATGCTTTTAAGCAGCTATCAGGTATTCAGCCCATAGTATTTAATTAAGTCTGCTCACTAGATGGAGCATAATGTACCAAGTATAATGAGTTACCTTTCTCCTCTAACATCCATTCTCACTTAGTGAAACTTCCAGTAAATATATAATGTGTTTGATGTGTCTGTGCTGATGGCACAGTGCAATAACATCAGCTAATAAATGTAATAATCATGTGAAATATAATGAAATTGTTTTATCAAATTGTTTTAGGAAGAATGTTATGCGAGTATTCCACATTTTCTAACTTGTCTCTACAGTAAAGAAGGCCTCCGCATTAAATGACGAGTTTGTTTTGATAGGCATTTGGCAGGGGTGGGAACCATAGCTACTGCTCAATTTGCATCAGTAAGCAGTCAATCCACCAGTCCACATAGGGTGACTTTAGAGGAAACGTTACCAAGAGAAAGTTGATGTCTGCCATTGCTGACTTCTCATTCCTCAGATGCGGATTCCTCTGCAGGAGCTGCCAAGCTGACGCTCTTGCACAAGGCTGTTGTTAGAAATCATGGGGCTACTTGACGGGACCCGACCCCAGCCTGGAGGCCACCATTTTTGCAATTTTTCTCTTATAAATTTTTTTCCCTTAACAGCTTTCAGAGTATGAAAAAGACCTTCCAAGCCATAGATTTTCTAAAAGCATAGGACTAATAGTATGAAAAAAGGTTGTACTGATTTTTTTAGGTCCCATGGTAGTTGCACAGTTGTAATTAAAATTATGTTTGCTAAAATTACACTAAAACCATTGTAAACGGGACACAAACACAACCTAACGTACACATTTCCTGCTACATCTAAAAGTGAAAAATCTATTGAATTAATAAATAAATCTCTCTGTGTGGGCCATGATAACTTCTCAAACTGGAAGCAAAGGGGAGTTGTCAGACTCTCACAGCTGTATACAGCGGGGGGTATTGAAGGAATTTGGTTTCCCAAATAGTAATTTCTACCAAAATCTGCAGCTGAGACATGCATACTACGCAGTAGGGACGCAGCAGCTGTCGAAACATGGCCGCAGGTCCTAATTTGACCAGCATGTTGGCGCAAGTGTATGGCCCCAAACACACAGTATGCATTGGGGGCCACTCACTCACACTTGCATACCTGTCAGATTAGGCACTGTGACTGTGTTCGAACAGCGGCTGTGTTCCTGTAGAATAACAGGCGGCTCCATTTGCATGAACAAACTACTCATTCATCACTCAGAGTACCTGTGAGTCCTTAATTATGTTTTTTTTTTCAATTTTTTTTTTTCTTTTTACAGCCCTGCTGGGGGATTAAGCATTGGTGACATAGCAGGAGTCTAAATAGACCTGTGAATCTTCACTCCTAAGACAGAGATAAAGATTGATTCCTCAACCTGTTTCTCTGTAGCCTCAGCTGCACTGCAGAATGAATGATTAGGAAGCCAACTATACAGAGGCTTCCTGTTTATTCACAAACTAAAGCATAATAAACACATGCACACCTTTTGGTGAAAGGATGGGGTAAGCAGGGTGGACCGTTGTTACATGATACAATCCACCATATCTTGGACTATTGAAGCCTATAGGTGACCTCACTGCTCTAAACTTTACTAGCTGTTGACAATGCACTCTCTCTCCTCTCCCCTCTAGCTGCCACTGGCTGATATATGGGAGATCACATAACTGGACTAAAGCCGCCTGAAAATGGTAAAGGGTATACTGTACATCTTTCTTACCCAGGTTAGCTAGCATAGGTGTTAGGAGGAGGGAAGAGGGCAGGTTACCAGCTAATGCATGTCTTGCACACTTTGAAAGTAATCCACATGAAGTGTGTATGACGCTAATAGTGCCCTGAATAAAAACAGTTGGATGTCCAGATGGAGCCACCAGTGAGCGATTACCAATTGAATAGCTAGAAAAATATTTGTGAAAGTCAGGCATAGCCAAGCTTCATTGTAGGATGGGTCTAGTAAATGTGTTCAGCTTATTTTGGGGTTCTTGAGTACCACACAAGTTTGGGAGGATTGTTATAGAAGGTTTTAGGAATCCAAGCTGGGAGTTACAGAAAAATGTTATCCAAAATGAATCCAAGCAGAGGAAGGGGCAGATTTCTCCACACCTTTAGGTTGGCCTTAACCCAATGCAATACTGGTAACATGATTCACATGACCAGTTAACCTTTAGGATATCACAAACCCTAAGACAGTAAAGGTGTTAGCCCGCTGCAACTGTATAGTATCAATCTCAGGTGTTCTGACTTTGGGATCAACTGGAAAGAGGAGGAACTGAAGTCAATTAACACAGAAGCAAGAAATCCTGGAGAATTCAGTCAGGACCTTTATGCCGTGTACACACGACCGGACTTTCCGGCAAACTAGGTCCGATGGAATTAGATCTTATGTGGGCTAATCCGATCGTTTTTCGTTAAAAACAATCAGACGGACCTAGAAATAGAACATGTTTCAAATTTATCTGGACTCAATTTCGGGAAAACCGTTCATCTGTATGCTGGCCCGACAGACCAAATACGACGCAAGGGAAGTTATTGGCTACTGGCTATTGAACTTCCTTTTTTAATTCCGTTTATGTCATCGCGTTCAAAACGAACGGACTTTCGAACAGACTTAGTCCGTTTGTGAGTGGCCAAGTCCGTCGGAACTCAGCCGAAAGTCCTTGGTACCTAGTCTGCCGGAAAGTCCGGTCGTGTGTACGCGACATTAGTGCTCACAGGAGTGAGGGTCTCCGATCATTAAACAATAGATAGAGACGATCTTTGGAGCTTTCGGAGGGAGCTTGTGGCAGAGAGCGCTTCCTCCTCAGTAATGGGCTTTAGAAGAAATTCACTCTTCCAGTCAAATAGCCATCCCAGGGCAAAGGGGTTGAGTCAAGAGGCAAATATTTCTGAATCATGGTCTGATGGAAGAGT
>JAQSEC010001743.1:0-11465 GCA_028564925.1 Lithobates sylvaticus
TATTCGCTTCAAGTTGTTGTTTTCAATATTTTCAAGTGCAGAGGAGGGGTTTGGGGGTCTTATAGACTTCAGATCTCTCCATACAGAGTACCTGTCACAAAGATGTTACATTCCTTGCGACATCAATAAAAATTATTATTATTATATATTTTTTTTTTATTTTTTTTTTTTTTTAAAAGGACAGTGTAAAAAATAAAAAAACTTTAAAATGTACAAAATATCCGCACCTGATATCGGCTATCGACCTGAAAAAACAATATTGGTCGACCCCTAGTATTTAGCAGTTTACATTTACTAAAATAAATTTCCATGTTCTGTGTACTGTGGGAGACCAGATAAAAACTGTTGGCGCTATATAAATCCTGTATAATAATAATAATAATAGTGAATGCAGGGTACTGGGTTTAGTAACACTTTGATCAAAATTTAATTAATTTAGTAAAATAAACATTATATTTTTGTATTAACAGTCGACTGTGCCTATAAAGTCCAAGTCCCAATTCTCCTATCATTGATCAAAATTTTATCCAACCAAGAAATCGCAACATCACTCCAGTCACAACGAGGCCTCCAGCTCCCAGTAAATGGAAAGGTAACGTCCCGTCATTTACTGATCCAACCCACAGAATACTCATCTCTGGGATCAGGTACACCACACATGGTAAAAGAAGTATGAGAATCCCCCACCAATAATTACCTTTGAATGACAACCTTTACAAGCGGTGTGCGTTTCCCTCATCTGCTTCTCCAAATCAGACGCCTTTATGCCAGGAGTGAGGCGGCTGCGGCACACCGCGCATGTGGGACTCCTCTGTGTCATGCACTGCTCGAAGCACATCATACAGAATCTGCAGGTGGGGGGGAAGAGAAAAAAAAAGAAAAATCTCAGTTTCAATTTGATCTCATGTTTTATTCATAAAGTATTACATTGTGAAGGATGTTATGGTATTCTTACAGAAGAACTTTTTATTTCACGTGCAGTGGGAACTGCTCATTTTAGTCTAGGGGTGAGAGGAGCAGAGATATACTTACCTAATCCACAGATCCTAGGAGCGCAAGACTGGTCCCAGCCACCCCCCTCCAGCAGTCTTGGGAATGGACTGTTCACGACGTCATCATGCCCATAGACCTGCTCTGAACACCAGGATGGCAGGAGCAGTCCACCGCTGGATGTGGGGGGGGGGGGGGGGGGGGGGGGGGGGGGGAAGGAAAAAAAATAAAAAAATATTGATGTGTTCTGGAGGAACGAGGTATGGAGCAACTAAAGCTTTTCCGGTGCCCCTGGACAAATCAAGCAGTTAACCCACGCAGTGCAGGCACAGCCCCACCGCATAGGAAAATAGAAATGTTGCCTGAAATTCTTCTTTAAAGAGGAAGTAAAGCCTATTTAAAAAAAAAAAAACGGAAACCTGCAAGGCAAAGGCATAATGAGCTAGTATGCATAGCATACTAGCTCATTATGAATGACTTACCTAAGAACGAAGCCCCCGAAGCACCCATCATCCACGATCTTATGCGCCGCCATTAAACCCTATGTGACTTCCGGGTCTGGCCGCTTCAGCGCTGTCATTCGCTGGAGCTGCGATGACGTCAATCCCGCGCATGCGCACGAGATCGGCATATCGCCGTGATCTCGGCATGCTTAGTGCGCCTGCGCCGTAGATAGCAGTGCCTTTTCTTTTCTAAATATCTCCTAAACCATGTAGGTTTAGGAGATATTGATTGGACCTACAGTTAAGCCTTAATCTAGGCCTACCTGTAGGTCAAAGTGATTTCTAAGGGTATACAACCACTTTAAAGTGGAATTTAAAGCGTTTCTTACCCCAACACTTCATATTCCTGATATGTGGCTGCTGTACCATGTACTTCTATGAGAAAGTCTCCTATACTCTTTGTATTGTTTGCTTTGTGTGATATCCCTGGTGATCCTGCCAGCCCCTTTCCTATTAAAAACTGACCACACTAAGCAGGAGAACATATTGTGGCCAGTTCTCTAGTTAAGCAAGGTTCATAAAGACAGGGATGAGCGAGTTTGGGGTGGAAGAACTTGACTGGCCTGCACAGAGTCCTGACCTCAACCCGATAGAACACCTTTGGGGTGAATTAGAGTGAAGACTGCAAGCCAGGCCTTCTTGTTCAACATCATTCCCTCACAAATGCTCCTCTGGAAGAATGGTCAAACATCCCCATAGACACCCTCCTAAACCTTGTGGATGGCCTTCCCAGAAGAGATGAAGCTTTTATAGCTGCAAAGGGCGGGCCAACTCAATATTGAACCCTACGGACTAAGACTGGGGTGGCATTAAAGTTCATGGGCGTGTAAAGGCAGATGTCCCAATACTTTTGGTAATCTAGTGTGTGTGTAAAGCGCCTCTTAAATTGACTGCGCTATATAATTACCTGCAATAATATAATATTTCGCTCTTCTGTCTGGAATTCTATTTTAAAGAATGACAATGGCTTGTAGATTGAATGTACGATCCCTACTCTTTCTGAGCCTCACACCAATTTCAATTCAACATCCTCATTTTTGTGTACGAGGAGCACCAATAGAGCATCATCACTCCCAGAAGTAACCGGTAAACTATCTCTACCCATAATGCATCAGAGAAGGGGTCCCTTTATAAAAAGGTACAAAGCACTCCATATAGGAAGTATAAAAGGGAAAAGTGAAAGTCACTCACATATCTCAGCAGCTTTCAGTTTCCCTTTCCTCACCCGAGTTTCAAGTGATCGCAAATTAAAACAAGTCACCACAGCGCCTCCTGTACATCTGCTGTGTATGTGCGGGGCGTAGAGAAGGCTAAACTGGGACTTGTAGTTCCCCTGGTCCTGAATGATCAGTATAGCGTGCACAGGTGACCCCCCCTCACAGAAGGAATAAGAGATACAGGTACAGTATAAAGAGCCCCTATACAGAAGTATAAAGGGTCCCATATAGAGGAAGAAGATCAGATTTTACTTTCTCTTTCCTATACCTTACAGATAAACGATCAATTCCTACAAATCAAAGACTAAGACAATAATCCCTCCTCTACACCCGCTGTGTGTGTGGAGGGGTCAGAGGCTACATTGGATCTTATAGTTCCCCTGATCATGTGAGATCAGCATAGCACTCCCGGAGGGTGACCGTACAACCCCCTATAGGAGATAACAGGGGGTGCCCCCCCCCCCACACAGCTAACGGGGGGAGAGAGCCCCCCCCCCACACAGCTAACGGGGAAAAGTCCCCCGTTAGGATCCTGGAAGAGGTCCCCCCACACAGCTAACGGGGGGAGCCCCCCCACACAGCTAACGGGGGGGGGGGAAAGGTCCCCCATTAGGATCCTGGAAGAGGACCCCCCCACACAGCTAACGGGGGGGGACACCCCCCCCCCACACACACAGCTAACAGGGGGAGAGCCCCCCACACACAGCTAACGGGGAAAAGTCCCCCGTTAGGATCCTGGAAGAGGTCCCCCCCACACACAGCTAACGGGGAAAAGTCCCCCGTTAGGATCCTGGAAGAGGTCCCCCCCACACAGCTAACGGGGGAAAGGTCCCCCTGTTAGGATCCTGGAAGAGGTCCCCCCCACACAGCTAACGGGGGGGGGGGGGGGGGAAGAGGTCCCCCCCACAGATAACAGGGGATCCTCTGCATAGAGATGTATAGGGCACCATATACGGTATGAAGGGAGAAGTGAAAGTCACTGACATCTCCTTCACTTTCTCTCTCCTCATCCTTCCTATAAATCACACACGGAGTCCCCACAATCCTCCTGTACACCTGGGGGGAGGGGATGGGGGTCAGGGCAGGCTATCCTGGGACTTGCAGTTCCCCTGATCACGTGACCTCAGCACTCACATGTGACCACACGCCACCCTCACAGGATCCTGGAAGAGCTCCAGACAGATGGGACACAGAAACCGGTCCATGGGGTCCATATCCCGGGCGGCCCCGGGGCCTCTCTGCCAGTACTGATCCCCCGCCATCACCTTCACAACCTCTTCACTTCCGCAAACACCCGCTGACGTCACACAGCCAATCCCAGCCCCGCCTGCCGCACCACGTGGGGGGAGCAACGGGGGTCACATGACTGAACTCCAGTGTTACATTGTATCCAATCCTTCCTCTACTCATCAGTGTTACATTGTATCCAATCCTTCCTCCACTCATCAGTGTTACATTGTATCCAATCCTTCCTCTACTCATCAGTGTTACATTGTATCCTATCCTTCCTCCACTCATCAGTGTTACATTGTATCCGATCCTTCCACTCATCAGTGTTACATTGTATCCGATCCTTCCACTCATCAGTGTTACATTGTATCCGATCCTTCCACTCATCAGTGTTACATTGTATCCGATCCTTCCTCTCATCAGTGTTACATTGTATCCGATCCTTCCTCCACTCATCAGTGTTACATTGTATCCGATCCTTCCTCCTCTCATCAGTGTTACATTGTATCCGATCCTTCCTCCACTCATCAGTGTTACATTGTATCCGATCCTTCCACTCATCAGTGTTACATTGTATCCGATCCTTCCACTCATCAGTGTTACATTGTATCCGATCCTTCCTCCACTCATCAGTGTTACATTGTATCCGATCCTTCCACTCATCAGTGTTACATTGTATCCGATCCTTCCCCTCATCAGTGTTACATTGTATCCGATCCTTCCTCCACTCATCAGTGTTACATTGTATCCAATCCTTCCTGCACTCATCAGTTACATTGTATCCGATCCTTACTCCACTCATCAGTGTTACATTGTATCCTATCCTTCCTCCACTCATCAGTGTTACATTGTATCCGATCCTTCCACTCATCAGTGTTACATTGTATCCGATCCTTCCACTCATCAGTGTTACATTGTATCCGATCCTTCCACTCATCAGTGTTACATTGTATCCGATCCTTCCTCTCATCAGTGTTACATTGTATCCGATCCTTCCTCCACTCATCAGTGTTACATTGTATCCGATCCTTCCTCCTCTCATCAGTGTTACATTGTATCCGATCCTTCCTCCACTCATCAGTGTTACATTGTATCCGATCCTTCCACTCATCAGTGTTACATTGTATCCGATCCTTCCACTCATCAGTGTTACATTGTATCCGATCCTTCCTCCACTCATCAGTGTTACATTGTATCCGATCCTTCCACTCATCAGTGTTACATTGTATCCGATCCTTCCCCTCATCAGTGTTACATTGTATCCGATCCTTCCTCCACTCATCAGTGTTACATTGTATCCAATCCTTCCTGCACTCATCAGTTACATTGTATCCGATCCTTCCTCCACTCATCAGTGTTACATTGTATCCGATCCTTCCTCCACTCATCAGTGTTACATTGTATCCGATCCTTCCTCCACTCATCAGTGTTACATTGTATCCAATCCTTCCTCCACTCATCAGTTACATTGTATCCGATCCTTCCTCCACTCATCAGTGTTACATTGTATCCGATCCTTCCTCCACTCATCAGTGTTACATTGTATCCGATCCTTCCTCCACTCATCAGTGTTACATTGTATCCAATCCTTCCTCCACTCATCAGTTACATTGTATCCGATCCTTCCTTCACTCATCAGTGTTACATTGTATCCAATCCTTCCTCCACTCATCAGTTACATTGTATCCGATCCTTCCTCCACTCATCAGTTACATTGTATCCGATCCTTCATCCACTCATCAGTGTCACATTGTATCCGATCCTTCCTCCACTCATCAGTTACATTGTATCCGATCCTTCCTTCACTCATCAGTGTTACATTGTATCCGATCCTTCCTCCACTCATCAGTTACATTGTATCCGATCCTTCCTCCACTCATCAGTTACATTGTATCCGATCCTTCATCCACTCATCAGTGTTACATTGTATCCGATCCTTCCTCCCCTCATCAGTGTTACATTGTATCCGATCCTTCCTCCACTCATCAGTTACATTGCATCTGATCCTTCCTCCACTCATCAGTGTTACATTGTATCCGATCCTTCCTCCACTCATCAGTGTTACATTGTATCCGATCCTTCCTCCACTCATCAGTGTTACATTGTATCCGATCCTTCCACTCATCAGTGTTACATTGTATCCGATCCTTCCTCCACTCACCAGTGTTACATTGTATCCGATCCTTCCTCCACTCATCAGTGTTACATTGTATCCGATCTTCCACCACTCATCAGTGTTACATTGTATCCGATCCTTCCTTCACTCATCAGTGTTACATTGTATCCGATCCTTCCACTCATCAGTGTTACATTGTATCCGATCCTTCCTCCACTCATCAGTGTTACATTGTATCCGATCCTTCCACTCATCAGTGTTACATTGTATCCGATCCTTCCTCCACTCATCAGTGTTACATTGTATCCGATCCTTCCTTCACTTAGCGATACATTGTTTTTTTTTATTTTACTAAAGGCAAATCCACAAATCCACTTTGTACTACAAGTGCAGTCGCTGTAGATCTGAGGGGGAAAATAAAAAAACAGCATTTTTGCTTGCACATGATTGGATAATAAAATCAGCAGAGCTTCCCCTCTTATTAACATAAACAGTAAAGCTCACTTTAGGACACACAATATTTTACCCAATTTTTTGGTCAAATATTTTAAGATTTACCCCCCTTCATGACCAGGCCATTTTTTTAGCGATACGGCATGAACGGACTTGCGCACACACGGAGTTAAGTCCGTTCATTTTGAACTTGACTCCAGGTAGACGGGACTAGCGAAGGAAGTCAATGTCGCCGCCTCCATCGGCGAAATTGACACATTGCTAGCCCCGTCACCTGGTATGGATTTAAAAGGGGAACCCCTACGCCAAAAAAACGGCGTGGGGGTCCCCCCCAAAGTCCATACCAGACCCTTATCCGAGCACGCAGCCCGGCCGGTCAGGAAAGGGAGTGGGGACGAGTGAGCACCCCCCCCCCCCTTCTGAGCCGTACTAGGCCTTGTGCCCTCAACATGGGGGGATGCTGGGACTGTGACATCATAATCACCCGGTGACCCCGCCCCTTATCCCTATATAAGTCGCAGCGCAACGCGTCCCTGGCATTGCGACTGGAGAGAGCGTCGTGTCAACATCGGAAGGAAGAAGAAGAAGGCGGCGGCCAGAGCGACAGCGACGAACCAGAAGACCGAGCCAACGCTAGTAAAAGAGCTGCAAGAAGATAGCGGAGGCCCGGCAGAAGAAACGAAGAACGGGACAAGACCCCCGAAGTCGGAAGAAGACCCCCGGACATCGGCAGCAACGAGGGAGAAAGCCGGGCTCCTCCGCTAGTAAAAGAGCAGAAAAAGAGAAGAAGATAGCGGAGGAGCTCGTGAGAAGACCCCCGGAGCTGTCTAATAAACTACTTTTAAAAACCTGTGTTGTGTTTTTTATTAACACCTTTCCCCTCAGGTGAACGGGTAGGGGTACCATGTACCCCATACTCATTCACATAGGGTGGGGGGCCGGGATTATAGATTCTGATAACCCCCCCGCCTGCAGACCCCGACAACCAATGGCCAGGGTTGTCAGGAAGAGGCCCTTGTCCTCATCAACAAGGGGACAAGGTGCTTTGGGGTGGGGGGGCCGCAGAGCCCCCCTTCCTGAAAACATCCCCCCATGTTGAGGGCACACGGCCTGGTATGGCTCCTTTTTTTGGCGTAGGGGTTCTCCTTTAAATCCATACCAGGAGACGAGGCTAGCAAGGTGTCAATCTCGCCGATGGAGGCAGCGACATTGGCTTCCTTCACTAGTCCCGTCTACCTGGAGTCACGTTAAAAATGAACGGACTTTACGTGTGTGGGGCAAGTCCGTTGATTTCAAAAGTCTGGTGGACTAGCACACAGACGGCCGGATTGTCCGCCGGACTGCTGAGTCCGTCGGACAATTTTGAGTCAAGACTTCTTTCTAAGTCCGCCAGACTTTTGGGAAGAAAAAGTCAGCCGGAGCCCACACACGAGCGGATTGTAGTCCGATCGTGTGTACGCGGCATATGACTTTTAAAACAGGGTTCCCCAGCCCCCGGGCCGTGGAGCTGTACCGGTCCGTGCCCTGTTTGCAGCCGGGCCGCGAAAGCTGCACTAAAAGAGGTGCGGTGGGCAAGCAGAGAGATGACATCATTGTGTCTCCTTGCTGTCTCACATCACTGTAATTCCACCTTCTGACTGTCAAAGGACAGCAGTATAGCAACTGCGCATGTGCCGGTTTCCCCGTTCTTGAATGGTGCTCTGGATGCCGTACCGCTGGGGAGGGGCTGCAGGTGTTTTCACTGCAGGAAACCTTTACAAATTGGCCTTAAAGTGATTATAAGGGTTTGTTTTATTTTTGTTTAAAATAACAAACATATCATACTTACCTCCACTGTGCAGTTCATTTTGCACAGAGTGGCCCCGAATCTGCTCTTCTGGGGTCCCTAAAGGGGTTACCTTGCGGGTGTGCTTACGAGCCCAGCATTCGGTGTCCATAGCCGCCGAATGTATGACTCGGCCCCGCCCCCCATTTGATTGACAGCACAGCAGCGGGATCCAATGGCTGCACTGCTATCAATCTATCCAATCAAGAGCAGAGAACCCCGAGCAGAGAGGCAGCACGTCCCCAGCGGGTCAAGTTACAGGGCTCAGGTAAGTAAAATGGGGGACCAGTCACTGGCAGGTGGGATGCATTAAGGTGAAAAAACACAAAGGTTTACAACCCCTTTAAAGTGGCAAGCTGCATCTGGTGGCAGACTACAGTGGGAAGCTGCACCTAGTGGCAGGATAGGGACGAGTGGTCACTGCGGCAAGTGACAAACTGCATCTGGTGGCAGGCGATGGTGGCAAGTGACATGCTGCATCTGGTGGCATGCGCCGGTGGCAAGTGACATACTACATCTGGTGGCAGGCGATGGTGGCAAGTAAAAAAGCTGCATCTGGTGGCAGGCGACGGTGGCAAGTGACACGCTACATCTGGTGAAAGGCGATAGTGGCAAGTGAAATGCTGCATCTGGTGGCAGGCGACAGTGGCAAGTGACACGCTGCATCTGGTGGCAGGCGACGGTGGCAAGTGACACAATGCAGCTGGTGGCAGGCAACAGTGGCAAGTGAAATGCTGCATCTTGTGTCAGGCGACGGTGGCAAGTGACAAACTGCATCTGGTGGCAGGCAACAGTGGCATGTGAAATGCTACATCTGGTGGCAGGCGAAGGTGGCAAGTGACACGATGCATCTGGTGGCAGGCGACGGTGGCAAGTGACACGCTACATCTGGTGGAAGGCAACTGTGGCAAGTGAAATGCTGCATCTTGTGTCAGGCAACAGTGGCAAGTGACAAACTGCATCTGGTGGCAGGCAACAGTGGCATGTGAAACGCTGCATCTGGTGGCAGGCGATGGTGGCAAGTGACACGATGTATCTGGTGGCAGGCGATGGTGGCAAGTGAAATGCTGCATCTTGTGGCAGGCGACGGTGGCAAATGACAAACTGCATCTGGTGGCAGGCGACGGTGGCAAGTGACACTCGGCATCTGGTGGCAGGAGACGATGGCAAGTGAAATGCTGCATCTGGTGGCAGGCGACAGTGGCAAGTGACACGCTGCATCTGGTGGCAGGTGACGATGGCAAGTGAAATGCTGCATCTGGTGGCAGGCAACAGTGGCAAGTGACACGCTGCATCTGGTGGCAGGCGACGGTGGCAAGTGAAAAAATGCAGCTGGTGGCAGACAACAGTGGCAAGTGAAATGCTGCATCTTGTGGCAGGCGACGGTGACAAGTGACAAACTCCATCTGGTGGCAGGCGACAGTGGCATGTAAAATGCTGCATCTGGTGGCAGGCGACGGTGGCAAGTGACATGCTGCATCTGGTGACAGGCAGTGGCGGCACGTGACACGCTACATCTGGTGGAAGGCGACAGTGGCAAGTGAAATGCATCTTGTGGCAGGCAATGGTGGCAAGTGAGAAACTGCGTCTGGTGGCAGGCAACGGTGGCAAGTGGCACGCTGCATCTGGTGACAGGCGACGGTGGCAAGTGACACGCTCCATCTGGTGGAAAGCGATTGTGGAAAGTGACACCCTGAATCTGGTGGCAGGCAATGGTGGCAAGTGACAAACTGCATCTGGTGGCATGCGATGGTGGCAAGTGGCACGCTGCATCTGGTTGCAGGCGACGGTGGCAAGTGGCACGCTGCATCTGGTGGCAGGCAACGGTGGCAAGTGGCACGCTGCATCTGGTGGCAGGCAACAGGTGGCAAGTGGCATGCTGCATCTGGTGGCAGGCAATGGTGGCAAGTGGCACTCTGCATCTGGTGGCAGGCGATGGTGGCAAGTGGCACGCTGCATCTGGTGGCAGGCGAAGGTTGCAAGTGACACACTCAGGGCTTCCACTGATTCTGCATTATGGTGAGTTGAACTATTTAATTTCTTATTACAATGTAATAATAGAAATAATGCGCTTCAATCATCCTGATACCAATCAACCATGGTGTCGTTATAATTGAAGCGTTAACACCAGCCATTGCACCAAAAAAAACGTTCTTCCACTAAACCGATCCCCGGTGCCAAAAACGTTGGGGACCGCTGTTCTAAAAGACATCACCTTGCTTTGGTAAATTCTTGTTTTTTTTTTTTAATGTAAGGGTCTGAGGACACAGATTTACCAGTACAAAGTTTTCTCGTGGTACAAAAAAAAAAGGAAGTCAGTAGACTTTAACCAACAGCCAAGACTAGGGAAGATTGGAAGTCATAGTGGAGAAGGTGCTGAGCATTTTCCGGGGTGCAGGGTGACCTTTGTGGTGGAGTCCTTTATTTCATAATATTATGGAAAGAAAAGAGAAAGAGGAGAGTTTTAGTAAAGAAGACTGCAACAGTAAGGCCCCTTTCACACTGGGGCGGTTTGCAAGCGCTATTGCGCTAAGAAATAGCGCCTGCAAACCGACTCGAAACAGCTGTTGCTGTTCCATCAGTGTGAAAGCCCGAGGGCTTTCACACTGAAGCGGTGCGCTTGCAGGACGCTCAAAAAATGTCCTGCAAGCCGCATCTTTTGGCTCGCTATAGGAGCGGTATATTTACCGCTCCTATAGCGCCCGGTCCATTGAAAACAATGGGGGAGCGCGCCGAACCCGCCCGCAAAACGCCGCAATAGCGGCGGTTTGTGGGCGGTATTGACCCTTTTTCGGCCGCTCGCGGGGTGTTTTTACACTGCGCCGCTAAAACGCCGGAAAAGCGGCGCTAAATATAGCGCCGCTTTACCGCCAGCGCCCCCACCGCTCCCAGTGTGAAAGTAGCCTAAGGATTAATGGGAGCGGCAGAAAAAAAAGAGTCACCCAATATTATGGTTGGATCCTCTGAGCCCAGTTGTTGAACCTGCCATTCATTATGGCTTCCTCCTTCTTGGTGGCAATGGTTTGCAGGTTCATAGAGCCACGACAGTTTTGCCACGACAGTGCACATGCTCCTCTTTAGGTAAGTAAGCTGTACATTACTTATGTAGCGCTACTCCTGTAGGAGAACCG
>JAQSEC010002414.1:0-12011 GCA_028564925.1 Lithobates sylvaticus
ACTAGTCTGGGCAATGATTAAGATAATTAGCTCATGCTAATTAGGTTAGCTTTTAATCATCTGGCTATATATGTGTGTGAAATGTCAAATAAAGCATTCCTGATTTACCCCAAGAACTAGTGCCGTCTAATTCTTGGGGGTTCCTATAACCAGATCCATTGGACTCATGTTCCAGGACTTAGGAAGCATTTACGGCGGACACCTTGAGTACAGGATCCGTCACATTGACTAATAGTTGTTGTCCTGTGGACAGATTCTCTCACCTGAGCTGTGGACCTCTGCAGCTCCTCCATAGTTACCATGGACCTCTTGGCTACTTCTCTAATTAATGCTCTCCTTGCCCGGCCTGTCAGTGTAGGTGGACAGCCATGTCTTGGTAGGTTTGCAGTTGTGGCATATGCTTTCCATTTTCAGATGATGGATTGAACAGTGCTCCGTGAGATGTTCAAAGCTTGGGATATTTTTTTGTAACCTAACCCTGCGTTAAACTTCTCCACAACTTTATCCCTGACCTGTCTGGTGTGTTCCTTGGCCTTCATGATGCTGTTTTTCACTAAGGTTGTCTAACAAACCTATGAGGGATTAACAGAACAGCTGTATTGATACTGAGATTAAAGTACACACAGGTGGACTCTATTTACTAATTAGGTGACTTCTGAGGGCAATTGGCTCCACTGGATTTTAGTTAAGGGTATCAGAGAAAAGGGGGCTGAATACAAATGCACACCACACTTTTCAGATATTTATTTGTAAAAAAATGTGAAAACCATTTATCATTTTCCTTCCACTTTTGCAATTATGGGCCACTTTGTCTTAGTCTATCACATAAAATCCCAATGAAATACACTTACGTTTTTGGTTGTGACATGACAAAATGTGGAAAATGTCAAAAGGTATGAACACAGTATATAAATATATTTGAAAATCGATGTTCTGGTGGCCTCATTTATGTGGCCCTAAAATGGTAGGACAGCACAAATACCCCCCAAATGACCCCTTTTTTTTGAAAGTGGACAGTCCAAGGTATTTAGTAAGAGGTAAGATGAGTTTTTTGAAGTTGTAATTTTTGTCACAATATTTTGGAAAATTAAGAAATTGCAGAAATTTGTTTTATTTTTAATTTTTTTTTTACATACTATCACCAGAGCAGTACAGCATGTCCATATGACTGGTGTGGCAGGCATCAGGGACACCGACTGGTGACAGTATGCAAAACAATTATAATAATAATAATATTTTTGTAATTTCTTTAACACTTTTTTATTATATTTTGTTTTACATACTGTTAGCAGAGCAGTGCAGTGTTACCATAGTGAACCTGTACTTTTCTGGGGAGGTGGTCATGATTTTTTTTTTTACACACTTGGACTGCTGATCACCGTTATAAGCAATCATTTTTATGAATGGCATCTATTCAACCAGTGTGCACTATCGTGAAGTTGTGATTAGCCACAGCTATCAAATGGTACAGATGCAATGTGATTGGCACTGTCTGTACCATGTGATCACTGTGACCAATCAAAGGGATGAGCACAATAGAACACAATGAATGTCTGAATGATAGACATTCATTGTGTACAACGGCCATGTGATCTGCTGTGACTGGTACCAGCAGCGGCCCAGTACAATGATTTGTCATCCACTGTGTCCTGTGGACACAGCGGGTGACAGATTGCGCTGCAGCATGGCCTCTAAGGCGTGAGTTCACCCAGGCTAGGAGAGCTCCTGCTCGGTCATCATTTTACAACAGACCAAGCGGGAAGCAGTTAAATAACATGTCTGGGGGATACCATAAGCCTGTGAATGGTCACATCCCTCTGGTGACATTTACAAAGGAAATAAAATTGCCAACATGCCAACATATGACAAAAAAAGTGCACAAGGGTCTGCAATACATTTTGGGGACCTTTTGAAGAGGTCTTTGTGCGTTTTTTTTGTTTTTCTTTTAAAAAAAGAAGCTGACAATAAAGTGTCATTTGGTGGCAATTTAAACTGTATCCCTTTATTTTCTTCTTTGTAACTGCCACTTTTACTGTAGCAAATCCTATGTGTAGGTCACATATCCTGGTTTTATTTACTTTGACTTTTTTGGTGAATGAGCAGGGACACTATATACCCCATACTCATTCACATGAAAGGGAGGCAGGATCTGGGGGCTAACTTTTTAAAGGAGGCTCCTCCACAACCACTTGAGTCCCTTCTCCACATCAACATGGGAACAAGGTGCTTTGCTCGGATAAGGGTCTGGTATGGATTTTGGGGGGGACCCTACGCCATTTTTTGGTTGGGGTTAAAAAATTCATAACAGACGAAAGGGACTGGTATGCATTTTGGGGAAGTACACATTTTTTTAATTTATTTTTTGGTAGGGTCCCCTTCCAAAGCCATACTAGACACAAAGGGCTCTTTTGTTTACTCTCCCTGATGACAGCAGGGATGACTCTTCTTTGTTAGGATACCGGTAGGTCTTAACAAAAAGCACAAATTGCAAGCAAAAATGCATCAAAGAAAACAAGTAGATGCCATAGATTCTATAGAAGTCTATGGACCAAACAATCACACTGCATCACACCAAAATAGCACCAAAGTCATTGATGTGAACAGGCACAATGGGAAGCAATTTTACTTCCCTTGTCATGTGATTCAGTGTGATCCACATCTAAAATGTGTAAACCAGGCCTAAAAGTGATCTAGTGTTTACAAATTACAGTCTGAAGTGTATATACCGGAACTGCTGCTATTGCTTTAAAAATTGATGTAAACTACCATGTAACAATTTTTTTCTTTAGAATGTAACAAAAAGATTTAAGCAAAACATTCTGACAGTGTGTAACAGAGTGAATAGATATTCAGAGACAGATGGAAATTGTAAGATGCTGGAGTCGTATGGTGTAATCAATAGTGACAAGTACAATTTATATGCTTTATTATCTGAAAACTCTATACTTTGGGCCAATTCTTAATGGTTGTTAACGTTAAAAGTTAAATTCATATTTTAAGTATGACATTAGATGCTTCCACTGCTTCTGATACTCGTTTGTCATATGACTGTAATCAAGAAATGGACAAGGGCAGATCAGAGTGATAAAGGAAAGTATGAGAGGAAATTATTCCACAAGAACCTCTTTCATTCTCTGCAATTGATTCTGCTGGACAAAGAATTGTTCTATAAATCAGATTTTCTTCATACAAACACCTTCTGCCCCTTCTGAAAGAATTCTCCTTTATGTGAGACCTTTGTAGCAATAAAACTATAATTTTGTGTCTCTTTTTTTGATCTTCAGTTTCATAAAAGTTGGAGTTGAGAGCACTGCAAATGCATGCCCAGGCATTACCCACATTTATCCACAAACCTGACTATCCTCTCTATAGTTTCACCCAGCATTTCGTATATCTTGTTCCCATATTTTATTACACAGATCACAAAAGTTCCCAATGTAGAGCTTTAAAGGGGTTACACTTTTTAGCTTTGGAGCACCATAGAGAAAAAATGCTCCATTTAGTGTTTCTACGATCCTTACTCTGTTTGACCTGAAAGCACAGCTGTATTTATATGCAATTGTTATAGTGGAAAAGTGTATTTTATTTGCAGTATTACATAGGAAAGTACCAAAATTCTCCAAATCTGAAGGACTATTTGCAATGCATTGGCTTGATCTCATGACTTAAAATAAAGAATCCCACTGCCACCACCATTGTAGTGCTTGACACATATGCCCCGTACACACGGTCGGATATTCCGATGGAAAAAGTCCAATCGGATTATGTTGTCCGAAAATTCGATCGTGTGTGGGCTCTAGCCGACTTTTTCTGTCAGAAAAGAGCAGGATCTCAAATTTTCCGACAACAAAATATGATCAGACTTTCTCCGATCGTGTGTAGGGAATTCCGACGGACAAAGTACCACGCATGCTCAGATAAAATTACGAGACCAAAGCTATTGGCTACTAGCCTCTACATAGTTCCGTAGTACGTAACAAAGGTCACCACGTTTGGAACGATCAGATTTTACGACAACTTTGTACATATATACACTTAAAAAGAATGAAAAGTAACATTTAGTTAACAGATTACAGGTTACATAAAAGAATCATGTAATGATATTAAAAAGTCCAGATACAAATGTATTTCAATATAAAATCTAAAAGAAGATTGTACACAAAGCCAACACATTTCAGAGGGCTGAAGCCTGACCCAACCAGCTGCTGACAAATAGCCTGCCAGACTTAAGTCCTCTATATCAAAGTACCTCTTCAGTATCAAGTTTGCATACATTGTGTCAGAAAAGGCGCACGTGCATGAATGGGTGCACGAATGGGCACAGGTATGCGAACGCGTGCACAAACACACACAGGTGCCAGACAGGCTATTTAAACTGCACTATGGCCATGAGTCATTGCCGTTTGGTCTACTACATTTCCTGAGTTTCTGTTACCCGTTACTGTGTTGACTTCCTGCTACCGACTCGATCTGCTCCTGACTCTGCCTGAACGCAGCCTGTACCGACTCCTGGCTTGTCTTCGGATTTTGTCTCTGTCTGCTCATCCACCTATCTGCATGCTGTTACCGACCGTGGCCTGACCTCTGACTACTCTTCTGCCTGTTGCATGTACTTGATCTACTCGCTAGTTGCTCACCCAGAATGCCTGGCCCTGCTTACAGATTCCTAACCTGCACCCGAGCCTGCTGATCTGTGCCAGATCTGTGTCTCCTGCTCTAGTCTACCTGCCAGTACAGCTTCCAGTCTGTCTTCCTGCTGTTTCAGTATGCACAGCGCACTCTTCAGCATCCATCAATGGAAGACCAGTCAGGCACTCGTGCTTATTCTGGGCTCTGGCACTCCCTGTTACCTTACCAGGTCTCCTGAGCCTTCCTTCATCACCAGGTACATTACACATTGTTTCTTATCTTTCAAGCCCTAATCAAGGGATGAGGCTCAAGCCCCCAAAACGCATTTGATTTGTGTATAACCAACTTCTTTGTGGTCTTTTTAATATCCTCTTGGAGGGGATGATAAGGGACTATATACAAGATTTTAGTAATGAAAACTGTATCATTAGCAGTAATCAGCATGGATTCATGAAGAATCGTACTTGCCAAACCAATCTATTAACCTTCTATGAGAAGGTGAGCTGCCATCTAGATAAAGGAAGGCCCGTAGATGTGGTGTATCTGGATTTTGCAAAAGCATTTGACACAGTTCCCCATAAACGTTTACTGTACAAAGTAAGGTCTGTTGGCATGGACCATAAGGTGAGTACATGGATTGTAAACTGGCTACAAGGGCGAGTTCAGAGAGTGGTGATAAATGGGGAATACTTTAGAATGGTCAGGGGTGGAAAGTGGGGTCCCCCAGGGTTCTGTGCTGGGACCAATCCTGTTTAATTTGTTCATAAACAACCTGGAGGATGAGGTAAACAGATCAATCTCTGTATTTGTGGGCAATACTAATCTAAGCAGGGCAATAACTTCTCCACAGGATGTGGAAAACTTGCAAGAAGATCTGAACAAATTAATGAGGTTTAATGTGTAAAAAATTTAAAATAATGCATTTGGTGGCAAAAATATGAATGCAATCTACTCACTGGGGGGAGAACCACTGGGGGAAACAAGGATGGAAAAGGACCTAGTAGATGATAGGCTCAGCAATGGCATGCAATGCCAAGCTGCTGCTAACAAAGCAAACAGAATATTGACATGCATTAAAAAGGGGATTAACTCAAGAGATAAAGCGATAATTCTCCCATTCTACAAGACTCCGGCATCACCTGGAGTATGCTATCCAGTTCTGGGCACCAGTCCTCAGGAAGGATGTACTGGAAATGGAACATGTACAGCAGGGGTCTCAAACTGGCGGCCCTCCAGTTTTTGCAAAACTACAAGTCCCATCATGCCTCTGCCTGTGGGAATCGTGCTTGTAACTGTCAGCCTTGCAATGCCTTATGGCTCTTGTAGTTTCACAACAGCTGGAGGGCCGCCTGTTTGAGACTTCAGGTGTACAGAGAAGGGCAACAAAGCTAATAAAGGGACTGGAGGATATTATTTATGAAGAAAGGTTGCGGGTACTGAACTTATTCTCTCTGGAGAAGAGACGCTTGAAAGGGGATGTGATTTCAATTTAAAAATACCATACTGGTGACCCCACAATAGGGATAAAACTTTTCCGCGGAAGGAAGTTTAATAAGACACGTGGCCACTCATTAAAATTAAAAGAAAAGAGGTTTAACCTTAAACTGCTTAGAGGGTTCATTACTGTAAGAGCGGCAAGGATGTGGAATTCAAGTGGGTAAAACCTTGTGAGCTGCCAAACTACTCCCCTAAAGTGAAAATAAAAAATAAAAATAAAATAAAAAATAAATAATAAAAATAAAATAAAAAACAGCTGCCTACACTTCCCACACTTCCCCAGATGTTACAATGCAAACTGATATATCAAATGTGCGGCGCTTAAAAAGCAATACAACTAATGTGTAGCACAAATGCCATAAATAACCAGAAAATATATCCTGTAATACAAAGGTAATTAATAAATGTCCAAAAACAATAGTAATATAATATAATAAAGTGCTCGTGCTCCGTGTATTGCACAAAGATCCTTAATAAACAATAATAATGATCAGCTGGTCAACTCCTTCCTGTGTCATGACCTAAAGTCTGTCCAAGAAGTAAGGCAGAAGTTTCATAGTTTCTCAGTTCACAGAAGTAATGGATAAGTGTTTTTTAAAGTCAGTGAGGTGTTATATATGAGGAGCTGATAGCCAGGAGGAAGCAGTGGCTTTTGTTCTGCACTTTAACCACTTTGCGACCGCCGGCCGTCAAATGACGGCCAGGCGGCGCATCTCTCGTTCCGGGAGGGCGTCATATGACGTCCTCCCCTTCTGTGCACTGCAGGGAGCTGGGCACCCGCGATTGCCCGGTAACACAGCGGGACCGTTGATCTGTGTGTGTAAACACACAGATCAACGGTCCTGTCAGAGGAGAGGAGCCGATGGTGTGTTCTCTGTACAGAGACACACCGATCGGTCTCCTCCCCTTGTGAGGCCCCTCCCCCCACAGTAAGAAACACTCTTAGGGAACATAATTAACCCCTCCCCGCCCCTAGTGGTTAACCCCTTCACTGCCAGTGTCATTTATACATGAATCAATGCATTTAAATAGCATTGATTGCTGTATAAATGACAATGGTGCCAAAAATGTGTCAAAAATGTCCGATGTGTCCGCCATAATGTCGCAGTCACAATAAAAATCGCTGATTACCGCCATTACTAGTAAAAAAAAAAAATATTAATAAAAATGCTATAAAACTATCCCCTATTTTGTAAACGCTATAACTTTTGCGCAAACTAATCAATGATCGCTAATTGCGATTTTTTTTTACCAAAAATATGTAGAAGAATACGTATCGGCCGAAACTGAGGAAAAAAAAAAAAATGTTTTTTTTATATTTTTTTGGGATATTTAGTATAGCAAAAAGTAAAAAATATTGTTTTTTTTTTTAAATTTGTCGCTCTTCTTTTGTTTATTGCGCAAAAAATAAAAAACGCAGAGGTGATCAAATACCACCAAAAGAAAGCTCTATTTGTGGGGAAAAAATGATAACAATTTCATTTGGGTACAGTGTCGTATGACCGTGCAATTGTCATTCAAAGTGCGTCAGCGCTGAAAGCTGAAAAATGGCTTGGTCAGGAAGGGGGTGAAAATGCACTGTAGTGAGGTGGTTAATCAGGAGGAAGGAGTGATCCTTGTATCAGCATTTAAGCCAAAATTAGCCAGCACAGGAAAGAGAAAACACAGGAGGATAATAATATTTATCACAAGCTTTTAGATAAAGCCCTTAAGATGAGGGTACATCTGGTGGAGGGTGTGTGCACACTGCATGAAGATATCATCACCATCATCACGTTTTATGTTTTAATAATGGATTTTTGAATTATTATCATTAAGGATTTTTGTGCAGTACACGGAGCATGTGCTTGCAGGACGGTAAAAAAAAGTCCTGCAAGCCGCATCTTTGCCACCCCTGCCCATTGAAAACAATGGAGCAGCGCCGCCAAACCTCCGGCAAACCGCCGCTGCAGCGGCACTTAGCGGGCGGTTTTAACCCTTTTTCGGCCGCTAGCAGGGGTTAAGACCGCCCCGCTAGCGGCTGAATAGCACTGCTAAAACGGCGGTAAAGTGGCGCTAAAAATAGCGTCACTTTACCACCGGTGCCTGCCTGTTCCAGTGTGAAAGGGCTCTAACTTTAAAAACTGGTGAAACATTTTGCTGGAGAATTCCTGTGTTGTCTTCCTTGTGCATGGTTTCTAAAGGGAAGTTACTACCCTTAGACCTCTTTCACACTGAGGCACTTTTCAGGCGCTTTTGTGTTAAAAAAAGCGCTTGAAAAGCTTACGAAAACCTATTTCCATTAAAATCAAGGAATGCTTTTACACCGGGGCGGTGCACTGGCGGGGCGGTGAAAAAAGTCCTGCAAGCAACATGTTTACCACTGCACATCCTTATGGTTTTGGCTTTCAATTTGTAAATCCGTGAACGAGCAAAGCTTCTTTTCAAATTTGTGCTTTACTGAGCACAAGCTTTGGCCACACACAATTTGTAAGGCAATACATTCTTCTGGTGGCTTAACCTACCAACAGATAGTCACTTCAGATCACACCTGCAATGTCTTTGTGAATGTAGCACTAACCCCCAAAGGAGCTGCTGATTTTATTTGGGCTTACCGT
The DNA here is from genome assembly GCA_028564925.1 of Lithobates sylvaticus. Taxonomy (NCBI): domain Eukaryota; kingdom Metazoa; phylum Chordata; class Amphibia; order Anura; family Ranidae; genus Lithobates; species Lithobates sylvaticus. Next base: position 8,724 of record JAQSEC010002414.1, read on the forward strand.
TACCTCACCTGCTTGCTTCTCCGTCTTGGGGATCCCGTGGAAAGTGGCCCAAAGAAATGTTGAAACTGACACTGAATCCTCTTTTGGGTTATTTATTTAGAAATAGAACAAAGTCTCTTGATAAAGGGTAGAGGGTTAGGGGTGAGTTCAGGTACTTAAATTGCAGGGTGAATATATTAGAAGAATCCAGAGAATATTAATGTTCCACGAACTAGATTCCTGCAACCCCCGGATAGGTCTCTCTCACTTGGCCCAGCAGCTGGTGGGATGCTCGGTAAAAGTCTCTGCCACAGACTTGTAAGTTACAATTAAGCGTCACTGAGGAATTGGATGAATTTTAAAGAGCTAACATATGGTACCAGTTTCTCTCAGCCGATCCGGCGATACCGTATGAGTGTTGATCCAGGTTGAGTCCTTCAACTAAGCCTCCAGGCTCCTCCAGAGAAGCCCGCCTTGCGCAAGGCCTTCTCCTGGAAGAGTCCCCCCCTGGGGTTCTTCAGTTTCTGTGCCTCTCCCTTCAGATGAGACGACACTGGACCTTCCTTGGATCAGTAGGCTCCGAAAGTTACTCGGGCCTATCCCTGCAGTTGCGTTGCCTCAGGCCAGCCAGCCCCGAGACACAGGATACATGGTTCCGCACCCCAGGCCAGGAGGGCCATGAGGCTGGGTCAGGAGGACCACCAGAACCAAAAAGACAGTAAAATCTCCCCTTCCAACATGGCGTCGGTACCTTAAATACCACCCCCCAGAATTCACAGCAGGAGAACACTCCCACTAGGCTGGTTCCGAGAGATAAGTGGCATTCAATGCATCCAGCTAGACTATGTTTCTACTCTTGCTGGCGGTGACAGCGACACCTGCGGTCAAGGAGAACCCAGTGCAACCCAGCTGGACTGGTACTGAAACCAGAAATTTAGAGAAATTAGCCTGAAGCCCAACTGTGGCTTCAGGCAACTTAATTTTAGAAAAACAATAGCACCTGCTTGTCAGGAGCCAGCGCTACATGAATAAAGGTCAATAATGAGCATTTGATATGAGAAAATATTATAAAATATTTCAGATACATTTTATAATAATAACAATAAACTTAATATAATAATTAATATAATAATAAATAAACTTGTTACCCCCTTAAACATTTTTCGCTGTACTTTTAATGAGTAAAGGCTTAGAAGCATAAAAGGCCGTTCCATTGTTGAATTTTTCTTTCCAGTTTATTGATACTTAGTGAGGAACAGATGCATGGTTAAGATGTGTTTAAACAAGTAGTAGCTGTGCAGGAGCTGGAGTTAGTTATACAATAATCTAGAAGAATGCAAATATAATTTCAAGTCATTTGAAATTCATTCTGTTCATTATATGAGATGGATGGTTTACATTGTCTCTACAGATTAGGTAGCATATAGTAAACATGTTAGATTAAAGTTAACTAGATCCAAAAGCTTCATAAAAAATAGTCTGAAAAGGAGTTAGGCTGGATATTGAAAAAAATCGAATGGAAAAAAGGACATTTTCACCAGTGTGGTTAAGACGGTGTAAAAATTAACACTTTTTACTAAAAGCAATCAAAGATGAGCTATGTCCAACTTTATATCACTAGTCAGTATCACTAGCAATAATTAGAATGTGGAAGCAATACCAAAACACTGGAAATGTTCTGCCACACCTGCCACACCTCCTAAAGGAGAATTAACCAAAAAAAAAGGTTAATTAAATCTACAAGACGTTTTTTTTATCACTACTATTCCTTTATATTTGCTTTTGAAATGTACAAATGCAGCAATTTAGAATTTGGATGGAAGATTTAGCACTGGGGAACACTTTTTGAAAGAAAAAAAGTGATTTTTATATACAACTATAAAGATCAAACCAAAATAAGGGACAAATGAGGGGGGAAGAGGGACAGAGGTACATTGGTCCAAATCAGGGACAGTCCCTCGAAATCAGGGACAGTTGGGAGCTATGGTACACCACCAGAAATGTAGTAGAAACTGCACACACTTTATTAGATATTGTGTACACCACCAGAAAAGTAGTAGCAACTGTACTACGGCAGCACTGTATTGTGTACGTTTGTACTGACTGTTGTTAATTGTCATTTACTGCTTATGCTTAACTGCATTGTTCTTACGTACAATATCTATTACAGTAAATTCTCTAAGTGGTTCAGTAACTCTGTGTGTGGTTCTCATTGATAACATCACATTACAATATGGAACCCGAGGTGTCAGAGGTAAGAGTGGATCTGCAGAGTCGGGGTAGCCAGTGGGGTATAGAGTCAATCAGCAGCCTCTATGGGGGTACTGCTACATATATATCAAATACACTGCCACTAGCTGAATAACCTGTCTGCTTAATGTAACTCAAGCTATCTCTCTGTCCCCGCCTCTGTCCCCGCCAACAACACTATACAGGGCCGCCGTGTATAAGCTGCCTTATATAGTGTGGGGCATGGACTTAGTCCCCCTGAGCCATGATTGGCCAAAGGCACCCTGCCTTTTGCTAATTATGGTGGCTCTCTTAGCAGAGGGCGCTGTGACTGGCCAAAGCATGCAGGTCAGGTGCATGCTTTGGCCAATCATCATACAGCAATGCACTGAGATCTCGCAGTGCATTATGGGGCGTTCCGCAGTGCTCGAATTTTCTGTGAACGCCCCATAATGTTAGCTGTTCTGCGAACGGGTGAACACCCGACGCTCTAGTCGAACCTATGTTCGATCCAAACATCAAGCTCAGCCCTAGCCATATTACATAGTTACATAGTAGGTGAGGTTGAAAAAAGACAAAAGTCCATCAAGTTCAACCTATGTGTGTTTATAGGTCAGTATTACATTGTATATCCCTGTATGTTGCGGTCGTTCAGGTGCTTATCTAATAGTTTTTTGAAGCTATCAATGCCCCCCTGCTGAAACCACCGCTTGTGGAAAGGAATTTTACATCCTTGCCGCTCTTACAGTAACGAACTCTCAACGGAGTTTAAGGTTAAACCTCATTTCTTCTAATTTTAGTGAGTGGCCACGTGTCTTATTAAACTCCCTTCCGCCAAAAAGTTTTAACCCATTTGTGGGGTCACCAGTACGGTATTTGTAAATTGAAATCATATCCCCTCTCAAGTGTCTCTTCTCCAGAGAGAATAAGTTCAGTGCTCACAACCTTTCTTCATAACTAATATCCTCCAGAACCTTTATTAGCTTTGTTGCCCTTCTTTGTACTCACTCCATATCCAGTACATCCTTCTTGAGGACTGGTTCCCAGAACTGGACAGCATACTCCAGGTGAGGCCGGACC
>JAQSEC010000021.1:0-12241 GCA_028564925.1 Lithobates sylvaticus
GGGGGCAGGTTTCCTGTGCTTAGAACTTTCCCTGCAAAAAAGGCAGGGAAAAAGCTATTTAAAAGCACTCGCTGGTAATGAATTGATGGCTCCTGTAACACAGAGAACTGTCATTCATTAATAAAAAAACAAAAAAAAAAAAGCGTGGGGGTCCCCCCAAAATCAATAACCAGGCCCTTCAGGTCTGGGATGGATATTAAGGGGAACCCCAGCCAAAAAAAAAAAATAAATGGCGTAGGGTCCCCCTCAAAATCCATACCAGACCCTTGAGGTCTGGGATGGATTTTAAGGGGAACCCTAGCCAAAAAAAAAATGGCGTGGGGTCCCCCTCAAAATCCATACCAGACCCTTATCCGAGCACGCAACCTGGCAGGCCGCAGGAAAAGAGGGGGGACGAGAGCGGCCTCCCCTCCCGCCTGAACCGTACCAGGCCACATGCCCTCAACATTGGGAGGATGCTTTGGGGGTCTATGACCCCCAAAGCACCTTGTCCCCATGTTGATGAGGACAAGGGCCTCTTCCCCACAACCCTGGCCATTAGGTTGTGGGGGTCTGCGGGCGGGGGCTTATCGGAATCTGGAAGCCCCCTTTAACAAGGGGACCCCCAGATCCCGGCCCCTCCCCTGTGTGAAATGGTAAGGGGGTACCCCTACCATTTCACCAAAAAAGTGTCAAAAATTTTAAAAATGACAGAGACGGTCTTTGACAATTCCTTTATTAAAATCTTCTTTCTTCATCCTTCGGTTTCTTCATCTTCTCCTTCCGTCATCTTCTTCCATCTTCTTTCATCTTCTTCTTCCTCCGATTCGCTTCTTCTTGCGCTGGTCTTCTCGTCCTTCTCGTCCGGCATCTTCTTCCGTCGGCGTCGGCGTCGGTGTCTCTTCTTGGGCCGCTCCGCGCAATGGGAGGCTCCCGCTGACAGGTCTTTTATAATGGAGGGCACCTGGTGACCCCGCCCCCTCTGACGCACGGGGACGTCATGGGGAATTCCCTATGGCTTTCCCCATGATGTGAGAGGGGGGCGGGGTCACCAGGTGCCCTCCGTTATAAAAGACCTGTCAGACGGAGCGGAGCCTCACACAGCGGGAACCTCCCATTGCGCGGAGCGGCCCAAGAAGAGACACCGACGCCGATGGAAGAAGATGCCGGACGAGAAGGACGAGAAGACCAGCGCAAGAAGAAGCGGATTGGAGAAAGAAGAAGATGGAAGAAGATGGAAGAAGATGACGAAGGAGAAGATGAAGAAACTGAAGGATGAAGAAAGAAGAAAGAAGATTTTAATAAAGGAATTGTCAAAGACCGTCTCCTGTCATTTTTAAAATTTTTGAAACTTTTTTGGTGAAATGGTAGGGGTACTTTTGTACCCCCTTAAAATTTCACACGGGGGGCGGGATCTGGGGGTCCCCCTTGTTAAAGGGGCTTCCAGATTCGGATAAGCCCCCCGCCCGCAGACCCCCACAACCAATGGCCAGGGTTGTGGGGAAGAGGCCCTTGTCCTCATCAACATGGGGACAAGGTGCTTTGGGGGGGACCCCAAAGCATCCTCCCAATGTTGAGGGCATGTGGCCTGGTATGGTTCAGGCGGGAGGGGGGGGCGCTCTTGTCCCCCCCCTCTTTTCCTGCGGCCTGCCAGGTTGCGTGCTCGGATAAGGGTCTGGTATGGATTTTGAGGGGGACCGTACCATGGGGGTAGATGTGGTTAAACAAGCTTGTCAATTTCCAATGAGTAATATATTCAACCGGACCAGATGACAAGAAACTGTTGCTGTTTGTGTTTACTGGTATAGACCCATCTCTCTGCCTCCGTGATCTTCTCCACCTCTCCCTGACATTCCTTAATAGCAGGGCAGTGACTTGGCTTCCAATATCTAGGGATAAAGCTTTTAGCTGCGTTCCAAAGGTGGTGACACTCTCATTTTAACTTGGTGAGACCAGCTTCACATGCTGATTCTGTAATCATGCCATGACTATTATTTTCTTTCAATTTTTGCTTTCATCAAGAGTGCCTCTAAAAGGTTACGGGGTGAAGGCACCACCAACACCCAAAGCCCAATTTTTCTGCAGCTGTTTGACAGGGGCATCAAATTAATTTTTTTTACAGCAAGGCCAATTCTTGTTTTTATCAAGAGTACCTCTAGAAGGTTATGGGTGAAGGCACCACCAACACCCAAAGCCCAATTTTTCCGCAACTGTTTGACCGGGGCAGAAAATTTCAACTTTTTCGAGCAAGGCCAATTCTTTCTTTCATTTGAGTACCTCTAGAAGATTACGGGGTAAAGGCACCACCAACACCCAAAGACCAATTTTTCTGCAACTGTGACAGGGGCATCAAGTTAAATTTTTTTTACAGAAAGGCCAATTCTTGCTTTCATCAAGAGTACCTCTAGAAGGTTATGGGGTGAAGGCACCATCAACACCCAAAGACCATTTTTTTCCGCAACTGTTTGACAGGACCGTCCAATGAAATTTTTTCACAGCAAGGTCAATTTCAAATGTGACAGAAAGGCTTCAGCTCCATCCCTTACCAAACCACGCCCCTCCAATGCGTTTCACGCACCATAAGTTTAATGGTAGACAATGCCCATGGCTCGGGGGGCTTTTGGTGCATGCTTCCATCTCTCTCTTCTATCCTGTTAATGATCAGGCAAGACAAGCTTTTGGGGAGCTACACTGGGCAGGGAGTAAATCACTGGGTTGATGTGTTAGGGGAGCTTGCAGCAGTGCATCATGTTTGGCTGGGTTACTGTGACATCATCTGCAATTTGGAAGGTATGGAATGTTGGATTTTAAGATCCATAGAATAAGTTGAGGAGGGAGTAATATTGATGCTCTTTACAATTTTCAAATTGAGATGCCATGTCTCATATGAATAAGGGGATGAATTTCATTGTGGTCATTTAATGGCTATGGTTAAATGGTATGAATTGAAATGTGTCAAACCAGAGTCGTATCTAGGGAAAATAGGGCCTATGGCAAGAATGTAAATTGCACCCAAATCCAAACATCTGATGTAACTTTACGGTAAACTTGCAAGTCAAATCTGTTCATCTTGTTGATCTTTAATTTACAAATGATAGCACTACATGATAATTATAACTTCACCTTCATTACTTTCACTGATGCAAATTGTTTTATGATGTGATCATTTTCTGTTATTGTCTTTCTACACTCAGCATAGCAAGATAAGAGGAGTTTACCCCCCCATCGCACATCAGAACCCCCTCTTACATCAGAGCTCCCCCCCCCCCCCAGCCCCAGTCATACGACTGATCTGTTTTCTCCCTGTAGTGCCTGCTCCTGTACCAGACAATTTACAGGCTTTCAGAAGTTCTTTAGAGACAGCTTCTGTTGGCCCCCCCTTGGGCCCCAGACAGGAGTGCTGCCTGTACCCCCTATCAGCAGCCCTGATCATCCCTGGTGTAGTGGGTAGCAGTAAGAAGGGTCGCTGGTTCGAATCCCAACCACAACACTACCTGCCTGGAGTTTACATGTTCACCCTGTGCCTGCGTGGGCTTCCTCCAGGTACTCCGGTTTCCTCCCACACTCCAAAGACATGCTGGTAGGTTAATTGGCTTCTGTCTAAATTGGCCCCAGTAGATGAATGTGAGTTAGGGACCTTAGATTGTAAGCTTCTTGAGGGTAGGGGCTGATGTGAATGTACAATATATATGTAAAGCTCTGCATAAATTGACATCACTATATAAGGAGTGCGGCACCCCTCTTCGAGGGATGCTCGGTCCATGTGCCATGCATGTCATCAACTGGATAAGCCACTGAATCAAACTGACCCCAGAAGCTAAATGCATGCACCCAGAAATACTGTACTTACCTTGAGTTATTGTCCAAAGCACAAACTATTACAAATAATAACTTCACATAAGTTTGTGCTTTTGCATCCCACACATCACGATCATCTAATGAGATACAGAGGGCAACCTCACTGACCAATAGCAAAATGTAAGTAGGGTAAACCAAATGCATTGATTTCTAGGTTAAGGCTTGCGCAGAGGAGTGCGTGTTTTGGGGTGCCTAGGAAATTCTAACAACTCAAGGTACCTCAGAGTAGCTGCACTTATACTCCGGGATCAGTTTATTTACTTTTTATTCAGTACAGATTCACTTTAGGTGCTTTTAAGATCCTAGCGTTATCTAATAACACTTAGGAAAAACACTGCAAAGTTCACAAAAATCCATTCTTGAATCATAAGTTAATAGTTATGTAATGCAGTTAAAGAGGGGCCTGATGTATGCTACTAGCACAGCTAATCAATGCCAGAGATCATTTAAACCTCTAGTCAGATCTGTTGTATAGCTGACTCATACAGTGACTGGAAATGACAACACTTTCCTATCTTTACTCGATCAAAGAGTTCATGGGAGAAAATGTGACTGTGCGGCTGATGCAAGACTAGTCACCAGAAGAACATTTGTGAACATTTACTTGTCTCTTATGACATGAATATTAAAAAAAGAACTATGCACTGTCTGTGACAGACTAATTTGTATAGCCCAGGGGAGTTCCAGAAACAACAGCAATCCGTTATGTGACAAAAGCACTTAGGGGCCCACTTATAAGAAGTCAAGTTCAAAAAAAAAAATTCTTCTTCACAATATCTCTTTCAAGAGCCTACTTATAAGGCAATGATTCTTTGCATTTATGGCCATTTTTCAATAAAACTAGAAATAATTCAGGGAAAATCTGATTTATACACGGGTTTCTTCAATTTACAATCTCTTTTTTTGTACTGACTCACACTCATATTGATGTAATCCATTAGGGAACTTACCCCAAGGTGCCATGTTTTCTATTTTATCTGCTAATTTTACACTTTTTTTCACCAAAGCTTTTATTTTTTCACCATTTTTTTAGGTTGCACATTGATATTACCGTATTTGCCGGCGTATAAGTCGACTGGGTGTATAAGACGACCCCCTATTTTTCCAGTGAAAACTTATGTTTGGGGCTATACTCGCCATATAAGACTACCCCCCTTCCGAGGCAACACCATTTACAAAAAAACATCAGAAACAAAAAAATTAAATAAAAACATCAGACTTAACATCAGAAAAAGGAAACTGGTGAACTACAAGTCCCAGAGATCCCACAATTGGTAGGCAGCAACAATGAATCCTCTCCTCCAAAGCACCATAAATCATACCTGTATTTTAGGAGAAATCTGGAGCTGGATGTGCAGTACAGGATGCTTTGTTAATATGTAGAGCACCAAGTACAAACAGTATATGATGCTGTGTTAGTACAGTAGCGCCAGGTACACTTCAGAATACACTGTACAGACAGTGTGCACCACTGAGCCAATCACAGCAGGCATTGTATTTTACTAATCTGTTGATGGATACAAAGCCTGCTCGGATTGGCAGAGGCTGTGACATCAGCCCGCGCCGCTCTGACTCATGTAGCCTGCTCGGATTGGCAGAGGTTGTTACCCAATCCGAACAGGCTTAGCAAGCTCTGTATTCATCAGAGTGCATCGCCCGCCGGGATTGGCTGAGGGGCGCATACTGTATACATATTACAATTTTACAGAGCGCCCGGCTGTGTAATTTCGGTGTAAAAGGTAGTCTTATACGCCAGAAAATACAGTACATCTTCCATATCAGCATCAGTAGTGTAGGAATGGGTAAACTTTTTGTGGTTTATTCAGCTGTGGTTTGGCAAATAAAAAAAATGAATTCCCCTACCAGGTACCTTACTGGATTCCTAAGCCTTCAGTAGCACTGCACATGTGAAATATTTATAAAAATTGTGCATGACTACTTCCACACAGGAATCACAAATATGAAAAAAACATAAGAACCAACAGAAAGTCTGTGTTGAGTCAGCCGTGATGTAATGGAGGAGACATGTATACATATATTATGGCTACCACTGACTCCTAATGGCTTTACCACAAGGTATGTTTATAAATGTCCTAGTATGTAAGTGGTTTAAAAAATCTACCAGCAGCTGCTACAACTTAGTATTATTTTATTTTTTTAGACACCTGTCAGATTTCCTGTAAAGTGATCTAGCCGGCTATAAAGCCACTCAATCACTTTTATGGTAATGTAAAGTGCCACCCCCACCCCACCCTTTGCCATGGTTCCCAAGCTCTCGTGCTGCTCCAGGGAGCCCAGGACCTTCATAAACTGTGTCAGCATGGTGAGTGGAAGGAGCAATCTCTTTTGTGATTAATGAACTATCGGAGAACTCAGCTCTGCGCATTTCCAGGTTCAGAGCTGCCAAAATTTTGGCTGAAAAGACAATTAAACAGCTAATTAAGAACAGTGCAATATTTGATCGTCTGGAGTGGGTAGGTTGTGTGCACTAAAATTCATTTTACTGTACTTTGTTCTGGAAAATATAGATTTGAAAAATTGCAACTGCAACCATTTTTTCAAACAGGGCCTCTGCTTTCCAGAAGTAAATATTTGTGTGGAGATTTTAAGTAATTTTCTAGTAAAATGCAGATTTTAACAAAAATTGTCCCTGTATAAAATTGTTTAAAGTGCCCCCCCTAGGTGATCTAGTACATGGTAAGGATTTTAGAAAGCTTTGTTGCACATTCCTACCTTTCCTGTTCTGAAGAAGTAGCTGTTTCTTTCACATGTCCTTCCAATCTGATTCCTGAATGAGAAGGTCATTAAAGTGGTGTTGCCACCAAAAAAAAAAAAAATTTGCTTAAAAATCATTAAAAAAAATAAGTAAATAAATAATTGGAAAAAAAATGTTTTTACTCACCTCTAAATGCCTGTTGCTAGGGGATCCCTCGTAGTCTGCCACCTTCAGTGCCCGGCACTGACATCACTTCCCCTCGGTGCCGCACAGTCACCGGGGACTTGTCACGTGTCCCAGATGACTGAGCGTCATATCACGGCGCCGCTCGCGCATGCGCAGTGGGTGCCCGGCTGTGAAGCCACAACCGGGTGCCCACAGTAAGGATGCCGGCGCCGCGAGCGGAGCAGGGAACGAGGGGGGGGCTTCATTCCCCTGCATCACTGGACCCTGGGACAGGTAAGTGTCCGATTATTAAAAGTCAGCAGCTGCAGTATTTGTAGCTGCTGACTTTTAAAAAACATTTTTTTAGTGGGCACTCCTCTTTAAAATACCTGAACAAATCTCAGTGTTCTTATAAAGAATGCTGCCATGTCTGCATCCCTTTATTAGACAAGCCTTAAAACTTCACTCTCCCAATTATTTTTAATCCTCATGTTGCTAGCATTAGTAAATTGATAAGAAAGTATATCATATTTTATTTGTTTTAAACTCTTTTTTAAATTTTTTCATTTACTTCCTGGTTTTGTGCCTAGGCAAATAATTCATATATCCCAGGAGTCTTCAGGAGCGGAGGAGGGGGTTTTCTCAGCTAAACACACTCTCCTGCATGGATGCTTGAGCTAAGGGCAGATGGATTCCAGGAAGTAAATGCTACATGAATCATTTGCCCTTACTCAAGATGGCCACGGCCAGAAATGCTAGGGGGTTGATTTTCAATGTGATTTCTCAACAAAATAAAGAATAGAGACATGGATGGATGGGGGAGTTTGCTATGAATATTAAAAAAATATTAAATAGGGTTTTTGTTTTGCAGTTAAGCTGTTCATAGATCGAACACAATTTGGCTGGTTCAGCAGGAAATGGCCGAATTGCAAACCATGTGTAGCTCCTCCAGCTCACAAAATTAGTTTTAACGTTTGACTTGCACAAACGAGTCATCCAATTCAGGTAGATAAAAAATGTAATTCATTTTTGAATTCCATTTTTTATCTATCTGAATTGGATGACTCGTTTGTGAGTCAGATTTGTATATGCAGCATTGCATTACGTACCATTAAAGTACCCTTAAAGTGGTTGTAAACCCTTACAAACCACTTTGACCTACAGGTAAGCCTAGATTAAGGCTTACCTGTAGGTCCAAGAAATATCTGTAATATTTGCAAAAAGACAGGCACCGCTGTCTACGGCGCATGCGCAGGCGTACTGAGCACGCCGCTGCTAACGGCGATATGCCGCTAGTGGTGGCTCCCCTGTGCATGCGCGGGAGTGATGGCGATACCCGCAAAGAAGATGAGGCTCCGTGCACCAGGGGACAGCGGTGACATCGCAGGCTCCTGTGTCAGGTAAGTGACACATAATGGGCTACTATGAGATGCATAGTAGTCCATTATGCTTTACCATTGCAGGGAAACAAAGAGGAAGTAAACCCATCAGGGTTTACTTCCTCTTTAAGAGGCATTATTGCACTATTTGAGTTTTTTGTTTTTTTGCATAATTGCACTTTCTGGTATTGATGCTATTGGACTGGATTTGAACATCGCCCGGCATCTGTTGAGGCTTCTGGTGGGGGACGTTTAGGACATCTCAGACATCTCTCCAGTTGTTGTTTGGCTTATGTTAATTATATTCCTGTTTACAGTTTTTATTGTTAGTGTAATATAATTAGGAGGGGAATGTCCTCCTGTGGGGTATAAGGTATGTGTCTGAGTTTCAATAAACAGTCATTCCTTTGGAGTTTACCTCAACACCTTGTCTGTGTATGGTGATTTAGGTAACAGGGCTGGTATTAGCTCTCAGTCTGCTCGGAGCGGTTTGGCGGAAGAGAGCACCTAATCGGGGTGCCAAGAGGTTTCGTCAGTTTTCATGCTGATTGTCAGCAGCCAAAAAAGGACCAATAACATGGGTGGTAATGCGAACCTGAAAGGAAAATTTTACATTGCCACTTAGGTCCCTGCATCCAACAAAACTGGCACTGTGCGGAAATTATCTTGTCTCAGTTTTGCATATACTTTCTATGGGTTGTACATGGGTCTTCAAAAGTTAATTTTTCAATCCAATTGGAAAATTTGTGCGGTGGGCTTCACAGTGACTAATCACTATGATAGCCAATCAGAGGCTATCACAGCAATCAGGTGACCTGGAATCGTAAGTTCCGGATCCACTCATTAGTACGTGCCCCGGGGCTCTCGGCGCTCCCAATACAAAGACAAATACGCAAATATACAGCCCCGCAGAAAAAAGCCCAGTCCACTGGGGCCACATATTTGTGTACGATCGCCGACAAGGGGTTTGTGACGGACCTCGTACTCAAGATGTCCGCCGTAAATGCTTCCTCTGTCCGGTACCACACAATCCAAGACCCATTAGCTCAGCCCAGTCACCAGACAACACCAGTGTAGGCTACATCAGGAATTAAATCTTTATTTGACATGTCACACTTATATACAGTTGACTCAAGCCTAACCTGATTAGCATGAGCTAATTATCTTAATCAACACTGGGCTCCTTCATTCAATTACAGGGTTAATTAGCACACACAACAATAGGTGAAATATTCTTTAGAATTACACAAGGCAACAGACAGGCTGTCTGGAGTTGACGACATTAGCATCTGACAGTGTGTGGAATACACCTTACAAGCCAGACCAGCCTCATTTACACAATAGACAGGTGGCTTGAGTTCATCATGACATTGAATGGGACACAAGGTGTCAGATGCTAGTCTATTTCTAATGCCAAATGCATATACAGAGAGTGTATTTTGGGGGGCCCGTGATCAGCTGGCAGGAGGCTAGCATGTAGTCCTCTCAAAAAGCCCGTGTCCCGGCTAGGTCTGTCACATTTCTCCCCTTTCGGCAGGAGACTAACACAGGAGGAGACCCCAGACGGGTTGACTCCGAAGTTAGTCCATAGTTCCAGTCCTCTAATGCCTGTACCCACACAGTATCCCAACCAAATTGTTTCAAACAGAGTATTACTCACCCAGCCAACCTCTGCCTCTCTCATAGAACATATCTGCCGCTGGGGAGAGGCCTGGACTGGCCCTCCTCCCTGGAGTCTTTTCAGCCGCTGGAGAGAAGACAGGGTGACTGGGCTCAGTCTGTCATGCTGTTGGCCATATGGGCCTACTGCCCAGCATCCCTGGGGTATACAGGTGGAGACTGAATTCCCATCCACCTTTACAGGAAATCTGTCCTGTGTCAGTTGAGGGCAGAGGCCAGCAGCGCTCTGTTCCGTTGCCAGCAGTTCAGCTGGGCGTAGGAGCTTCCCTACATCATCTGCTCCAGCTAACTGTTGGGGAGAGAGGCCGACTGCCCCAGCTCCCTGGAACTCTGCAGCTGTTACCGGTGCTGGGCAGAGGTTGGTAGCACTCTGCCCGGTTGCCAGCACTTCTGCTGGTTTTCTGTTAGTGGAGACCACCGGCCCATCCACTGACACCAGATCAAGCTGCAGATGTGAAGTGCAGATTGCATTCTCTCCTTGGGTCCTGAGCTGCTGCTCGGGAGTGACCACCACCTCCTCACCCTGGGCCTCCAGAACTGCCACAGGTATGGGACAGAGGTCTTGGACCCTCTGTTCAGTGACCAGAGCTTCAGCTGGGGAAGTTCCTTGCAACTCCATGGATACTGGCGTTGGTGCTGGGCAGAGCACAGTGAAGTTCGGCCCTAATACCAGCTCTTCTGCTGGAGGCTCATCAGGTTGTTTTTCCTCAGCAGAAAAGTCTATCAAATCCCCAGTCTCTACAACTGATGTCTGGGGATAGAGGTTCACCATCTCCTGTCCATGGAACCCAGAAGATGCTATCAGTGCTGAGCAGAGGTTGGCCGAGCTCTGGCCGGTTGTCAGCACTTCAGCTTTGGGGATGGCAATTTCCAGATTTTCCACTGCCGATTCTCTTGCATGCTGCTGGACAGGCATATTCCTTCGTCCAACCTCGTTTTGTGCAGTAACAGGATCATCAAGGTCAGTCAGCACTTGCTGCATCCGCCATAAGACCTCCGCGTCCATAGCTGCGGGGGCAGGTGGGCAAAGCACTCTGTTACCATGCCCCATTGCTGACTCTTCAGCCAGGATTTCTGAGCTGTCTGCTGGTATTTCCTGATTGTCCCAGGCAAAGGGAGCCCCACCCTGCTGCTGAGCAGAGTCTAGCAGCTGTATGTAGGCAATCTCCAGCTCCCATTCCTGAGCGGCCAGGAACTCCAAATCTTCCTGTGCCCAGAGCACCTCCGAGACGTTCAATCTTTGCTCTCTGTGCTCCATTATTTCCTCCAAACGCCACTCCAGATCACTCCCAAAGTCGGGGTCCTCGGACAGCCTCCAGTACAACAATCCCAGGCCATTATAATCAAAGCCTTCCGTGGGCCTGTCATCCGCTGTCCACGGGCACACTTGGGCTACATACCACCGGAGGGCTCTGTAGCTCTCGTCCAAACGCATTTCTGCCCGGATCAGCCTGCTTAACTCAGCTGTCCACTCCTGCTTCGGTTGTTCCCCCAATAACAGCAATCGTACTTCATACTGCGACCAGTACCTTACATGGATGGAGGGGAGAACTTTTCCCTGGTGTCGCTGCTCACAGGCTAGCGCTTCTTTCCAGAGTTGTAGGCGAACAGAATCATACCATCCCAGCAGGACCTGCACCGATACTGGTCCTCTGTGCTGTATCCGCATCTCTCGCAACCTCCTTCCGAATTCCTCTTCCATGACGTATCTGTACCTCTGCTATCCGGGCCTTGGATCCAGGTGATGGTTTGGATGTGTTCACGACAAGGAAGCACGATCCCACCGCTGCCAGCCAATTGTGACGGACCTCGTACCCAAGATGTCCGCCGTAACTGCTTCCTCTGTCCGGTACCACACAATCCAAGACCCATTAGCTCAGCCCAGTCACCAGACAACACCAGTGTAGGCTACATCAGGAATTAAATCTTTATTTGACATGTCACACTTATATACAGTTGACTCAAGCCTAACCTGATTAGCATGAGCTAATTATCTTAATCAACACTGGGCTCCTTCATTCAATTACAGGGTTAATTAGCACACACAACAATAGGTGAAATATTCTTTAGAATTACACAAGGCAACAGACAGGCTGTCTGGAGTTGACGACATTAGCATCTGACAGTGTGTGGAATACACCTTACAAGCCAGACCAGCCTCATTTACACAATAGACAGGTGGCTTGAGTTCATCATGACATTGAATGGGACACAAGGTGTCAGATGCTAGTCTATTTCTAATGCCAAATGCATATACAGAGAGTGTATTTTGGGGGGCCCGTGATCAGCTGGCAGGAGGCTAGCATGTAGTCCTCTCAAAAAGCCTGTGTCCCGGCTAGGTCTGTCACAGTATAGTCAGTTTTTAAAAAAAAAAGACGCAGAGGACTGGCAGGAACACAGTATCTCACAAAAGTGAGTACAAAACCCCTCACATTTTTGTAAATATTTTACTATCTTTTCATTT
>JAQSEC010004316.1:0-12128 GCA_028564925.1 Lithobates sylvaticus
AGGGTCTAGTATGGATCGGGGAGGTCCATGCAGTTTTTTTTTTTCAATTTTTATTTTGGCATGCAGTTCCCTTTTAAAATCCGTACCAGACCCAAAAGGGCCTGGTATGGGCTGGGCAGGGGGACCCCCACGCTATCAAAAGTGATCCGATTTGTGATTCAGATGAGTTCCCATGAAAGTCAAAAGCCTAGAATTGTCATCTGAACCGCACCGTAGTACTCAAAAAATGCACAGGACTCTGCCTCTGCACCTGACATATGTGAACCTGCTCCATAGAAATCTGGTTTAATTTACGTGTGAAGTGCGAATCGGGTGCTGTTCAAAAAGCATCAAATTTGCATATATGTGAACGGAGCCTTAAGGCGCCTACACGCGCTTTGGTTTTTGGACATCAGATGTGTTACGGCGACCGATCGTCCGCAAATCTTACCGTTAGTACGGTGCTTTCGACAGCCAATTTCACTTTTTCCTCAGACAAAAGCTGGATGTGCAGTCTATAAAATTTGTCGGATGTGAACTCAACGTCTGATTTTCATTTCATTAGTACGGTTTTCGTATGAAAAAAAAATCGCAAGACTACGCATGCTCAGAAATGAAAGAATACATGCATACCTATTCAACGCGTTACATCACTTCTGACGTTGTATTCTGTCAAACAAAAATTTTCATATTGTGAGTAACCTCTTCACTTTCGACTAGCATGCCGCAAAAAACGGACGTTTTGTCGTCTGAAAATCAAAGCGCGTGTACCAGGATTTAGTCAGAGCTGCACAGTTTGTTTTGATCTACAAACACCACTTACCTGCATAGGCAGTTTTTTTTTTTTTTTATATAAAGGTGAACTAACCCTTTAAATGTAAAATTTCTGGCAGGTTTTTTCCAATTTACAGCGGGAGACGGTGAACCTTAAATGAATAAATGTGACAAAAAAAAAAGGAAAAAGCAACTGTGTTGGCCATAGCAACCAATAATATTCTAATGATGCCTGAAAAAGGTAGTGAAAGAAGACGTGTAATTGGTGGTTATAGGTGACGGACACATCTCCTCTCCTGCGGTTATAAATCAGGGCTAATCTCTGTAGCACAATGGATGGCAGTCAGAGGGCTCGTTAAGATGCTGTTCACGTAGGCCCGGAGGAGAGAATTCCGAGTGCTGACTTAGCGGGGAATGATAAAGAGTCAATGTATGGCCCATCATTTATCCCGATGCCTATGGCGCAACTGGGGCCGCTACTTTGTTATAGAAGAATCTCTGCCCTGCCAGGATTCATTTTCATGCTCGTCATGTCAAAGTCACATACATCTTTATTGTGATAAATACCAGAAAAAGAACAAATGCTTGGACCAAAATCCAGCGACCGGTGTGCAGGTGTGTATATAGTGAAAAGATAGAGGGGGGTTATTTGTGAAGTTGGGAAAATGTCTATCTTTGATCCATCGAAGTATAATATTCTTGTCCATACAGGAAGACTGTTGATCTAGATGAAGTGTCACTACATGGACTTGTGTTCCTTGCATTTGCGCATGCATTGCCCTGCATTTTAGAAGATCTCACTCAGTGATTTGGTTGGGACTACTCAGGTTAATGATTAAAAAAAAAAGGCAGGACTAAAGACTTGTACACCCGATCAGAAGCACTGCCCATTCATTACAATGGGCAGGGGCGGTGTAGGAGCGCTGTATGCAGCGCTCCTACTCCACCCCAAAGATGCTGCTGCAGGACTTTTTTTTTTTTTTTTTTTCCCCCATCCCGCAAGCGCACCGCCCCAGTGTAAAAGCACTCAGGATTTGACACTGGGGAGGAATGAGAGGCAGTTTTCAGGCGCTTTAAAGGTGCTTTTTTTTTTTTTTAGCGCTAAAACACCTAAAAACTGCCTCAGTGTGAATGGGGTCTTAGACCACTTTTCAGGCGCTTTCAGGCTAAAAACAGCGCCTAAAAAGCTCACGAAAACTTATTTCCATTAAAATCAATGAACACTTTCACACTGGGGCAGTGTGCTGGCAGGGCTGTGAAAAACTCCCCTCCCAATTGAAATGAATGGAAAGCTCTTCAAAAGCACCTGAAAAGCTCTTCAAAAGCGCTCAGTGTTTTAACTGGCAGTTTAGAAGCGCTTCAGTGTGAAAGTGGCCTTAGGGCAGGTTCACACTAGTGCGATGCTAGACATTGCATTGGATTTGCACCGCATTGCTGTTCAGATCACATGCAATGTTTGTGTGGTCCGAATGCGAAGCAAACTCAGCCAGTTTGTATGGCTGAATTTGCATCAAACTCGTGCAGGACCCTTTTTTTTTTTTTGTCCGCACCCAGTGTTTAAGCCTCATGCCCAACAGTTGTTTTGCCCCTTTGCATGGGATTCTGGCAGTTTTGTGTGCTGGAGGGCACTGTCCCACCCTGCTGCCAGCAGCCTGTAGGCCTCTATGGGAGGCTAAAAACTGCTGCGGCTGGACAGGACTGGGCAGGACTGGGCAGTGCATTGAGTGGTATGAAAGTTTTAGGGCCGGATGCGCCTAGGGAGGAATACCTGATGCAGACTACTTGTGTTATGGGCATTCATTCCTGGGCGCATACTGTCCTAAACATCGAATGAATGATTTGTATAGCGCTGCAAATGCGAACTGAATCGCCTCAAGTGGCTTGGTCCGTCCTGTGTTGTCCTGCTTCTTAGAAGAGGTGGGTCTTGAGTTTTTTTCTGAAGGCCCGATGGTTTTCTTCCATGCGGATGTTCGTGGGTAGAGTGTTCCATAGCCGTGGTCCTTGGACTGCGAATCTTCGTTCTCCCTTTTGATTTGTAGCGGGATTTGGGGATGAGGAGGCGGTTTTGGTTAGTTGATCGGAGGTTGCGATTGGGTGTGTAATGTTTTTATTTTCTCACATAGGTATTGAGGAGCGTTTCCTTGTGTGCATTTGTGGGTGAAGCAGAGGGTCTTGAATGTGATCCTATCCTTTACCGTTAGCCAATGTAGGCTCCTCATGGATGGGGAGATGGATTCCCAGTTTTTTTTTCCCGTGACTAGTCTTGATGCTAAACATTGGTACCACTCGGTGCACTGTCCAGCCACAGTAGCTTTCAGCCTCTGCGTTTTACAGGCTGCGGACTGGATCGCAGCGCCTGTGCCGTCCACCTGCATGAAAATGGCAGAATAGTATGCGCATGGGCTCAATGCGCAGTGGGCATGAGGCCTAATTAATAGGTAAGGGATCATAAGGCCGGCGTTTTTCTGAGAAGTGGCAATATACGGTAAGTGCTGGGTGCCTCCCCAATCCTCAGTGAGGAGCACTATGGGACTGAACATAGATAAGGACGGCTATGAATTCCAGTGAATGCGTTCACTGCTCTGTCTAGTAACCTAGTTTCACCCATCAGGCTGCAACTGGTTGCTAAACAGTCTCAGTTGCTGTGGCAACCCAAGCAATAGCAGTATGCGGTGAAAATGTTGTTTTGTGGTGACATGTTAATCGTACATCTCTGCGTATCTGATATGTGCTAAAAGATA
This sequence comes from Lithobates sylvaticus, assembly GCA_028564925.1. NCBI lineage: Eukaryota > Metazoa > Chordata > Amphibia > Anura > Ranidae > Lithobates > Lithobates sylvaticus. The sequence continues at coordinate 3,495 of JAQSEC010004316.1, forward strand.
GTGTCTATATTACCCATAGCAACTGGATGGATGTGGTTTCTTCTTTGATGCGGATAAGAAACCAAAGATGAAGAAATAAAGGACTTGAATGGGGAAAGATAATTGCTTGCCGAAAACGTGGGTTATAGAGGATACAGGTGAGTAATCCCTGAGCCCCTGTGTTTATATAGAACTCATAGGCCCCTGGCTTTAGCCCGCTGACTGTTCTGGAAGGAGGAAAGCAAAAATAGTGGCCTGCAGGGCTGATCCTACCATCAACAGTAGTCTTGCTCAGTTGGCCAACCACGAGTGCCTGTGTGCCTTGTGTCATCTAAATCGGTGGGAAAAAAGTTCTTGCTGCCCGCCGGTCACTGCTTTTCTTCACAGATGTGAAGAAAAGCATCGTACAGGCGCCATGTTAACACCCCTGTCCACTGCCTTTTGCAGCTAAGGTGGGGAACGGTTGGCGGGCAACAGAAACGGCTCACCTGCACACGTTTGGCGCATGTCTTAGGCCTCATGTACATTGCTACTGCTAAATGGATGTTTAGGAGAAGCTAGGCATTTTTATCAACTGCTCCTGAACTCTCCTCTGTTATCTTATCAGTACATGTACACAGGGTCGTTTATAGTTGTTTCTAGGCAGTTGAGTTTAGAGGCCTTTTTTGGAAAGCAAAAAAATTTAGTTCAGATGCTGAGTTTAGACTGCAGGGGTCTCAAACTGGCGGCCCTCCAGCTGTTGCAAGACTATAAGTCCCATCATGCCTCTGTCTGTGGGAGTCAGGCTTGTAACTGTCAGCCTTGCAATGCCTCGTGGGACTTGTAGTTTTGCAACAGCTGGAGGGGCGCCAGTTTGAGACCCCTGGTTTAGAGGCATTTTGAGCGCCAAGCGCTTCTAAACGTGGTAACTCGATTTTAGCAGTGTTTCATTTACAGGCGTTTTTCATTTTTGGCTGTTTTGAGAAAAAAAAAAGCGTCACAATGGATGTTTTAAAGTGGGCTACTATCTGTCAAGTTAAATCATTCTGGAGAGGTTGTAAAAACGTCTCGTGTACATTAAGTCTTAACGAGGCCTAAGGCAAGCATACTAATGCGTAATGAAAATAAAACTTTAAACCACCTGGTTTTGCTATTCTTGAGTGGGAATGGTGGCTAAACTCTCAGTATAAAGCTATTGGCACTGGAGGATGTAACATTTGCCTTGTGAAGAATGTACAATACAGATGGTTGGAAAACACGGCGAGCTCGTGGGCGAATGTGGCAGTCGAATGGACTTTGTAAACAAGCCGCCAGAGATGCGCAGCATGTGGGCTCCACAAATTCAGAAAATATATTGAAACATTAAAAAAAGGGATTGGCTGTCCCATATGGAGTATGGAGAAAGTAATAGACGATATGCTTTTCCTGCTGTCCTTTGTGGATCCAGTTGGATCTCGTGGGCTACAAAGAAGGTTCATCCAGCAGACGCTCTTAATACAGCCGGCTTGTCGGAGTGCCTTCTAAAATAGCAGTGGGGAACGCAGCACCAAGTCGGAAGCTGAACTGTGGCGATGGCAGCCCAAGATGTCATTGTGGTATTGCGTATTTCTGCTGGCTTGACCACAGAGCAACCAGAAAATTACAGGGTAGCCATCTTCAAACAGGATTCCTATCCATGTTTACTTCCTGCTGCCGCTCACGGTCTTGGGGCTATGACCTAATAGATGGTGATATGCCCAATTGACCTCAACTGGTTCCAGAGAAGTTCTTCCCCCGTCTGCAAACTCCCTTCTTTCCTTATGCAATTTCCATACCATACAACATTCAAATGGTAGCAAATATCTTCCACCTAGGTAGCAATATCTTGCGCGGTTGTGCGACGTGGCTCCCAAACAAAATTGACGTCCTTTTTTTCCCCACAAATAGAGCTTTCTTTTGGTGGTATTTGATCGCCCCTGCAGTTTTTATTTTTTGCGCTATAAACAAAGAGCGTCAATTTTGAAAAAAAATTAATTTATTTTTTTACTTTTGCTATAATAAATATCCCCAAAAAATATATAATTTTTTTTTTTTCTCAGTTTAGGCCGATAAGTATTCTACATATTTTTGGTAAAAAAAAATTCCATTAGCGATTATTGATTGGTTTGCGCAAAAGTTATAGCGTTTACAAAATAGGAGATAGTTTTATAGCATTTTTATTATTTTTTTTTTTTTACTAGTAATGGCAGCGATCAGCTATTTATTTATTTTTATTTTTTGTGACTGCGACATTATGGCGGACACATCGGACATTTTTGACACGTTTTTGGGACCATTGTCATTTATACAGCAATCAGTGCTATTTAAATGCACTGATTCCTGTGTAAATGCCACTAGCCGTGAAGGGGTTAACCACTAGGGTCGGGGAGGGGTTAAGTGTGACGTGTGTGTTTGTTTTTTTTTTTTTTTGTTTTTTACTGTAGGGGGGCGTGGCTTGACATTCAACGTCACTGATCGTCTTTCCCGATGACAGGGAGCAGACGATAAGTGTCAGTCTCCCTAGGAAGCACGGGAAGAGGTTTGTTTACACATACCTCTCCCCGTTCTTCAGCTCTGTGACCCCGATCGCAGGACACCAGCGGCGATCGGGTCCCGCGGCCACTGTCACGGAGTAATAACCTTTTAGATTTTTCCTTCCACTTCACAATTATGTGCCTGCTTTGTGTTGGTCTATCACATAAAATTAAATTTATGTTTTTGGTTGTAACATGACAAAGTGTGGAAAATTTCAAGGGGTATGAATACTTTTTCAAGGCACAGTATATGCATGATCCTGCACCTCTGGGTATCGGGTGCAATTGCGTGCAGCCTGCGGGTCCCACGGACCCATTGTCCGCCGGCACCCAGGTAGAAAACAAAGCAGAAACACAGATCCATGCCTTCCACTAGTAAAAGCACCTCCCCCACTACACTGAAACACCAGCTAGGCATAGTTGAACCTTTGATTTACCCCCTCCCTGCCAGTGTCATTACAGTGACAGTGCATATTTTGATCACTGTATTGTATCGCTGGTTCCCAAAAAAGTGTCAAAAGCGTCAGTGTCCGATTTTGTCTGGCACAATATCGCAGTCCTGCTTTAAGTTGCTTATCGCCGGTTTTCTATCGGATAGTGCCCGGCATCGAAAAGTGCCCGCGCATGCACGGTATTGATGGATACTCCAGCTGATTTGCTGATCAGCTGGCCTGACGTAACCATGACTCATGCGCACATCGTCACCTCCGACCAGAACCTCCTAATGGAGGTGCACTCCCACATCAGATGAAAGAATGTGCCATCTGCCGTACCTGTAAGGGTTTACAACCACTTTAAGAAGTGTCAAATTTGAACGTAGGTCCAGAAGGGGAGCGTTTTGGAGATGACAGTGAGGGTAGGGTCAGAAATTTTCTCTTTATCGAAGAAGTGTTCTGCTTTACCTTTGGAATGTGGCCAGATATTTGCGAGGAAGGAGTTAGCAAGACTTGGGGGGAAGTTTGGGTTATGGTGTATAGGGGTGACTGGTCCTGGTGATGAAGATATTTTATGTTTTAGACGGGCTTACATGGATGAATTTTAATCCCCAAGATTGAAAACATTTCTTTCAGATAAAATTGCTGTTTTGGGGGCAGCTAAATGATTAGTCTCACAAGATTAATCCCCCCAAGGGTGTACTTAAACTGGTATAAGAACCTTATGAATGAACGATTGTTGAGCAATTAATCTCCTTCGCCAATATTTCCTCTCTTCCTCAGATTATAATTGAGGATACTTTCTGCTACGTTGTTGAATCTTTGTAGAGCGCTCAGATCTGCGACTGCTGATTTCTAGTGTGGCAGCGGACATTGAATTCAGTGCGATTAGAAGAATAAAATAGAAGACGCATGAAAATACATCTCAAGTAGAAATCCTTTTCTTTCCCTATGTGGCTGGTTCACATCTATGTGCTGCAGTTTGGTGGCATTTGACATTGTAGGCGTTGGTGTGATTGGATCCTTGAAGGCCACTGGATGATACCTTTTTGAAGGGGCACATTAACCACTTCAGCCCCGGACCATTTGGCAGCCAAAGGACCAGAGATCTTTTTTCAATTTCGCACTGCACTACTTTAACTGGTAATTGCGCGGTCATGCAATTTTGTAACCAAACGAAATTTGCGTCCTTTTCTTCCCACAAATAGAGCTTTCTTTTGATGGTATTTGATTGCCTCTGTGATTTTTATTTTTTGCGATATAAACGGAAAAAGAGCGAAAATTTTGAAAAAAAAAGAGATTTTCTACTTTTTGTTATAAAAAAAATCTAATAAACTCAATTTTAGTCAAACATTTGGGCCAAAATGTATTCAGCCACATGTCTTTAGTAAAAAAAATGCCAATAAGCGTATATTTATTGGTTTGCGCAAAAGTTATAGCGTCTACAAACTAGAGTACATTTTCTGGAATTTACACCGCTTTTAATTTATGACTGCCTATTTCATTTCTTGAGGTGCTAAAATGGCAGAGAAGTACAAAACCCCCCCAAATGACCCCATTTTGGAAAGTAGACACCCCAAGCTATTTGCTGAGAGGCATGTTGAGCCCATTGAATATTTTTTTTTTTTAGTCCCAAGTGATTGAATAAAGACAAAAATAAAAAAAATTTTTTTTTTTTTCAAAAAGTTGTCACTAAATGATATATTGCTCACACATGCCATAGTTTATATGTGGAATTGCACCCCAAAATACATTTTGCTGCTTCTCCTGAGTATGGGGATACCACATGTGTGGGACTTTTTGGGAGCCTAGCCGCGTACGGGCCCCGAAACCCAAGCACCGCCTTCAGGATTTCTAAGGGTGCAAATTTTTGATTTCACTCCTCACTACCTATCACAGTTTCGAAGGCCATAAAATGCCAAAATAGCACAAAACCCCCCCAAATGACCCCATTTTGGAAAGTAGACACCCCAAGCTATTTGTTGAGAGGCATGGTGAGTATTTTACAGCTCTCATTTGTTTTTGAAAATGAAGAAAGTAAAGAAAAAAAAATTTTTTTTTTTCAATTTTCAAAACTTTGTGACAAAAAGCGACATCTGCAAAATACTCACAATACCTCTCAGCAAATAGCTTGGGGTGTCTACTTTCCAAAATGGGGTCATTTTGGGGGGTTTTATGCCATCTGGGCATTCCATGGCCTCCGAAACTGTGATTGGCAGTGAGAAGTGAAATAAAAAAATTACACCCTTAGAAAGCCTGAAGGCGGTGATTGGTTTTTGGGGTTCCGTACGCAGCTAGGCTCCCAAAAAGTCCCACACATGTGGTATCCCCGTACTCAGGAGAAGCAACAGAATGTATTTTGGGGTGTATTTCTACATATGCCCATGACATGTTTGAGCAATATATCATTTAGTGACAACTTTTTGTAAAAAAAAATATATATTTTTTTTTTTTTTCATTATTCAATCTCTTGGGACAAAAAAAAAAATATTTAATGGGCTCAACATTGCTCTCATCAAATAGCTTGGGGTGTCTACTTTCCAAAATGGGGTCATTTGGGGGGGGTTTGAACTGTCCTGGCATTTTATGCACAACATTTAGAAGCCTATGTCACACGTCACCCACTCTTCTAACCACTTGTAGACAAAGCCCTTTCTGACACTTTTTGTTTACATGAAAACATATTTTTTTTTTGCAAGAAAATTACGTTGAACCCCCAAACACTATATATAATGTTAAAGCAAAGGCCCTACAGATTAAAATGGTGGGTGTTGCATTTTTTTTTTCCACACAGTATTTGCGCAGCGATTTTTCAAACGCATTTTTTGTGGAAAAAATACACTTTTTTTTATTTTAATGCACTAAAACACACTATATTGCTCAAATTTTTGATGAAATAAAAAATATGATCTTAGGCCGAGTACATGGATACCAAACACGACATGCTTTAAAATTGCGCACAAACACGCAGTGGCGACAAACTACATACATTTTTAAAAGCCTTTAAAAGCCTTTACATGATACCACATTAGATTCACGGAGGAGGTCTACTGCTAAAATTACTGCCCTCGATCTGACCTTCGCGGTGATACCTCACATGCATGGTGCAATTGCTGTTTACATATGACGCCAGACCAACGCTTGTGTACGCCTTTGCGCAAGAGAAGGGGGGGCAGGGGGTGCTTTTTTTTTTTTTTTTTTTATTTATTTAGCTTTTTTATTTTATTTTTAAACTGTTCCTTCCATTTTTTTTTCTTTGTTATGATTTTTAGTGTTATCTCAGGGAATGTAAATATCCCCTATGATAGCAATAGGCAGTGACAGGTACTCTTTTTTTGAAAAAATTGGGGTCTATTAGACCCTAGATCTTTCCTCTGCCCTCAAAGCATCTGACCACACCAAGATTGGTGTGATAAAATGCTTTCCCAATTTCCCAATGGCGCGGTTTATATCCGGGAGGGGGGACATTCCCTCCCACTGCTTGTAAAAGCAGTCTAGAGGCTAATTACCCGCTAGAATTGCTTTTACATGAAAGCCGATCACTGGCTGAAAAGAATGATACCAAGATGATACCTAAACCTGCAGGCATCATTCTGGTATAACCATTCAAAGTCCAGCAACATACTGGACATATATTGTAATCTTTTTTTTTTCATGCAGCCTCTTGGCTGAACGAAAAAAAGAGATTGATTGGTGGGTATGCCCACCATTAGAATACCTCCCTTCATCCACCCACTTCTAATGATGGGCATACATGCACCATTTATATATGCCGATGCATGGGGGCATCCTCCCGCAAAAGTTATGCCGTGTACACACGGTCGGAATTTCGACCGTATGTACGTGGCATTAGGAGCCAATCGCTCCTCCCCCCCCCTGCTGCCCCCATGCTTCGGCATATATGCTCTTTTTTTTAACTGTGGTGGTGAAATCACCTCCTACAGTGTTGGAGTCGCGTCTTTATGTATCGTGGGAGCAAACGCTGTTGCTGCCAAGATAAATAAATCCGCGTTGCAACTGAATGGCGCACCTGAAAACAAAAAAATGCTTAACACTGAAACACAGTAAACAAAATTACATACCTGAAAAGCAAGCATGATAAAACATAATAAAACATTGCAGAATAGAATGGAGTAAAAAAAGAGCAACAATAGAGAGAGAGAGAGAGAACAATAAAACGACAACTATTTTATTTTTTTTTATTTTTTTGAGATTCACAGGTAAAAAAGCTCCTGACTGAAGCGACTGAATCAAAACGCTACCACAAAAAACTGTTAGCGATCGCAGGGATCAGGCCTGACTCTGCGAACGCTGCAGTTATGTGTGCTTAGTGTTTTGTAAGTGACAGTGATCGATCGATACTGCACTTGGGTGGGCTGGGCTGGGCGGAGGGAAAAAACGCAGGTGCTAGCAGGTATCTGGGCTGATCCCGCTAACAATGCGTTTTTTTTTGGAACCCTAAACTGCTGGGACGCTAGTATAGATCTGATCAGATCAGATATTGATCTGTTCAGATACTGTGCCACTAAGGGAGGTGTATGCTTTGTGCGTGGGTGTTTGCGGTACTGGCACTAACCTGGGGCGACGCAGACCTTATTTGACCCTAAAACCTAATTGATATCACCCGCCGGGCGATCAGGGGGTTAAACCGTTATTGGGTAATAAATGGCGGGTGCCCTGACAGTATAAAAAACAAGCTAACTAACCAGCGTCACCCGTAACAGTAATACAAAAAAAAAACTGGTTACCTAGCGACACTAATGCAGCGATCAGAAAAAACGATCGCTTAGTGACACTGGCAAAAGGGGGTGAAAGGGTTAACTAGGGGCAATCAGGGGGTTAAACCTTTATTAGGTAATATATGGGGGTACCTGACGCTATATAAAAACCTGACGGGGAACCTAAATAACGAAATAACTAACTGGCTAACCAGCGTCACCAGTGACAGTTATACAGTGATCACTGGTGAAAGGGTTAACTCTAGGGGCAATCAGGGGGTTAAAACCTTTATTTAGGTTGTAATATGGGGGTACCTGACCTATAAACCTATTTATGAACCTATATAAACATGGCGGTTACCTAAAAAAAAAAAAATGGTTACCTAGCGACACTAATGCAGCGATCAGAAAAACGATCGCTTAGTGACACTGGCAAAAGGGGGTGAAAGGGTTAACTAGGGGCAATCAGGGGGTTAAAACCTTTATTAGGTAATATATGGGGGTACCTGACGCTATATAAAAACCTGACGGGGAACCTAAATAACGAAATAACTAACTGGCTAACCAGCGTCACCAGTGACAGTTATACAGTGATCACTGGTGAAAGGGTTAACTCTAGGGGCAATCAAGGGGTTAAAACCTTTATTTAGGTTGTAATATGGGGGTACCTGACCTATAAAACTATTTATGAACCTATATAAACATGGCGGTTACCTAAAAAAAAAAAATGGTTACCTAGCGACAGCAGTGACACTAATACAGCGATCAGAAAAACGATCGCTTAGTGACACTGGCAAAAGGGGGTGAAAGGGTTACCTGGGGGCAATCAGGGGGTTAAACCTTTATTAGGGGGGGGTAGGGGGCTACCTTGGACCTAAAACTAACTGCCCTGACAGTTATTACAGTCACACTGACACTAAATGCAGTGATCAGTAAATAAATGATCACTGCAATTAGTGACACTGTGACTGG
>JAQSEC010001668.1:0-24315 GCA_028564925.1 Lithobates sylvaticus
TCGTGTACTGTTGGAACATCTCTAATGCTGCGTACACACGATCGGAATTTCGGCCAGCAAAAGACAGATGAGAGCTTTTCGTCGGAAAATGCAACCGCGTGTATGATTCATCAGACTTTTGCTGGCCGGAAAAAGTTTAGATCGGAAATTCCGATCGTCTGTACCAATTCCGATGCACAAAATTTCTACGCATGCTTGGAAACAATTTGACGCATGCTCTGAAGTATTGTACTTAATTTTCCTGGGTCGTCGTAATGATGTACATCACCGCGTTCTTGATGGTCAAAAGTTCAGCAAACTTTTGTGTGACCGTGTGTATGCAAGCCAAGCTTGAGCGGAATTCCGTCGGAAAAACCATCCAAGATTTTTCAGACGGAAAATCCGCACGTCTGTACGGGGCATAAGGATATGCTTACATCTGTGCATTGCGGGAAAGCGTGCAAAACTGAACGCTTTCCCACAACACACAAAAACACGCAGCCCTTTTGCAGATTCCCAGTGGTGCTGATGTTAATGAGACCCCAATGCATCTAGCAACATGGGCGCTAGAAATAGCTGTGCTTAGTTTAAAACATATCAGAATAAAATGTGTTCCTGCCTGCTAGCTAGATTATTAAAGGAAGATTGTGCATCTTACTGTGTGGCATTCTTTTTGCTGATACTGTTGATGACTATTCAGTAGCCCAATTCCTCCTACAAGTTAAGAGGAAAGAAAACTTCCATGTTCCTTCTTCATTTCTACATGATCACAATAGTTCCTAGCAACAAGAAAGTGGGAAGTAGTTTTCAAATTTTGATAAAATAGAGAGGGGTAAGCACTCCTATAATTTTTTTATGTTTTTATTGCTGACTGTCTTTCTAACTGAGGAGATGTATCCACTCTAATTCCCCTTGTGACCGGTGTGTTTCAAAATAAGGAAATCTAAAATGTTGTTATTGGAACAGAAGCAGAGAGTAAATCTTCCTACAGGAAACACTTTATGCAGGGACAATTGACTGGAACAAGGCTTCCCTTTAGTTGAATAGATTTCCTCTTGCTTCTTGTTGTGACAACTGGACACTCAAAAATAACTCAGTGTGTTTAAAAACTGACTATATCAAAACACAAAGCAGTAATAAAATGCCTTTCCACACTTCAGCTGGGCAAAACTATCCTTAATCATAAAACAGATCACTAATCAAGAATAGACCTCTATATTGCATTCTGCATTAAAGTCCATAGCATATGCAAACCAAAGTCAGTATATGCCTCAAAAGTATGTGTATATTAGTGCTGTACACTAGAATCAAGTGCACTGGACTAGCGGAACTTACGTTAGCAGTTGTGTGAGGCCTTCGATTCATTAGTGTAAGTGGCCAGAATACCCAAGGTCATTCTATATATCAAACTATTTATGAAACACATTGGGTTTGATTTACTAAATGCAAATAGACTGTTCATTTTGCAGGTGAAGCTGCACTTTGCAATGGAATTTATCCAATAGTTTGTGGCTTAGTGGACGAGGTGACGCTCTGATGACTTTCAATATCAACATTAAGCCCCATACACACGCTCGGACAATCCGCGGACCAGGTCAGTCGGACTTTGTCCGACGTACTTTGTCCGATGTTGGCGTTGCGTACACACGGTCGGACTACGTTGTCGGAATATCCGGTCCGGAAGAACGTCGTGACGTAAGTCGTCGTCCACGAGATTACAAAAGGGAAGTTCAGCACCACGTCAGGCACCCGTTGGGCTCCTTCTGCTGATCCCGTGTTTATCGAGAGTTAGTGGAAGTTTGGTGACTTAAGATTCGCGCTTCTCAGTTTTCTGACTCAGATCGTTACTGCTCTTCAGTTTGTGCTTGTCGTGCGTATCTGTTTATTAGTGCGTGTAGTCAGTTCGCATTTGTTGGTCATTGCGGCCTATATCTTGATATAGGACGCTTTGATTTGCACTGCTTATTGTCTGCTCGTTGCTGGTATTCACTTCGTTCTTTCAGGCCTTGCTGTTTATCGGTGCTTTCTGTTTGTCCGTTCTGACCAGCCGACCTTTTGTGACCTTCTGAGCGATGTTTCCCGTGCGTACTCGTCGCCGAGTTCGTGCTGTACGCGGAATTGGTGTCGGGCTTTTAGCTTTGACCCAAGACCCGTCCATGAACAGAGTGACGAGGAGTATGTGGACCAAGAATTGGTTGCTTCAGCGTGACCAGTTCTCGCACATGCCTTTGCTTCGTGAGATCCGGGAGAATAATCCTGATGATTTCAGGAACTTTCTCAGGATGACGGACCCCGATTTTCACCGTCTTTTGGCTTTGCTGACCCCCTTTATCAGCCGGCAGGATACCTGCATGAGACAAGCCATTACTCCGGAGCAGAGGCTTGTTGCCACGTTGAGGTACTTGGCGACAGGGAGAAGTCTTCAGGATTTGAAGTTCTCTTCAGGTATCTCTCCCCAGGCCCTGGGAATCATTATTCCAGAGACCTGTTCTGCCATCATTCAGGTCCTGCAGGAGGACTATATTAAGGTAACATTTCTACTTTACTATTCCCTTCTATGTATGCTCTGTTTGCTAATGACTTGTATTTTTGACCTCCTTCCCTAATTACCATGATTGAAATATGTTCTAATATGCTGTGCCCCTTTTCTCCTTCATGCATTTTTCCCTTCACTTACCTCACCAGCATGCTCTTCTGCCCCAATAGACACCTATGGCCTAGTCACTTAAGCAATGTCTTTTGTCTGCTGCATAGTATTGTTTGCCCCAAAACACCCCCTAAAATATGCACAAATGTTTGCTGTGTGGTTTACTTCATGTAGAGCCCCCTTTTTTTGTTCTTTTGGTGGGGGGGGGGGGGCAAACTCATTAGGAACCCCCTCCCCCAACTGCTCTGTCAGATGGTACCAATCCTTTATCTGCTGGCTTTCCCAAGGTCCATACACACTATATACCTACCTCTTTATAGTGCGCATCTTTAGGGATGAATTCAGCAAAGCATGTAGTGCAAGGGACTGCCTCCATACATTCCATTTCCTATTTTTTTGTCTTCTTTCCCTCCTATTAGCTTGCTTGGTAATTTAATAATGTCACACTGTGCCTGCCTTTTTGGGGGGGGGGGGGGGGGTTGAAATGTTATTTGATCTTTCCTGTGGCCTGCCAATAGTGTTAAGTACAGAGGGTCTGGCCAAACTAGCCCACATTATTGAGCCATTTGCCAATCAATGAAGTGCAGAGGGTTAGCTGTCCACCACCCCCCCCCCAAAACCCCTAGTTATTGCCAATGGCCCATCAGAAGTGGGGGGATTGATGGGGGGGTGAGTAATCTGTGAAGGGGAGCCTCTACTTTTCTGTGCAAATACTTTCCAGCCTCCAATTTTAGACAATGCTCTTGTTCCAAGATGTTGATTGTCTAATCTGCTTGCAATGTTTAGGTGCAAAGTGACTATTTTTTTTTTCTTGTTTCACTCCACAGTTCCCTTCCACGCCACAGGAATGGCAGACTGTGGCCTCCCACTTTGCCAGCCGTTGGGACTTTCCTAACTGCGGAGGGGCAATTGATGGGAAACACGTCCGCATCGTCCCACCGCCCAACTCGGGGTCCTACTATTATAATTATAAAGGGTTTAATAGTGTAGTGATGTTGGCGGTGGTGTCGGCAACATACGAGTTTATGTATGTGGACGTGGGGATGAACGGCCGGATATCGGATGGTGGGGCCATTACGCACACGGAGTTCTACTGGCGTCTCCAAAGTGGCAGTCTGTGCTTGCCACCTCCAGAGGAGAATGCCGAAGGACTCCCCTTCGTCTTTGTCGCAGATGAAGCGTTTGCGTTGACTCCCCATGTGATGAGGCCGTTCCCGATGAGGACCCTCACCCGGACCAGAGGGTCTTCAACTACAGGCTGTCCAGAGCCAGAAGAGTTGTGGAGAACGCTTTTGGCATCCTGGCCAGCCGCTTCCGCCTGTTCCTGACGGCATTTAACTTGGCGGAATACAAACTGAACCACATAGTTCTTGCCTGTTGCATATTGCACAACTTCCTCAAAAAGACATAACAGGAACTATGTGGTGCCCGTTGGCCCAGATGTGGAGGGCCCTCCAAATGCCGAACTCACAGCCCTTCGAGTGGCACGTCCAGGCTTGCCCCCTCTAAATGCCCGTGTGGTCCGGGACCAATATATGCAGTACTTTGTGGGTAGGGGGGCCATTGCTCTGCCTGACGATGTGTGAGAGGCATTTTTTAATAAATCTGATATTTTAACCAACCTATGATTTCATGTCATTTCAGTCTTCTTTTTAGCTTATTTTACTTTGACATTTTTTCCCTTTGCCTTCGACAGTGGGAATGCACTTTCTGGGCAAAAGGAGGTAACAGTCTCTTCTTCCCAAAAAGATTATTCTCATGTTGTGTGTTTGCTACCTAATCTTTGGTCTAGAGAAGGTTTGTACTGCATAACTGACACCCAAAATACTCCTTTTCATCACCAGGTCTGACATGTGTGTATTCTCCAAAATGCTGTGCTCCGTGTTTTCGTACAAAGCACTGTGGGTGTCATTTACATAAGTCAAATCCGCTATGCTCTACAAGTGCATTGAAAAAGTTCCCCGGGAAAGAAAATTGGAGTGCAAAGTGGATTTGCCTTTAGTAAATAACACCCATTGCCCCCCATATCCTTTTCATTTTACATACATAATGCATTGTGTTTTTTAAATAAGGAAGCCACACATTTAGAAAAATAAAAGTTTACTAGGAAAACATTCCCAAGTGCGTTTACAATCTTCACGCCAAAACTGACAACATCTTGGTTATTTACAACATTGTTTACAAACATTCCGCAATTGGTAAAACCAGGCATGGAGCAAAACAGAACCTAGGAACTTGGAAAGTTCAACTTTGTAAAGTGAAGACAAGATCAGACATGACTATATGTTCAAAGTGTGTTTGATCTTGCCTTCATCACATGGGGGGGTCACCCCCGAAAAGTGGAAATTTGGAACATGCACACAATTTGGGACTGAAAATGGTCATTAGATGGTAAAACACATGCCTAGAAGCTTCAAAAGTGCCATTTTCCATCATGGGGATGAATGGACGTTTTTTGGGGGTGCAACCCCTTCACCACAACCACTTTCGTAGTTCGTAAAGTGTTTGCACCCCCAAAAAAACGTTGCCATTCATCCACCATGGTGGGAGCTAGCACATGTGGACACAATGTGTGCATGTTCCAAATTTCAGACAGTTTTTAAGTTGCAAATGTGTTCTGAAGCTGGCACAAATGTGTGTTAATTACTTGGTGCGTTTTCATATTTTTCCTAAAATATCAATGATGTTCTTCAATTTTTGTTGAACATCATTGATGTTTTGCTTTATGTAATCTAGATCTCTATTGCAGACCATTATCTCTCCGATGAGTACGTGGGCACTCTCTGTGGTAAAGTGCGATTTTTCTTCCACAACATCCACGTCACCTAAAAACCACAAACAAACAAAAATGGGGTGTTGGAAATGAGGCAGCCATACATGGATTAGCTTACCAGTAGCTGTGTTCTCCCACACTCACCTGTTGTGGTGACAATTTCTCCAAGTTCGATGATCTCTCCTTCCTCCTCCTCCTCCTCCTCTGCTTCTGCTCTTTCCCCTTTTTTGGTAGGTGTTGGTTTGGGGGTTTCCTCAGACGGCCCAAGTTTTCGCTCCCCTATGAGAATGTCCAAAAGGAAGATTTAGCAACACAAGCTATTGAGGGCAGAAATAGGAAATGACAAACATTGCTTGAAAGTGACGGACACTATTTTAGTTTGGCCAGTTACAAATGTCAACTACATGAATGAAGTCACTTTGTAAAGGTGCTAAACTGACTAGCTTTTTGGTAGAAGTTTGTGTGATGGAGACCCCCCTCTAGTATCCACTGGAGCACATGTGTGGAAAAGCATAATAAAAAGGGGGTTTGGGTGTCCCAGCACTAGTGCTCTAGAGTCCAGATGGGTAAACAGCTACTGAGTGACCTCTCCTTTACATTGAATAAATTGGCTTTACATTCTTGATGACATTTCTAGTGAGAACAAACTTCCTTTCCCCAAAAAAACACCAAACATCGTATTATAAGTGGCCGAACGATCGAGGTTGCGTACGATCGAATGCACACACACACGACCATGACAGTGGCAGAAAGATCGAGGCTGAGTACGATCGAATGCACAGACGAACCTGAAAGTGGCCATTTTGGAATGTACAACTTGGTAAAAATCAAAACACAATGGAGCAGTATGCAAGCAAGAAATCAAACACAAAACACAACTACTTACTTTTTTGAAGAATTCTCTTGATCTTTCTGTACTGATCGGCCTCCCTCAGTTTCAGGTCTGACCAGCGTTTCCTGAGTTGCTCCTTGGATCGTTGTACCCAAAATTATTGTACAGCCTTCTCACAACTTTAGACATGATCTTGGCCTTGCGGACATTGGGGTTGAGGTAAGGCCCATACTTCCCATCATAGTCGCTCCTCTTTAATATGTCCACCATCTCCAACATTTCTCCAAATGACATATTGGAGGCCTTGAATTTCAGGTTCCGGGATCGGGACGTTTCTGCCTCCGGACTTTCCTCGTCCTCCTCCTCGTTGGTGGGATATTTGTGGCGCACCTGCTGTGTCCCCGCCATGTGCTCTCCCCACTACGCCGTAAAGAGAAGGGGTGGGGAATAGACGAGAAAGATCGTCAGGGGCGGGCGGAGTTTGAAGCATGCGCAGTGTATATAAAACGTCACACGCCTGTGTCGTAGCCACGATCTGGGAGACGAGGGGAGAGAAAACTCACACGAGACGATCGCTACAAACGAAGGTACAATTTAACGTTGGTACATAACTAGCCTAGACTGATTTGAACTTGAGGCTTCTTTATGGAGAAGATTAGGAGAGTTTAGCCTGACATAATTTATAGGGTTTGGTGTGTTGTTGTGTCTTGCAGAGATTGATATGAAGGGATTCAACGACATGAGTTTTCTCCCCCTCTTCATTGCCAAATACAGGGATTTTCCCATATTGTGGCAGGGTATACACCCACATTACACCAACAAACCAAAGAGGCACGCAGCCCTGGAGGAACTTGTGGAATTTGTCAAGCCAAGGTTCCCCACGGCAACTGTTGATGATATTAGAAAGAAAATTGGCAGCCTGAGGAGTGCGTATATCAGGGAGAGGAAGAAGGTCGTGAAGTCTGAGGAAACTGCAACTTCAGCAGATGAGGTCTATGTCCCCAAGCTCTGGTACTATCAGAGTCTCCATTTTCTGAAGGACCAGGCTGATGTCACGGAGCCAACCTCAACTCCTCCTTCCACGCTTCCTTGCGCACAGCCCACCCCTGATGAGGCTTCCGAGGAGCAACCTGGGCCTTCCAGTATGGAAGAGGTGGAGGAGCCCAGCTTGTTCCAGGTATAGTAGTTTTGTTACCATTTATGGGAATAATGAATGATGTTCACTTAATTCAGGATCGCCAATTGCTTAGTTCCTAACGTGTTTGACATATCAACAGACAGTGGTGTGGGAGACATTTGGGGCCAGAATCTAAACTGCTGGGCTGAGAATTGTATGGTTTTCTATTTGTAAACATTTTGCACCAGTCACTAGATGAGAATTGTGTGTGTTTGATGAACAAATAACTGAAACTATGTCCCTTTTTCCTACACAGGAAGACCTCAGCCAGGAGGTGGCTGTGGAAGGTGGCAGTCAGGAGGAGGCAGGGGTTAGTGGCAGCCACCAGCTGGGTAGTGGCAGCCAAGAGGGGGCTAGGCCTCGGAGCCTGACTGACTCCCAAATCCCTCTCCTCCGCCTTCCGTACAGAAGGGCGAGAAGGGGGGGTTATGCGGCACAGTCAGCGCTCCGGATGATCAGAGAGGCTTCAGACTCCCTACATGCCACACCCGCCGACGAGGAGACCTTTGGCTCGGTGGTTGTCACAAAAATGATGGGTATGGAGGTGAGGCAACGCAACATGTGTGAGGGGCTCATCCTCCATGTCCTAAATAAGGGTAGGGCTGGGGAGATGACCCCAGTCACACATGTTTGCCATAGCTACCATGCTCCACCTCCTCCTCCTCCTCCTTCTGCCACCCCACCAGCACGACAGCCACAGCGTGGAAGGAAGCGTGGAAGGAAGACCTGAGAGTGACGACCTGCAATCAGTCTGGTGTGAGAGAAGATGGAGCCTCTTGTAGTACCAGAGCCTGGGGACCTAGATGGCATCTGCTGCAGTTCCGGATACTTTGGACTTCACGACCAGATTGCACTCCCCTTAATATACGTACTCCTCAGGCCCCCAATTTTCTACGCTTGGACAATGATGGTTGCCGTGGGGGGCCTAGACTTTGCAAATTCCCCAAGTTTCACCATGGCTGCGTTCCTCTTTGGTTTGTTGGTGTGACCTAAATAAAGGTTTTTTTGATTTGAAATAATCATTGACTATTGTGTTTTACTTTGCTACAATGACAGTTTTTCTTTGAGTAGGCTGGTACATTTCACTAATCCTAAAGTAGAATTAACAAGGGGCAACAACAACAAACAACCTCCTAGTAAATTTAAGCAAGAAATACAAATGTAAATAATGTGTTTTTGGTAATTTGAGACACACAACCCCCCTCCAAAAAAAAAAAAAAAAAAAAACATTCAAATATGTATTCCCCAAAAAAAAAAAAAAAAGACAAATCATGGTAAAAAAATAACAAAGATTCTTTTCCGTTCAGAGTAAAAATAAACATGTAGTGTATAAATGCTGCAAAGTAATAAAGAAGTAAGTTTGTGAGAAGTGCGGGTGAATAGGAGCAGCTAAAACATGTCATTCTTGTTGCATTGTAAAGAAAAAGAGAATGCGCTGCATTAAAGACATTTTAACATTGCAGCGTGACGAATGTGCTGTGTCGATTAGGAAAGGTAGTTTTACCTGACCGAGCGCTTCCGTCACAGAATTTCTTCTGAGCATGCGTAGCACTTTGTCCGTCGGACAAGCGTACACACGCTCGGATTTGGTGTGATCGGACCGGGTTGACGGCAAATCATTCCAGCAGGAGATAAGACTTTGTCCGACGGACAAACCGACGAACACTGTCCGATGGTGCATACACACGGTCTGATTTTTCAACAACCTTGTCCGATCGGACCAAATTGATGAAAAAGTCCGACCGTGTGTATGGGGCTTTAGTGAGGGTTATTAACAGTTAAGGAACAGAAAAAGGGTCATCAACATTTAATATGTTGCACTTAACAGATTTCCCAGTATGTATGGTCGGTTCAGATCCGACCTGGTGGGGGTCATCTTGCAGTGTGTGGGGTCTTTATTGGCACCTGAGTGCGGCAAGTGTTGCTAAGTGCCATGAATCAGGGGGGGAACCAGGGTGTTTGTGTTCAGGTGTTGATACTTACAAGTAATTACACATAGTCGTTTGGCATCTTTCTACCCTGGACTTTGATTCATGGCCTTCTGGATCGTAGCTTTCTGTAGCATATGTATTGTCTGATTGAGGTATGCCAGATGGCTTAGTTCTCTTTTCTTTAGTAGTGTTAAGGGTACCTCTATTGGGAGAAAGGAACATGTCTGGAGGGGATTCCAGTTGTGTTGAATAGGTCGATGTTGGGGGTGTGTGGGTATCATAGTGGGGAAGACAGAGGTGGGAGAGAAGGGTGGTGTGGGATGGGGTGAGGGCGTACCGGCTTTTGAGAATGGGATTCCTGCCTGGTTCCTGCCACCCTCCCCAGGGAAGTGGCGATTTTCATGGTGGTTATTCTGGGGTGTTTTTTTTTTTTTTTAAATTGTATTTTTATTAATTATTTTCAAAGCAAATACAGTTTAATCACGCATTACAGTTAACACTGAACACTGATGTTCAGGAATATAACAGAAACATTTAGAAGCTAGAGATAAACATCCAAAAATGCAGAGCACAGAAGTGGACTGCATAATTTATCAGGAGAGAAATTAACATACAGTTCTCAGAAAAAATACATTAAGCATCAGGCCGATTGGCCAGAGTGAAGTAATACAGTTATAGGAGGCTTATGGTTAATAATGGCTACTAGGTGGGGGGATCCCATAATCCGACTGATCCCATAGTCCCCAGATTTTGTCAAACTGGGGGACGGAGTCATATACAGTGGCCGTTAGGAACTCCATTCTCCGTATCTCTTCTATCAGTTGAAGAAATCTGGGCCATGGAGGGGGGGAGCATTAGACAGCCAGCACAATGGGCTAAGACTATTTGCAGCTAATAAAATATAGGAGATCAATCGGTTAGCATTTTTAGTTACGCCTGAGACAGGGAGACCCAGCAGGTAGTTTAAGGGATCAACCGGGAGGGGCACCCCCACCACCTTCTGTACCAATAACCCCACTTCATTCCAGAAGGGCCGTATCAGGGAGCATTTCTAAAAGATGTGAAATAAAGAACCAATTTCAGTTCCGCATCGCCAACAGCGCTGCGAAACTGAAGGGTCAAATTTGTGGGAGATATCAGGGGTTCTAAACCAAAACATAAGAATCTTTATAGACATTTCCCTTTGTGTAACACATTTAGAGGACTTGAAGGTGGAGGTCCAGATCCTATCCCACATCTGGAGTGTGATAGGTTTACCTAACAAATGGGCCCATTTGCTCATGTACAAGTGCGTGGTCTCATTTAAGGGGGCCGACTCATGGAGGATTTGATGGATGGAGGAAAATAAATGCAGCTGGTGGGGACCTTGAGCACAAAGATGTTCAAAGGAAGTGGGTTTGTCAAGGGTTAGGGGTGAAGATTTGGAATTAAAGAAGTGTCTAACCTGAAGATAAAAATAAAACAGTTGATTGGGAATGTCAAACTTTTCACGCAGGGTCTCAAAAGCATAAAGTCTCTGTGTAATGGGGTGCACCAAATTTCGGATTTGAAAAACTGGGGGGGGGGGGTTGAGCCACGTAAAAACTTTGCCCAGGGACAAACCATCTGGGATAATCGGGTTAAACAATACATTTGTAAGAGGGGAGCAGGGTGAAACAAGGGAATATTTATTTTGGCATTTTTGCCAAATATCTAAAGTGAAGGACATTGCAGCCGTACACTGGCGCCTAAAGATGGGATAAGGGGAGGATGGGGAACCCCAGATTAAGGAGCATGGATGAGTCGGGTAAAGTACCCCCTTCTCAATGGCAGCCTACTGACTAGTGGCATGTAAGGAGGACCATGCAATAATGGCTCTTAAATGGGTCGCATGGTAATATTTAGCAATATCCAGAGCTCCCAAGCCACCCCTGGATCTAGGCGCAAGTACCACTGAGCTCACTAAACACTGAGATTTGCCAGCCCAAATGAATTTTAAAAAAAGTCTCTGAAGTGTTTTTAGTTGTGGAGACGGAATAGCAACGGGCACGGTCTCAAAATGGTAGAGTAATCTGGGTAAAATGGACATTTTTAGGACATTAATCATTCCCAGGAGGGACTTAGGGTATTTCGTCCATGATAGCAGGGAACTATTTATATCTTGGATCAGAGGAGGAAAGTTAGCTGAGTACAAATGGGAATAGGTAAGGGTAATGCCGCGTACACACGAAGGGACAATCCCGCGGGATTATCCGCTGGACTGAAGTCCAGCGGATAATCCCCTCGTGTGTGGGCGCCGGCGGACTTTTTTGGCCAAAGTACGGCGGACTAAAGTTTTTAAGTTTTGTTTTAAAATTATCCGCTGGACTTGGCAGTCCGGCGGACAATCCCGCCGTGTGTAGTATGGTCCGGCGTACCAAAAAGGACGCATGCTCAGTAGCTAGTATGTCACGGACTCGCTCGGTCTGGTAAAACTAGCCTTCGTTTTGAAGCTCGCACAATCGTCACGCTGCTGATCTTTTTTTGTTTTTTTCTGACAGCGGAATTTGTATGTTATCGTACTTGAAGAATGATTTTGCCTTGCTGCTTGTATATTCACGCAGAGTACTCCCGAACGTTTTTTCTTCAGCATTCTTTAGTGAAGTTATATATTTATATATATATATATATATATATATATATATATATATATATATATATATATATATATATATATATATATATATATATATATATATATATATATATATATATAGATATAGATATATATATCCAATTCACCAAATTAAAAATATATCTATATTTCTCAATAAACCAAAAAATATATATATCTATATATACATATATATATATATTTATATATATAGATATATAGATATATACGTGTATATATATATATATATATATATATATATATATATATATATATATATATATATATATATATATATATATATATATATTATATATATATATATATATATATATATATATATATATTATATATATATATATATATATATATATATATATGTCTATAATATATATGTACATATATCTCTATTTAGATATATTTTATTATTTGTTGGTTATCAAAAGGATTTGTTATTACACATGATACAATTGTGGAGTCAGCAGAGCTTGCCCTTAATTCAGATCTTAACCCTCACCTTTCCAGCGACTGCACTTGCAGTTCCATTGAAGTTGCACTTTACACTTGTATTGTCAAATGAATGTGCGTTTTGGAAATGCCCTCCATATAATTTAGACATGTACCTGCCTACTCCTAAAGAAACTATGTTTTTGAATAACAAGCACGTATATCATTATTTTCTGAAAATTAAATTACCATTTATTCTGGTTTAAACAAACAAGGCAAAACAAAATAGGAAGGCAACACTGGAGCCACTTTGCGATTTGGAGAAGACTTTTTGCCCCAACGGCAGACATCAAGTTTGTGAAGCCAAAAATTAAGCTTGGACAGATTTCATCCAATATAGGGAGCACAAGAAGATTGACCAGGAATCAGACAGACCAGGAACAGCAGCAGATGACATCTATGTCCCCAAGCTGTGGCACTACAACAGCCTGTGTCTTCTGTGAGACCATACTGAAGCCAGGCAATCACTTCCGACTCTTCCCACCACGCTGCCCTGCACTCTTCCCTGCAGTCTTCCCTGCACGCTTCCTTGGAGGCTGACTTGTGGTAGGAGGAGGAGGAGGAGGAGGAGGAGGAGAAGAAGGAAGAGGAGGAGGAGGAGGAGGAGAAGGAGGAGAAGTTGCTGTCGGGCCTTCATGTGTCAGGCGGGTGGATTCTCTTAATTGACCCCTCAAACCCCCCTTAATAGCCTCAAAAATGAGGCCCTCGCACAGGTGCCGTTGGCCCTTCTCCATTTCCAGCAACCTGCTGGCCAAGTAGGTGCCATAGGCCTCTTCTGGAATGGGGGGTCTTTCGAGAATCGCACTCGCCTTCCGAATAAGTTGGAGTGATTCCTCCTCAACAATGGTCATCCTCCTGGGCCTTCTTGGGGGTAAGGGCAGGGGTGGAGGTAGACTTCTTAATACAGTCTGGCTCGTGCTGGGCCCAGCCACCTCCTGGCTCTCGCTGGTCATGTCCTCCTCCTCCATACCACTTGTCCCGGCATCATCCTGGGTCAGCTCATCCTGTGTGCAAATAAAAACAAAAATCAAACACCTGTTTTTTGGTTTATGGCCTCCTCAATCATCCAATTGTAAACTTATGAACGAGCAGATAAATTTTAAAAAAGATCCAAAAGGCTATCATTTGGACCCCTGCATTTTCCAAGCAGATCACCAATGTTGTATAAGGCATTTTTTAAAACTACTGGATGTATGTATACACTATATATGTATCGATATGTAGCACCAACACTTTTTCAAAGTGTGCGCAATTTTTGGCAGTTTTTTTCACAATTCTGAGTTCAGGGTGTTAATTTTTTCACTTTTTAACGTTTACATCATTAATATTCACACAATCACTATTTAGGCTACTAAATATATACCTGGCTCCAGCTGGGCGCATCAGCCTGCTCCAAGGTGGAGGGGTCCTCTCCTTCCGTGGAAGCCTCAGCTGGGGTGGAGGGAAGAGTGGAGGGAAGAGTGGAGGGAAGGGTGGAGGGAAGAGTGGACAGTGATTGCCTGGGTTCCATCTGGTCACCTATAAAAGCCAGTTGGTTGTAGTACCACAGCTTGAGTACATAAACATCCTCTGCTGCTGCTCCTGATCTGACTGATTCCTCAATCTTCTTGCGCTCCCGCTTGTACATGTGCCTTAAACTTGAAATTCTGGCTTCAACAAACTTGGTGTCTGCGTTGGGGACTTGAGTCTTCACAAAATCCACAAGTGGCCCCAGTGTTGCCTTCCGGACATCCCTATTTCCATATAAAGGGTTCTTGAGCTGCCACAGGTTGGTATTTTTACGGTACAGCGCAATGAATTCTGACATGAACTGCTGGTCCTTGAATGGATTCAACTGGGCTGCTGACATGTTTGTTTCTGTTTTGTTAGTAATGGCAATACAAAAGACCAAAAACACAAATGTTACTAAAAACGCACATCCAGTTTTTCAAACCAAACATTACACAACACACCCACACAGGCAGCAACCCCTACACACAGGCAGCAACACACCCACACAGGCAGCAACCCCTACACACAGGCAGCAACACACCCACACAGGCAGCAACCCCTACACACAGGCAGCAACACACCCACACACAGGCAGCAACACACACATATCCTTAAATGCAGGCCCAAAACCCAATAAACCACAGTAATGCATCCTAGAAAACACTTACCTTCGTACAGAGCGCTCGCTACTTCCGTTCGGGAACACGTGGGGCCCTCAAACAGCCTTATATACACTGCGCACGTGTCGAAGTCCGCCTGCGTCCTCCGCGTCGCCCGCCCATGACGTTCCTCCTGACGAGTATTCCCCGGCCTGCTTCCCCTCGTTGCATTGTGGGTGAATAAATTGATGAAGATGGCGGACACATTCTCAGCCAGTAGCGCGGAGTAAAGCCCAGAAGCGAACACATCTGCATCCAGCAGCAGATATAAGGCCACCAATATGGCCTTTGAAGAGATGGTGGAGATGGTGGACATCCTCCAAAGGGAAGATTACGACGGGGAAAATGGCCCGTACCCTCGACCCAACTTGCGCAAGGACAAGATTCTCACTACAGTCGTCAGCACCCTGGAGCAGAAATTTGGCGTACGAAGGGGCAAGGATCAACTGCGCAAGCGATGGTCCGACATCAAATCCAGGGAGCACGATCAGTACAGGAGAATTCGAAAAGCCATCAAAAAAAGTAAGTCAAGCATGTGCGCTACTATGGTTATACTTGATATGTCTAATCTTGCGCAGATGTTATTACCATTCGTACGTGAAAAACTTGCGCAGCTGTTATTAGCATTCGTACGTGAAACTTGCGCAGATGTTATTACCATTCGTACGTGAAACTTGCGCAGATGTTATTAGCATTCGTACGTGAAACTTGCGCAGCTGTTATTACCATTCGTACGTGAAACTTGCGCAGCTGTTATTAGCATTCGTACGTGAAACTTGCGCAGATGTTATTACCATTCGTACGTGAAACTTGCGCAGATGTTATTAGCATTCGTACGTGAAACTTGCGCAGCTGTTATTACCATTCGTACGTGAAACTTGCGCAGCTGTTATTAGCATTCGTACGTGAAACTTGCGCAGATGTTATTACCATTCGTACGTGAAACTTGCGCAGATGTTATTAGCATTCGTACGTGAAACTTGCGCAGCTGTTATTACCATTCGTACGTGAAACTTGCGCAGCTGTTATTACCATTCGTACGTGAAACTTGCGCAGATGTTATTAGCATTCGTACGTGAAACTTGCGCAGCTGTTATTAGCATTCGTACGTGAAACTTGCGCAGATGTTATTACCATTCGTACGTGAAACTTGCGCAGATGTTATTAGCATTCGTACGTGAAACTTGCGCAGCTGTTATTACCATTCGTACG
Organism: Lithobates sylvaticus; assembly: GCA_028564925.1. Lineage (NCBI taxonomy): Eukaryota > Metazoa > Chordata > Amphibia > Anura > Ranidae > Lithobates > Lithobates sylvaticus. The sequence continues at coordinate 15,841 of JAQSEC010001668.1, forward strand.
TGAAACTTGCGCAGATGTTATTACCATTCGTACGTGAAACTTGCGCAGCTGTTATTACCATTCGTACGTGAAACTTGCGCAGATGTTATTAGCATTCGTACGTGAAACTTGCGCAGATGTTATTAGCATTCGTACGTGAAACTTGCGCAGGTGTTATTAGCATTCGTACGTGAAACTTGCGCAGACTTGATGAAAGTTCCGTTTGTCTTCATAACGTTTATTCAGTTTACCTGGCTTTGGGTTGTTGGAGTTGTAAGGTTGTTTATTATTGTCACTATCTATACAATTACTGCTGTAGTAAGGGTTTTAGGGGTAACTTACACAGGGACTCCAGAAGCTGTTTTGGGGGGGGGGGGGGGATAAATATGTTAAGCAGGGTGTCAAGCTCACAATTCCCGAAAAATGCTCATCATCTACAAATACTGTAGGTGGTGACTTTTCGAAGAAGTACACTCACCTGTCCCTTGGATGGTGCAGCTACAATCTCTGATCTTGCAATCATGAAATTAATCTTTGCGGCTTCACTTCCCGGGTCACTATTGGGCATGTGCCAGTTGCGCAATGCAATAGGACTGGTCCGCGCGAGCTCGGGGACCCCTGTGTGTCCCAGCAGACAGCACGGTGGGACGGGATGTGGCGTATACTTCTGTGGGAGTCTAGGGCCGGATGTGTGTGCAAATACCTGCCTTACACAGGTATCTGCAACCCCTCCCCCTAAAAGGTTCCAAATAAGACACCACAGGGGTGCAGGGATACAATGAGCGGAAGTTCAAATTTAGGGTTGAAGGTAAGGATGAGCCCGGTGTTCGATTCGAACCCATGTTCGAATCGAGCACCGGGTGTTCGCTCGCTCGGCGAGCCCAGAACTATTGGGACCGCTCGCATCAAATTCGTGTGATGCGAGCGGCCCCGCAATGCATTGCGGCCCGCGCAGTGCAATGCTGGCTGATGATTGGCCAAGCATGCACTGTGACCCCGCATGCTTGGCCAATCACAGCGCCGGCAGCGAGGAGAGCCATAATTGGCTACAGGCAGGATGCCTGTAGCCAATTATAGCTCAGGGGCTTTAATACACGCCCCACGGTATAAGAGGCCGCCGCGGCGGCGGCCTCGCATATTATGTTTCACTCACAGTGTCAGCGTGTCAGTGTGCTGCTGACTGCTGACAACAATATGTTCTTTATTTCTGGGGATATGTGTGTGCATGCTGTTAGAACAGCATTGCAGTATCACATCTGGGGGGTGTCTATAGGTAGCCTGTGAAGGAGGGCAGGTTTCCTGTGCTTAGAACTTTCCCTGCAAAAAAGTGTCATTTTTGCAGGAAGAAAGCTATTTAAATCACTCGCGGCTAATGAATTGATGGCTCCTGTAACACAGAGAGCTGTCATTCATTAATAAAAAACAAAAAAAAAAAGCGTAGGGGTCCCCCCAAATTCAATAACCCGGCCCTTCAGGTCTGGGATGGATATTAAGGGGGATCCCAGCCAAAAAAAAAAAAAAAAATGGCGTAGGGTCCCCCCTCAAAATCCATACCAGACCCTTGAGGTCTGGTATGGATTTTAAGGGGAACCCTAGCCCAAAAAAATGGCGTGGGGTCCCCCTCAAAATCCATACCAGACCCTTATCCGAGCACGCAACCTGGCAGGCCGCAGGAAAAGAGGGGGGGACGAGAGCGGCCCCCCCTCTCGCCTGAACCGTACCAGGCCACATGCCCTCAACATTGGGAGGATGCTTTGGGGGTCTAAGACCCCAAAAGCACCTTGTCCCCATGTTGATTAGGACAAGGGCCTCTTCCCCACAACCCTGGCCGGTGGTTGTGGGGGTCTGCGGGCGGGGGGCTTATCGGAATCTGGAAGCCCCCTTTAACAAGGGGACCCCCAGATCCCGGCCCCCCCCCTGTGTGAAATGGTAAGGGGGTACAAAAGTACCCCTACCATTTCACCAAAAAAGTGGCAAAAATGGTAAAAAGGACAGGAGACAGTCTTTGACAATTCCTTTATTAAAATCTTCTTTCTTCTTTCTTCATCCTTCGGTTTCTTCATCTTCTCCTTCCTTCATCTTCTTCCATCTTCTTCTTCCATTTTCTTCTTCCTCCGATCCGCTTCTTCTTGCGCTGGTCTTCTCGTCCGGCATCTTCTTCCGTCGGCGTCGGCGTCGGTGTCGGTGTCTCTGTCTCTTCTTGGGCCGCTCCGCGCAATGGGAGGCTCCCGCTGTGTGAGGCTCCGCTCCGTCTGACAGGTCTTTTATAATGGAGGGCACCTGGTGACCCCGCCCCCTCTGACGCACAGGGACGTCATGGGGAATTCCATGATGGCTTTCCCCATGATGTCAGAGGGGGGCGGGGTCACCAGGTGCCCTCCGTTTTAAAAGACCTGTCAGATGGAGCGGAGCCTCACACAGCGGGAGCCTCCCATTGCGCGGAGCGGCCCAAGAAGACACCGACACCGACGCCGACGCCGACGGAAGAAGATGCCGGACGAGAAGGACGAGAAGACCAGCGCAAGAAGAAGCGGATCGGAGGAAGAAGAAAATGGAAGAAGAAGATGGAAGAAGATGAAGGAAGGAGAAGATGAAGAATCCGAAGGATGAAGAAAGAAGAAAGAAGATTTTAATAAAGGAATTGTCAAAGACTGTCTCCTGTCCTTTTTACCATTTTTGCCACTTTTTTTTTGGTGAAATGGTTGGGGTACTTTTGTACCCCCTTACCATTTCACACCGGGGGGGGGCCGGGATCTGGGGGTCCCCTTGTTAAAGGGGGCTTCCAGATTCCGATAAGCCCCCCGCCCGCAGACCCCCACAACCACCGGCCAGGGTTGTGGGGAAGAGGCCCTTGTCCTAATCAACATGGGGACAAGGTGCTTTTGGGGTCTTAGACCCCCAAAGCATCCTCCCAATGTTGAGGGCATGTGGCCTGGTACGGTTCAGGCGAGAGGGGGGGCCGCTCTCGTCCCCCCCTCTTTTCCTGCGGCCTGCCAGGTTGCGTGCTCGGATAAGGGTCTGGTATGGATTTTGAGGGGGACCCCACGCCATTTTTTTTGGCTAGGGTTCCCCTTAAAATCCATACCAGACCTCAAGGGTCTGGTATGGATTTTGAGGGGGACCCTACGCCATTTTTTTTTTTTTTTTTTGTGGCGGGGTTCCCCCTTAATATCCATCCCAGACCTGAAGGGCCTGGTTATTGAATTTGGGGGGACCCCTACGCTTTTTTTTTTTCATTTTTTTTTTTTTTTATCAATGACTTTTTTTTATGAATGAGTTTCAATGAATCACTGTTCTCTGTGTTACGGGAGCCGTGAATTAACATTAGCCGCGAGTGATTTTAAATAGCTTTTTTACTTTCAAAAATGACACTTTGCGCAGAGACAGTTCTAAACACGGGAAACATGCGCCCCTTCACAGGCATACTATAGACACCCCCCAGGTACGAAATTTAAAGGAATATTACACTTTTATTGTTTCAATTTAAGCATTATTAAAATCACTGCTCCTGAAAAAACGGCCGTTTTTAAAAAAAATTTTTGCATTGATACATGTCCCCTGGGGCAGGACCCAGGTCCCCAAACACTTTTTATGACATTAACATGCATATTAGCCTTTAAAATGAGCACTTTTAATTTCGAACGTTCGCATCCATTATAACTAATAGGGTTCTAAAGCTCGCACGGACTTTAGGTCCGTTCGCGGGTTCTGGTGCGAGCGGGGGGTGTTCGGCTCATCCCTAGTTGAAGGGTGTTTTAAGTATTGGAGTTTCATTAGATAGACATTTCAATTCTGTCTTCAAGTAGGATCTTCTAACAAACTGCTAATAATTGGACAACACTTTTAAACAATGTTTAATAATCCTATTTTGGCACTCAAATATCAGTGTGATTAAAAGTGTACTTTTTGTGTTCCATTACCATAGGGGGCAAAAGACTCAGACGTCAGTCCGAACCTACGAGGACCTCCCAGCCTCACCAGACTAATTGGGCAGTTAGCCCAAGCCCACGCGTGGATGTGGAGGAAGAGGTGGTTGAAGTGGATCAAATCTGCACCCCACCAAGTGAGTGTCTCAGAACACAGATTGAGCTAATAAATTAAGGTCTGCATGTTTTTGACACTTTTTTTCTTGTGTTTTATCTACCCAACTTTTAGGTGATGCTGATCTGTTTGTGGAAGGACAAGCTGCGGAGCCATTTTCCACAGACAGTGCCCACAGGCTTATTGGCCAGATCATGGCCTGGAATCTGCAGCTGGAAAATATGCAGAAGGAGATGGCCACCATGCAGCAGGGAATGAAGGACATGATTGATGTTTTGGGGAGAATCTAAAGACCCCTTTTCCATTTCTTAACATCAATCATGTCCTTCATTCCCCTTTTGATGCGCTTTTTTTTTAACATTTTAGAGGCCAAATTTTTAATATGCACATGGTGTGTCAACATGTGCTATGTGCCATCAGGGGATCTCAATGGACGCATTTGGTGTTTGCAACCCCTAATGCTAGTAGGTGAGAGGGAAGGGGTTTCACACACAAAACACGTCCATTGATTCCTCATGATGGAACATAGCACATGTTGACATTACCCATTTTCCTGTTAAATTAGTGTGCATATTCTAAATTTGGCTTCTACTGTTCATGGGTTACCTGTTGAACTTTGTAAGTTCTCGACTTTTACATTGTGTAAATATTTTCAAATGCTAACCCAAAATTTTTTACCATTTTAAAACATGTTTTTATGTTTGTTTAAAAAAAAAATCAAAAAAAAAAAAAAAAATATGTTGTGAGAAAAAGACCAAAAAAATTTCAAAAAGATAAAAAAAAAAAAAAAAAAAAAATTATGTTGTTATAAAAAAAATAAAATAAAAAAAAAACATATTAACAAAAAAGACCAAAAAAAAAAAAACCAAAAAAAAAACAATAAATAAAAAGGTTTGGATGTGCACTAGAATAAAAAAAAAATGTTTGCACAAATTAAACAATGTGTGGCTTCTTCTTTTTAAATACTACCAGTTTGACCAAAACATGTTGTGGTTCATTGACAAAGGGGGCTTATTTACTAAACGCAAACCAAGTTTGCCACTATTAAGAAGTGCACTAGGACAACATATAAAAACAGGCAAAATTAAAAGCAAAACAATACGAAAATACCAATCTTTCAAACATAAATAACTGTATTTATTCTTTCAAAAAAAAAGATGTTTTAAGGGTCTGCTGCCATTGCAATGGCCCCCCCTACCATTAAAATAATGTAAATAACGGTCCCGCACTTGCTGGGCTGATTGTGTGGCCAAACCAAGACGGCGAGTATCCAGCCCTGTCATGTCGCCTTCCACTCCGGCCTCAGGCCCGATTGGTAATGAGTAGGTTCCAGAATGTTTGCGTAAATAATTGTGCATTACACAGCATGCAAGAATAATAGTATTCAGTTTGTACTCTGCCAGATGTATGGATGTAAGGAGCAATCTGAAACGGTTGGCCATAATACCAAAGGCATTTTCCACAACCCTTCTTGCTCTGGCCAACCGAAAATTAAAAATCCTCCTCTCAGGGGTGAGGGATCTTTGGGGAAATGGCCTCATCAGGTGGTCACCCAGACCGAACGCCTCGTCGCCAATGAAAACGAACGGGAGTCCCTCCACATTATCTTCATCTGGTGGCAGCTCCAGCCCACCAGTCTGGAGACGATGACCGAACTCCGTGTGGTTGAAGACTCCTCCATCCGACATCCGGCCGTTTTTCCCCACATCCACATAAAGAAAGTCATATTGTGCCGACACCACCGCCATCAACACTATACTATGGAACCCCTTATAATTCCAATAGTAAGACCCCGAATGGGGTGGGGGCACAATTCGCACATGTTTGCCGTCAATCACCCCTCCGCAGTTGGGAAAGTCCCAACGGGCAGCAAACTGGGAAGCCACAGTCTGCCATTCCTGTGGCGTGGAAGGACACTGTGAAGTCAAACAGAAAGATACAATTCAAATTAAAAACCAGGCAAAACACCAAACTAAATGCAACAAATTAACAAACAATTTGGAAGAACATATGTATTTATTTTGTAAGTCCTTGAAATAAAGCCAAAAGATTAAGGATAAGGGACAAATCTCTGATTGATGACCCCTCTGATGGCCCAGAGAAGATAATAATGGGGATGTGGGTGGGGAGTAATTAATTGTAAGGTCACACAATACACATGCAATTAATTAAAGGGGTGTGTGTGGGGGGGTGGGTTAATTACAAGCTGACCCAAACCACATGCAATTAATTAAAGGGGTGTGTGTGGGGGGTGGGTTAATTACAAGCTGACCCAAACCACATGCAATTAATTAAAGGGGTGTGTGTGGGGGGTGGGTTAATTACAAGCTTACACAAACCACATGCAAATAATTAAAGGGGTGTGTGTGTGGGGGGGGGGGGTTAATTACAAGCTTACCCAAACCACATGCAATTAATTAAAGAGGGTGTGTGTGGGGGGGGGGGGTTAATTACAAGCTGACCAAATCCACATGCAATCAATTTAAAAATGAGGGTCAAGGGGGGTGAAAGGGGTGAGGGTCAAGGGGGGTGAAAGGGGTGAGGGGCAAGGGGGGTGAAAGGGGGGGGTGAGTAAAGCAGTACAATGGAGCTGGTAATATACATTTTTAACCAAAGAAAGTGACTAGGCTAGGGGTGTTTAGGGGCCAAGATTCCATGCTGGGGAGGTTGGTGCAAGGAAATATGCATGTGACCCACTAAATAATACATTCTTCAAGCTATTTCGATAAGTCAACCATAAAAATACTAGACAAAAAACAAAATTAAAAAAAAATACAGGCATAGGGGACATTCATAGAATAGTCCTATCATGGTAATTAGCTAATGATGACATTGATGCACTACATTAGCAAACATACAAGACATAGGTAATTTTAAAAGAGAAGACTTACCTTAATGTATTCCTCCTGCAGGACGTGGATAATGGCAGAACAGGTCTCTGGAATAATGAGCCCCAGAGCCTGGGGGGAGATGCCTGTCGTGAACTTGAGGTCCTGCAAGCTTCTCCCCGTCGCCAAGTAACGCAACGTGGCGACTAGCCTCTGCTCCGCACTGATGGCTTGCCGCATGCAGGTATTCTGCCTGGTAATATAAGGGGACAGCGAAGCCAACAGACGGTGAAAAATGGGGTCCGTCATCCGGAGATAATTCCTGAAATCATCAGGATTATTCTCACGGATCTCACGGAGCAAAGGCATATGCGAGAATTGGTCACGCTGGCGCAACCAATTCTTGGTCCATGAACTCCTCCTCACCCTGTTCATGGACTGGGCTTGGGCCAAGGTGTTAACCGCAACACCGAGCCCCTGCACAGCACGAACTCGTTCCCGAGTACGTCCACACTCCATGGCTTCAAAACGGTCGGCTGATCAAACAAACAACTTAACCGAACGCACTGAAGAACAGCAAGGCCTATGAAGAACGACCTTAAAAACAGGAACGAGCGGACCAGAACGGCCTGAGAACAGGTAGGAACTGATCCACACGCACTGAAAGCCAGATACAAACCTCACAAGCACAAACTGAACGGCAGAAGCGAGCGAATTAAGCAGAAGTCTGAGAAGCGCGAATCGTCTCTAACCAAACGTCAACTAACACGCGATACACACGAGATCAGCTGACGGTGCCCAAAGGGTGTCGTTTGGGATCTCGAGCTTCCTTTTTCTAGTCCCGTCGTACGTGCTGTACGTCATCGTGTGAACCGCCGGACTTTTTGCGTGATCGTGTGTGGTCAAGTCCGTTCGCTTTTTAGTCCAGCGTACCCAGCTGGAAAGTCCAGCGGATTGTCCGCTGGACTTAGGTCCGCCGGGAAAAGTCTGTACGTGTGTACGCGGCATTAGAGATACGCCCAGATATTTAAGAGAACTGCTACACCATTTATAGGGATAAGTTGCCTGAAGCTGAGAGAGCAATGCTGCTGGGATATGTATGGGCAAAGATTCTGTTTTGGAGGTGTTTACTTTATAACCAGATATATCGCCAAATGAGGGAAGCAATTTATGTAGCGAGGGTAGGGAAATCACTGGATTAGTAATCGTGAGCAAGATGTCATCTGCGAAAAGTGAAAGTTTATATTCCCCCATCGCATCACTACCCCACGTATGTCTCGGTGAGACCGAATAGACTCAGCTAGGGGTTCAAGGCATAAAATAAAAAAAGTAGCGGTGATAAGGGACACCCCTGCCGAGTACCATTAGTCATGGGTAAGCGAGGCGACATGAAGGACGACAACTGCACTTGGGCTGTAACTGTTGAGTACAGGGCCTCTAACACACTTAAAAAGGGGCCGTTGAAACCATATACTTTTAATGTAGCAAACATATAAGGCCAACTTAACCTATCTATAAAGGATGTTTGATAAGTGCATCCCTCCTACAATAAACACTGCTCTGCGCCAATGGAGTTTAAACCGTGCGTTTTTTTAAAAATGGTAGTGAATGTCAATGTGATAGGTGA
>JAQSEC010004627.1:0-12176 GCA_028564925.1 Lithobates sylvaticus
TCGTTGGGTTGGGGTACTCGGGAGGGCATAAGGAAAATGCCTCTCATGCAGCCGGCTAACTGCATTTGGTTGGGAATGGTGAGGGGCAGAACCGTCTGGATACAGAAGGTCTGTGACAATCTCTTCCTGGAATTCAAGGAAGGATAAAGTCCCACCTGAAGCTCTGTATAGCACGTGAGCTTTCAGCAAAGCCAATTGGAATAAGTAAACAGACACTTTTTTGTACCAGCGTCTGGCCTTACGGGCAACTAGATACGGTGCCAACAACTGGTTGTTGAGGTCCACCCCTCCCATATTTTGGTTATATTCGTGGACACAGAGGGTGTCCACAACACCAGCCGCCGTAAGAATTTGGACTGTGGTGTCTGCATGAAGGGAGGTAAGAACAAAAACATTTTTATTATCCCTCCACTTCATAGCAAGCAAGTTATTACACTGCAAGCAGGCTCTCTCCCCCAGCCTAAGACAGGCGATTAGGTCACACGGTGCCACGTGCTCCAATCTGCTGATCAAACAAATGACTAAACAGCGGCACGCTCATGTAATAATTGTCCACATACAAGTGGTACCCCTTTCCGAATAAGGGTGACACCAAATTCCACACTATCTTGCCAGCGCTCCCTATGTAATCTGGGCAGTTCTCCGGCTCTACGTAACTATCTTTTCCCTCATAAACCGTAAAGCTTCATACATAGCCTGTTGCCCTGTCACAGAACTTATAGAGCTTGACCCCGTATCTGGCACGCTTGCTGGGAAGCTACTGTTTGAAAGACAAGCAGCCAGAAAATTGAATCAGGGACTCATCAACGCAGACAACTTTGAGAGTAAACAAGGCTGCAAAACGTTAGTTGAAATGGTTTATGAGGGGCCGAATTTTGTAGAGCTGATCGTATTCAGGGTCTCCACGAGGACGACAAAGTTCATTGTCGTTAAAGTGCATGAACCGCAAGATCTGCTCGTATCGTTTCCTGGACATGGAGGCAGAGAACACGGGCATACAGTCGAATGGGCAGGTGGACCAATAAGTCAGCAGCGTTGTGAATTTATGTGTGCCCATGTTGAGGGAAAGGCCCAGAGAGGTCTTAAATTCGGAAACCGTAATTGGTTTCCAATCTCTGGAAATGGAAGGCAACTGGGGATCAGTGATGTAACTAACGCAATTAAAGTAAACGGCGTTACGCTGTTACTTTAGAGGGTAACGAGTAATCTAACTGATTACTCTTCCCCTCGCGGTAACGCCGTTCCCATTACTGGGGCGACGTTACCGCAATTACCCGCCTCGGCCTTAGGAAAGGCCACGGCTTCGGCCTCGCTCCGGAGTGGCAGCCATCAAGATGACGCCGGTTCCTCTCTCCCCTCTGTGTACAGATCTGTACAGTGGAGGAGAGAGATCGGATGGCAGCACTGTAATACCCTGCCAATACTCTGCAATACCCTGCCAATACTCTGAAATACCCTGACAATACTCTGCAATACCTTGCCAATACTCTGCAATATCCTGCCAATACTCTGCAACACCCTGCAATACCCTGCCAATACTCTGCAATACCCAGCCAATACCCAGCCAGTACCCTGCCAATACTCTGCAATACTCTGCAATACCCTGATAATACTCTGCAATACCTTGCCAATACTCTGCAATACCCTGCCAATACTCTGCAATACGCTGTCAATACTCTGCAACACCATGCCAATACTCTGCAACACCCTGACAATACTTTGCAATACCCTGCCAATACTCTGCAATACCCTGCCATACCCAGCCATACTCGGTAATGCCCAGCCATACACTGCCATACTCTGCAATACTCGGTAATACCCAGCCATACTCTGCAATACTCTGAAATACTCGGTAATACCCAGCCATACTCTGCAATACCCTTACAATACTCTGCAATACCCTGACAATACTCTGCACCACCCTGACAATACTCTGAAACACCCTGCCAATACTCTGCAACACCCTGCCAATACTCTGCCATACCCTGCCAATACTCTGCCATAACCAGCCATACTCTGCAATACTCGGTAATACCCAGCCATACTCTGCAATACTCCGTTATACCCAGCCATACTCTGCAATACTCGGTAATACCCAGCCATACTCCGCGATACCCAGCCGTACCCAGCCATGCTCAGCCGTACCCAGCCATGCTCAGCCGTACCCAGCCATACTCAGCCAATATTACAGTTGGGGAGATGACGTGGATATTACAGTGGGGGAGATTGTGAATATTACAGTGGGGGCTTTATATCTGGGCTGATCCCGCTAACAATGCGTTTTTTGGAACCAGACGCAGACCTTATCTGACCCTAAAACCTAATTGATATCACCCGCCGGGCGATCAAGGGGTTAAACCTTTATTGGGTAATAAATGGTGGGTGCCCTGACACTATATAAAACAAACTAACTAACCAGCGTCACCCGTAACAGTTATACGGTGATCACTGGTGACAGGGTTAACTAGGGGCAATCAGGGGGTTAAAACCTTTATTAGGTAATATATGGGGGTACCTGACACTATATAAAAACCTGACGGGGAACCAAAATAACTAAATAACGAATTGGCTAACCAGCGTCAGAACAGAACACAGAAACGGCACTCCTGAAGATTTGGGACGACGCCCTCGAGGCAGCAGATGACGGAGAATCATGTCTCCTGGTGCTGTTGGACCTCAGCGCAGCGTTTGATACTGTGGACCACAACACTCTACTCATCCGCCTTACAGAAGTAGCAGGAGTCGCAGACGCAGACCTACAATGGTTCGCATCCTTCTTAGGAAATCGCTCTCAGACAGTGAAACTAGGAGCTTTTACCTCTGAAACACGGGCAATCTCTTGTGGAGTCCCTCAAGGATCACCCTTGTCGCCAGTGCTCTTCAACATATACATCCGCCCACTCCTCAAAATCATCAGAAGATCGGATCTCTGCTTCCACTCATACGCTGATGACACCCAATTATACTTTCGGATCACCGGACAAAAAGACCATCATCGGCAATTAGAAAACTGTATAAAATATAAACGGATAGTGCCAAAAAATGCCGCCCTCTGGGACTATCACTCCGCGCTCCTGGATTATACGTACTTAGAATATGGAAGATAAAACACGTGAAAATATCTGGTAATAACTACTAGATATCACTGAAGCGGCTACTGTAAATACAATACAAGTCGGTAAAAAAAGCAATATTAAAGTCCAGGTAAAATAACCAAATCCTGCAAAAGAAAGGTACTCATCCTATTAAATATTGCAGCAGCGCTAAAATACAGTCTTTTTAAATAAATAAAAAGAGTTCATAAAACATCATGGTGTCCCGGAATATAGTCTGTATTGGTGCAGTGAACCCAAACTTCTGGAAATATAGTGATACACCTTCCACCGGATAATCAATTTTTCACCGCGTGCAGGTCACACTCCCCTTTGGGGATGCACTCACCAGAACTGAAATATATATCAGCATTTCAATCAAAGCCATAGGCCACTGTCATCTCCTCAGCACGTCCACCTCTTCATCGTCTGCCAAATACCAGAGCGGATCCACTCCAACCCCGCATATGGATATGAAGAAAAAAATGTGCGGATAGCGTAGTACAGTTTAAACCCAAATAGCTTTATTAGACATCCAATATTCCCCCCTTATTAAAACTGCGTACCAGAAATATATGATAAACCAGCCTTAAGAATGTAAAGAGTGCACTCAGCCTGTTTTGCCCCTCCGTCCGCCGGAAATCGGGCGCCAAAGCGGTGTATAGAATTGGTTTTCCTCCACTTCCTGGTTCGCTTGGTGGCTGGAGCGCACCCTGGAGCGCATGTGTCACTTCCTGCGAGGTCACGACCTTGACGCGTTTCGTCACTTCCGGACCCTCAGACGACGTCCGGAAGTGACGAAACGCGTCAGGGTCGTGACCTCGCAGGAAGTGACGCATGCGCTCCAGGGTGCGCTCCAGCCACCAAGCGAACCAGGAAGTGGAGGAAAACCAATTCTATACACCGCTTTGGCGCCCGATTTCCGGCGGACGGAGGGGCAAAACAGGCTGAGTGCACTCTTTACATTCTTAAGGCTGGTTTATCATATATTTCTGGTACGGAATATTGGTTTCGTCACTTCCGGACCCTCAGACGACGTCCGGAAGTGACGAAACGCGTCAGGGTCGTGACCTCGCAGGAAGTGACGCATGCGCTCCAGGGTGCGCTCCAGCCACCAAGCGAACCAGGAAGTGGAGGAAAACCAATTCTATACACCGCTTTGGCGCCCGATTTCCGGCGGACGGAGGGGCAAAACAGGCTGAGTGCACTCTTTACATTCTTAAGGCTGGTTTATCATATATTTCTGGTACGCAGTTTTAATAAGGGGGGAATATTGGATGTCTAATAAAGCTGTTTGGGTTTAAACTGTACTACGCTATCCGCACATTTTTTTCTTCATATACATATGCGGGGTTGGAGTGGATCCGCTCTGGTATTTGGCAGACGATGAAGAGGTGGACGTGCTGAGGAGATGACAGTGGCCTATGGCTTTGATTGAAATGCTGATATATATTTCAGTTCTGGTGAGTGCATCCCCAAAGGGGAGTGTGACCTGCACGCGGTGAAAAAATTGATTATCCGGTGGAAGGTGTATCACTATATTTCCAGAAGTTTGGGTTCACTGCACCAATACAGACTATATTCCGGGACACCATGATGTTTTATGAACTCTTTTAATTTATTTAAAAAGACTGTATTTTAGCGCTGCTGCAATATTTAATAGGATGAGTACCTTTCTTTTGCAGGATTTGGTTATTTTACCTGGACTTTAATATTGCTTTTTTTACCAATTAGAAAACTGCCTCACTCGAATAGACGACTGGATGACTGCCAGCTCTCTTAAACTCAACGAATCAAAAACAGAACTTCTTATTCTACATGCAAACCAAAACTCCAGAACCAAGATCCCTTGGACACCCCCTACCATCCTTGGACAGACCATCTCCCCAAGAACCAAGGCCAAGAGCCTCGGAGTCATTTTTGACTCAGAAATGTCAATGGAGGCTCAAATAGGATCGGTAGTTAGCGGATCTCACCATCTCCTTCGTCTTCTACGCAGACTCATCCCCTTCATTCCAAAGGAGGACAAAGCAGTGGTAGTTGGAACAGTCATTAATTCACGACTGGACTACGCAAACTCCCTCTACATAGGGTTACCCCAATATCAACTTGCACGCTTACAACTTATCCAAAACACGGCGGCAAGGCTGATAACAGGAAAAAAAACCTGGGAATCCATCTCCCCTTCCCCGAGGAGCCTACATTGGCTAACCGTAAAGAATCGGGTCATTTTCAAGACCCTCTGCCTCACCCACAAATGCACCCATGGAGACGCGCCTCAATACCTTCTCGAGAAAATAAAACGCTACACACCCAATCGCAGTCTTCGATCGTCTGACCAAAACCTCCTCCTCATCCCCAAGTCCCGCTACAAATCAAAAGGGGAATGAAGATTCGCTGTCCAAGGACCACGGCTATGGAATGCACTACCAACCTACATCCGCATGGAAGAAAACCATCAGGTCTTCAGGAAAAAACTCAAGACCCACCTCTTCTAAGAAGCTTGACAACAAAGCACTAATTACAGCGCCTTGAGGCGATTCGGTTCACATTGTAGCGCTATACAAATTATTCATTCATTCATTCATTCATTCATTCAGCGTCACCAGTGACACTTATACAGTGATCACTGGTGAAAGAGTTAACTCTAGGGGCAATCAGGGGGCTAAAATCTTTATTTAGGTTGTATATGGGGGTACCTGACCTATAAACCTATTTATAAACCTATATAAACCTGGCGATTAACCTAAAAAAATAACTGGCTACCTAGCGGCACCAGTGACACTAATGCAGCGATCAGAAAAACGATTGCTTAGTGACACTGGCAAAAGGGGGTGAAAGGGTTACCTGGGGGAAATCAAGGGGTTAAACCTTTATTAGGGGGCTACCTTCGACCTAAAGGGGCCTAAAGCTAACTGTCCTGACACTTTTTACAGTCACAAATGACAACAAAATGCAGTGATCAGTAAATAAATGACCACTGCAATCAGTGACACTGTGACTGGGGGGGCAGGGGGTGATCTGGGGGGTGATCGGGGGGTGACTGGGGGGTGAAAAGTGTGCCTATGTGTACCTGGTGTCAGTGTACTGTTGGTGCACTTACTTGTATGTCTTCACTCGCTCGCGTTCCGGTCAGAAAGACCGTCACGAGGAGTGTGACATCACTTCCTCCTGCCTGTGTTTACAGTTCACAGGCAGGGGAAGCTTCTCATTCGCCAGGAGCGATCGCAAAGGGGTGGCCAGAAATCAATGGTCGCCCCCTCATCTCGGATCGCTCCTGAAGCAAAACCGACCATCTCCATCAGCGGGGGGGGGGGTCCGATAGGACCCCCCACCCGTTGGAAGGCAGGCACGTACAGGTACGTGGATGTGCCTGTACGTGCCATTCTGCCAACGTATATGTACATGAGGCGGTCCGCAAGTGGTTAATTAACCTGTTCTACATTTTACCCATAAAATTGATTAACTATAGTAATTATTGAAGCTTAAACCCCAGAAAATGGTTTACTGATGCTGTAATTATAAAAATAAAAAGTAGACAACACTGCTTTGCATTAAAAAAAATATATAAAAAAATAAAACAAAGTAAGAAAAGAACAAAAATGCAAGCAAGGATTAATGCATTAACCTTTTTCCTGTCAGACGAATTTTTATTTTTTGAACACATGAACAAAATGCATATTTTTTACATGAAAATGTTCTGAAAGCAGAGGTAGTTGCAATTTTTTGTCCTAAGATATTTACAGTATCTCACAAAAGTGAGTACACCCCTCACATTTTTGTAAACACAACTGTTTATAAAACTATACATTTTGTAAAAAAAAAACAGTTTAATTGGTTTTCGTGCTCACAAACACAGTAAAGCCCCATACACACGCTCGGACAATCCGCGGACCAGGTCAGTCGGACTTTGTCCGACGTACTTTGTCCGATGTTGGCGTTGCGTACACACGGTCGGACTACGTTGTCGGAATATCCGGTCCGGAAGAACGTCGTGACGTAAGTCGTCGTCCACGAGATTACAAAAGGGAAGTTCAGCACCACGTCAGGCACCCGTTGGGCTCCTTCTGCTGATCCCGTGTTTATCGAGAGTTAGTGGAAGTTTGGTGACTTAAGATTCGCGCTTCTCAGTTTTCTGACTCAGATCGTTACTGCTCTTCAGTTTGTGCTTGTCGTGCGTATCTGTTTATTAGTGCGTGTAGTCAGTTCGCATTTGTTGGTCATTGCGGCCTATATCTTGATATAGGACGCTTTGATTTGCACTGCTTATTGTCTGCTCGTTGCTGGTATTCACTTCGTTCTTTCAGGCCTTGCTGTTTATCGGTGCTTTCTGTTTGTCCGTTCTGACCAGCCGACCTTTTGTGACCTTCTGAGCGATGTTTCCCGTGCGTACTCGTCGCCGAGTTCGTGCTGTACGCGGAATTGGTGTCGGGCTTTTAGCTTTGACCCAAGACCCGTCCATGAACAGAGTGACGAGGAGTATGTGGACCAAGAATTGGTTGCTTCAGCGTGACCAGTTCTCGCACATGCCTTTGCTTCGTGAGATCCGGGAGAATAATCCTGATGATTTCAGGAACTTTCTCAGGATGACGGACCCCGATTTTCACCGTCTTTTGGCTTTGCTGACCCCCTTTATCAGCCGGCAGGATACCTGCATGAGACAAGCCATTACTCCGGAGCAGAGGCTTGTTGCCACGTTGAGGTACTTGGCGACAGGGAGAAGTCTTCAGGATTTGAAGTTCTCTTCAGGTATCTCTCCCCAGGCCCTGGGAATCATTATTCCAGAGACCTGTTCTGCCATCATTCAGGTCCTGCAGGAGGACTATATTAAGGTAACATTTCTACTTTACTATTCCCTTCTATGTATGCTCTGTTTGCTAATGACTTGTATTTTTGACCTCCTTCCCTAATTACCATGATTGCAATATGTTCTAATATGCTGTGCCCCTTTTCTCCTTCATGCATTTTTCCCTTCACTTACCTCACCAGCATGCTCTTCTGCCCCAATAGACACCTATGGCCTAGTCACTTAAGCAATGTCTTTTGTCTGCTGCATAGTATTGTTTGCCCCAAAACACCCCCTAAAATATGCACAAATGTTTGCTGTGTGGTTTACTTCATGTAGAGCCCCCTTTTTTTGTTCTTTTGGTGGGGGGGGGGGGCAAACTCATTAGGAACCCCCCCCCCAACTGCTCTGTCAGATGGTACCAATCCTTTATCTGCTGGCTTTCCCAAGGTCCATACACACTATATACCTACCTCTTTATAGTGCGCATCTTTAGGGATGAATTCAGCAAAGCATGTAGTGCAAGGGACTGCCTCCATACATTCCATTTCCTATTTTTTTGTCTTCTTTCCCTCCTATTAGCTTGCTTGGTAATTTAATAATGTCACACTGTGCCTGCCTTTTTTGGGGGGGGGGGGGGGTTGAAATGTTATTTGATCTTTCCTGTGGCCTGCCAATAGTGTTAAGTACAGAGGGTCTGGCCAAACTAGCCCACATTATTGAGCCATTTGCCAATCAATGAAGTGCAGAGGGTTAGCTGTCCACCACCCCCCCCCCCCCCAAAACCCCTAGTTATTGCCAATGGCCCATCAGAAGTGGGGGGATTGATGGGGGGGTGAGTAATCTGTGAAGGGGAGCCTCTACTTTTCTGTGCAAATACTTTCCAGCCTCCAATTTTAGACAATGCTCTTGTTCCAAGATGTTGATTGTCTAATCTGCTTGCAATGTTTAGGTGCAAAGTGACTAATTTTTTTTTCTTGTTTCACTCCACAGTTCCCTTCCACGCCACAGGAATGGCAGACTGTGGCCTCCCACTTTGCCAGCCGTTGGGACTTTCCTAACTGCGGAGGGGCAATTGATGGGAAACACGTCCGCATCGTCCCACCGCCCAACTCGGGGTCCTACTATTATAATTATAAAGGGTTTAATAGTGTAGTGATGTTGGCGGTGGTGTCGGCAACATACGAGTTTATGTATGTGGACGTGGGGATGAACGGCCGGATATTGGATGGTGGGGCCATTACGCACACGGAGTTCTACTGGCGTCTCCAAAGTGGCAGTCTGTGCTTGCCACCTCCAGAGGAGAATGCCGAAGGACTCCCCTTCGTCTTTGTCGCAGATGAAGCGTTTGCGTTGACTCCCCATGTGATGAGGCCGTTCCCGATGAGGACCCTCACCCCGGACCAGAGGGTCTTCAACTACAGGCTGTCCAGAGCCAGAAGAGTTGTGGAGAACGCTTTTGGCATCCTGGCCAGCCGCTTCCGCCTGTTCCTGACGGCATTTAACTTGGCGGAATACAAACTGAACCACATAGTTCTTGCCTGTTGCATATTGCACAACTTCCTCAAAAGACATAACAGGAACTATGTGGTGCCCGTTGGCCCAGATGTGGAGGGCCCTCCAAATGCCGAACTCACAGCCCTTCGAGTGGCACGTCCAGGCTTGCCCCCTCTAAATGCCCGTGTGGTCCGGGACCAATATATGCAGTACTTTGTGGGTAGGGGGGCCATTGCTCTGCCTGACGATGTGTGAGAGGCATTTTTTAATAAATCTGATATTTTAACCAACCTATGATTTCATGTCATTTCAGTCTTCTTTTTAGCTTATTTTACTTTGACATTTTTTCCCTTTGCCTTCGACAGTGGGAATGCACTTTCTGGGCAAAAGGAGGTAACAGTCTCTTCTTCCCAAAAAGATTATTCTCATGTTGTGTGTTTGCTACCTAATCTTTGGTCTAGAGAAGGTTTGTACTGCATAACTGACACCCAAAATACTCCTTTTCATCACCAGGTCTGACATGTGTGTATTCTCCAAAATGCTGTGCTCCGTGTTTTTCGTACAAAGCACTGTGGGTGTCATTTACATAAGTCAAATCCGCTATGCTCTACAAGTGCATTGAAAAAGTTCCCCGGGAAAGAAAATTGGAGTGCAAAGTGGATTTGCCTTTAGTAAATAACACCCATTGCCCCCCATATCCTTTTCATTTTACATACATAATGCATTGTTTTTTTAAATAAGGAAGCCACACATTTAGAAAAATAAAAGTTTACTAGGAAAACATTCCCAAGTGCGTTTACAATCTTCACGCCAAAACTGACAACATCTTGGTTATTTACAACATTGTTTACAAACATTCCGCAATTGGTAAAACCAGGCATGGAGCAAAACAGAACCTAGGAACTTGGAAAGTTCAACTTTGTAAAGTGAAGACAAGATCAGACATGACTATATGTTCAAAGTGTGTTTGATCTTGCCTTCATCGCATGGGGGGGTCACCCCCGAAAAGTGGAAATTTGGAACATGCACACAATTTGGGTCTGAAAATGGTCATTAGATGGGAAAACACATGCCTAGAAGCTTCAAAAGTGCCATTTTCCATCATGGGGATGAATGGACGTTTTTTTGGGGTGCAACCCCATCACCACAAACACATTCGTAGTTCGTAAAGTGTTTTCACCCCCAAAAAAAACGTTGCCATTCATCCACCATGGTGGGAGCTAGCACATGTGGACACAATGTGTGCATGTTCCAAATTTCAGACAGTTTTTAAGTTGCAAATGTGTTCAGAAGCAGGCACAAATGTGTGTTAATTACTTGGTGCGTTTTCATATTTTTCCTAAAACATCAATGATGTTCTTCAATTTTTGTTGAACATCATTGATGTTTTGCTTTATGTAATCTAGATCTCGATTGCAGACCATTATCTCTCCGATGAGTACGTGGGCACTCTCTGTGGTAAAGTGCGATTTTTCTTCCACAACATCCACGTCACCTAAAAACCACAAACAAACAAAAATGGGGTGTTGGAAATGAGGCAGCCATACATGGATTAGCTTACCAGTAGCTGTGTTCTCCCACACTCACCTGTTGTGGTGACAATTTCTCCAAGTTCGATGATCTCTCCTTCCTCCTCCTCCTCCTCTGCTTCTGCTCTTTCCCCTTTTTTGGGAGGTGTTGGTTTGGGGGTTTCCTCAGACGGCCCAAGTTTTCGCTCCCCTATGAGAATGTCCAAAAGGAAGATTTAGCAACACAAACTATTGAGGGCAGAAATAGGAAATGACAAACATTGCTTGAAAGTGACGGACACTATTTTAGTTTGGCCAGTTACAAATGTCAACTACATGAATGTAGTCACTTTGTAAAGGTGCTAAACTGACTAGCTTTTTGGTAGAAGTTTGTGTGATGGAGACCCCCCTCTAGTATCCACTGGAGCACATGTGTGGAAAAGGCTAATAAAAAGGGGGTTTGGTGTCCCAGCACTAGTGCTCTCGAGTCCAGATGGGTAAACAGCTACTGGGTGACCTCTCCTTTACATTGAATAAATTGGCTTTACATTCTGGATGACATTTCTAGGGAGAACAAACTTCCTTTCCCCCAAAAAAACACCAAACATCGTATTATAAGTGGCCGCACGATCGAGGTTGCGTACGATCGAATGGACACACACACGACCATGACAGTGGCAGAAAGATCGAGGCTGAGTACGATCGAATGCACAGACGAACATGAAAGTGGCCATTTTGGAATGTACAACTTTGTAAAAATCAAACCACATGGAGCAGTATGCAAGCAAGAAATCAAACACAAAACACAACTACTTACTTTTTTGAAGAATTCTCTTGATCTTTCTGTACTGATCGGCCTCCCTCAGTTTCAGGTCTGACCAGCGTTTCCTCAGTTGCTCCTTGGATCGTTGTACCCCAAAATGATTGTACAGCCTTCTCACAACTTTAGACATGATCTTGGCCTTGCGGACATTGGGGTTGAGGTAAGGCCCATACTTCCCATCATAGTCGCTCCTCTTTAATATGTCCACCATCTCCAACATTTCTCCAAATGACATATTGGAGGCCTTGAATTTCAGGCTCCGGGATCGGGACGTTTTTGCCTCCGGACTTTCCTCGTCCACCTCCTCGTTGGTGGGATATTTGGGGCGCACCTGCTGTGTCCCCGCCATGTGCTCTCCCCACTGCGCCGTAAAGAGAAGGGGTGGGGAATAGACGAGAAAGATCGTCAGGGGCGGGCGGAGTTTGACGCATGCGCACTGTATATAAAACGTCACACGCCTGTGTCGTAGC
>JAQSEC010003131.1:0-12363 GCA_028564925.1 Lithobates sylvaticus
CACAGAACATCCGATCTGTATCTCGGCGGCGCCATTTTTAAAAGAAAAAAGACACTGACAAGGCTGCAAATGACACTGACAAGGCTGCCTTAACCACTTTCAGACCGGACCAATTTGCAGCCAAAGGACCAGGCCCCTTTTTGCGATTCGGCACTGCGTCGCTTTAACTGACAATTGCGCGGTCGTGCGACGTGGCTCCCAAACAAAATTGACGTCCTTTTTTTCCCACAAATAGAGCTTTCTTTTGGTGGTATTTGATCGCCCCTGCGGTTTTTATTTTTTGCGCTATAAACAAAAATAGAGCGACAATTTTGAAAAAAATGCATTATTTTTTACTTTTTGCTATAATAAATATCCCCAAAAAATATATTAAAAAAACATTTTTTTTTCCTCAGTTTAGGCCGATACGTATTCTTCTACATATTTTTGGTAAAAAAAATCGCAATAAGCGATTATTGATCGGTTTGCGCAGAAGTTATAGCGTTTACAAGATAGGGGATAGTTTTATAGCATTTTTATTAATAATTTTTTTTTATTAGTACTGGCGGAGATCTGCGATTTTTTTTGTGACTGCGACATTATGGCGGACACATCGGAACATTTTTGACACATTTTTGGGACCATTGTCATTTTTACAGCAATTAATGCTATTTAAATGCATTGTTTCCTGTAAAAATGACACTGGCAGTTTAGGGATTAACCACAAGGTGGCAGTGTAGGGGTTAAGTAGGCCTAGGGGTGTGTTTCTTACTGTGGGGGGGCGTGGCTGTCAGCTAGTGAATGCTGATCTCTGCTCCAATCACAGGGAGCAGAGATCGGCGTCACTAGTTGCTAGGCAGAACGGGGAGATGCTGTTTATCTCGGCATCTCCCCGTTCAGCCGTCCCGTGAGACGATCGCGGATGTCCCCGCGGCGATCGAGTCCGCGGGGACCGCGATCGGACTCACGGGGGTCCCGACCGGGGCGGGAGCGCGCTGCTCCCGGCGCGCTCCTGGCGCGCTCCCGATGGCACGGACGGCTGTATCATTTCTTTTATAGTGTAAATTTGCTGTCCCCTCAAAATAAACGCAACACATTAGCCATTAGCTGGCAACAAAATTTGGGGTGCGTGCACCCCTAAGTGAAAATGTCCAAATTGGGCCCAATTAGCCATTTTCCCTCCCTGGTGTCATGTGACTCGAGGAGTGTTACAAGGTCTCAGATGTGAATGGGGAGCAGGTGTGTTAAATTTGGTGTTATCGCTCTCACTCTCTCATACTGGTCACTGGAAGTTAACATGGCACCTCATGGCAACGAACTCTCTGAGGATCTGAAAAAAAAGAATTGTTGCTCTACACAAAGATGGCCTAGGCTATAAGAAATTGCCAAGGCCCTGAAACGGAGCTTCAGCGGCCCTGAAACGGAGCTTCAGCGCCCTGAAACGGAGCTCTACACAAAGATGGCCTAGGCTATAAGAAGATTGCCAAGGCCCTGACACGGTGGCCAAGACCATACAGCAGTTTAACAGGACAGGTTCCACTCAGAACAGGCCTCACCATGGTGGACCAAAGAAGTTGAGTGCACATGCTCAGTGTCATATCCAGAGGTTGTCTTTGGGAAATAGACGTATGAGTGCTGCCAGCATTGCTGCAGAGGTTGAAGGGGTGGGGGGTCAGCATGTCAGTGCTCAGACCATACGCCGCACACTGCATCAAAATGGTCTGCATGGCTGTCATCCCTGAAGGAAGCCTCTTCTAAAGATGATGCACAAGAAAGCCTGCAAACAGTTTGCTGAAGACAAGCAGACTAAGGACATGGATTACTGGAACCATGTCCTGTGGTCTGATGAGACCAAGATTAACTTATTTGGTGTCAAGCGCGTGTGGCGACAAACAGGTGAGGAGTACAAAAACAAGTGTGTCTTGCCTATGGTCAAGCAGGGTGGTGGGAGTGTCATTGTCTGGGGCTGCATGAGTGCTGCCAGCACTAGAGAGCTACAGTTCATTGAGGGAACCATGATAACCAACATGTACTGTGACATACTGAAGCAGAGCATGATTCCTCCCTTCGGAGACTGGGCCACAGGGCAGTATTCCAACATAATAACAACCCCAAACACACCCCCAAGGTGACCATTGCCTTGCTAAAGAAGCTGAGGGTAAAGGTGATGGACTGGCCAAGCATGTCTCCAGACCTAGCATCTGTGGGGCATCCTCCAAGATGACCACTGCCTTGACTAAAGAAGCTGAGGGTAAAACCCCAAACACACCCCCAAGATGACCACTGCCTTACTAAAGAAGCTGAGATAAAGGTGATGGACTGGCCAAGCATGTCTCAAGACCAATACCCTATTGAGCATCTGTAGGGCATCCTCAAAACGGAAGGTGGAGGAGTACAAGGTCTCTGACATCCACCAGCTCCATGATGTTGTCATGGAGGAGTGGAATAGGACTCCAGTGGCAACATGTGAAGCTCTGGTGAACTCCGTGCCCAGCAGGGTTAATGCAGCTCTGGAAAATAATGGTGTCCACACAAAATATTGACACTTTGGGCATTTTCACTTAGGGGTGTACTCACTTTTGTTGCCAGTAGTTTAGACATTAATGGCTGTGTGTTGAGTTATTTTGAGGGGACACAAATTTACACTGTTATACAAGCTGTACACTCACTACTTTACATTGTAGCAAAGTGTCATTTCTTCAGTGTTGTCACATGAAAAGATAGAATAAAATATTTACAAAAATGTGTAGGGGTGTACTCACTTTTGTGAGATACTGCATGTGTGTTTTGATAGGCAGGAGTAATGTCACATGACCAGAGAAGTGATCTCAACATATCCCCAGGCCAACACCAGTCATTTCATTGCCAGCTGTATGGGATACAGGAATGGCAAGGGATTGCTGGTAAGGTAAGTATAAAGGGTGTTGAGGGATGCTTTTTTCAAAGACATTCTGCCCTGTATTGTCAAGGTGACCAAGCCTCTTTAAATCAGTTGCTAGGCAGAACGGGGAGATGCTGTTTACTTCTGCATCTCCCCGTTCAGCCATCGCGTGTGACGATCGCGGGTATCCCCGCACGCGATGGCACGGCAGCAATCTTAAAGGGGACGTACCTGTAAGCCCTTTTGCCTGTCCGTGCCATTCTGCCGACGTACATCGTCGTGCGCCGGTCGGGAACCGGTTAAAGGAGGATAGCCATATCCCTTGGTGGTATGGGAACAAATGACAGGGGAATGGGGATAGAGCTCTGAATAATTAAAAACACAATTAGAACATGATTATCTGCATTATTGAACCTAATATCAAACTGCAGAGATAGACTTGATATGTCGGATGATGTAAGCAACATTGCCAGTAACTAGACCTTCATTCCAGGTTTTGATTATACACACACATCTCACTAGTATAGCTAGCTTGTGTGTTTTATGATATGCCATTTCTTTTATAAATAGATAGAACTCCGTAGGGGTTTCCTTCATCAGTTCTATTCCTAGCTATCCATATGTAAAGCAAAACCAAGCTATTGACATCTTTTGAAGTCATATGGGTACCTTAATAAACTGTTGATGATTAATTTGGTGAAGAGGGTATGGGGGCATATTGGAAATACCTTTAAGGGTATGTAATTGGTAAAAGGTGAGGAACCCTGCATTAAATAGTTCCTGAAGAACATACTACCTCATTAAGAGGCACCAGCTCCAACTCTGACCTGAGGAAACCAATAAAGATGACTGACAGCAGAGAATTAGAGCACGAGAGTCATAAGATCATAATGTAATTTACGTGAAATAAAAGCAATATACCTTCTTGTTATGGAATTATGTAATGAATCACACCCATAATTCTGCAAAGGACCCCTACACTGGTTACTACTGGATGGTGAATATTGTGTGGCGGGGGGGGGGGGGGGCATTTTACAGATTGGAGGATCCAAAAATATCTGAAATTTAGAAACAGACTTGCCAGTAAATACATTTTTGTAATTATTTAATTTCTCGAAAAAATAAAACTTGTATGGTTCAGGATACTTTCACAAACCTTATCTATGTCTTTGGCCAAATCAACTATTCTCTTGGTAAAATGCTTGAAAGGAGTGTCCAGAGTCCAATAAATTCAAGTTGGAAGGTGAGTTTGAAGGCATTTATTGGCGATGTTAACAAGTATGTCACAACGTTGCCGCAGCGAGCACAGCCAACACTCAGACAAACTTCCTTATGATCCTTGTGCTACAGACACATCTGTTTGGGATTATTCCCTATTTATTAGCATAAAGAGCCCTAAACATTAGCAGGAACCCCTAAACAAGGGGGTGTCTTTGTTCCCCCGAAACACATTGGCTTGTCATACGTGTTACAAGCTCCAATAAATGCATTCAAACTCACCTCACAATCTGTATTTACGGGACATCAGGCGCTCCTTTCTATCTACTCTTCTAGTTCACATGTGGAAACGACCTTAAGGACATACCCAGAGGTAGCATCCCATGCTCCCCCTCCCAAAAAAAAGCGAAGGATCACCTTCTTTTAAGGTGGGCACAAATCATTGGAAGCAAAACCTTCTCCCTCGCCCACTCCATCACCCACTCATGACCAGTGACTGATTAGTCTACAACCCCAACAAGCAACCATTCTATTCGAGGAAAAAATAACACTACCCTTTCCCCACCACTCCATTTTAGGTAATCATTTCTACAAAAATAAATAAATAAATAGTCAGATTTCTTAACTGAGCTCACAATGCCTAATGCCCCGTACACACGATCAGAAATTCCCCCAGCAAAAGTCCGATGTGAGCTTTTGGTCGGAAATTCCGACCGTGTGTATGCCCCATCGGACTTTTGCAGGCGGAATTCCCGCCAGCAAAAGCTTAAGAGCAGGTTCTCTATTTTTCGGTCTGAAAAAGTTCCGATCGGAAATTCCAATAGTTTGTAGCAATTCCGACGCGCAAAATTCCTACGCATGCTCGGAAACAATTCGACGCATGCTCGGAAGCATTGAACTTCATTTTCTTGGCTCGTCGTAGTGTTGTACGTCACCGCGTTCTTGGCGGCCGAAAGTTCAGAGAACTTTTGTTTGACCGTGTGTATGCAAGCCAAGCTCGAGCGGAATTCCGTCGGAACAACCATCCAAGTTTTTTCTGACAGAAAATCCGCTCATGTGTACGGGGCATGAGTCTTCTTTTTTTTTGGGACCGTGGTGTGGGAGGGTCCATCCTCCAGTGCCCACATCAGTACTTGGTGTTGTGGTTGCCTCCGTTGTCTTTCAAAACAGTCCATTACAGGGGTTCTTATGAGGTCCTTAAAATTTTAAATGACATGTCATGACATTATGACAAGAGGTAGCAATAGGATCAGTTGGAAGTTATGGGTTTTAGCTTCCAATAGCTACTTGCTTTAAAGTGGAAGTAAACCCTCATATCGTTTTAAGCCAAGGAAGCAGCCATATTGGCCTCTGTTCAATCTTCAACTGCCATGATGCTGCACATGTGATCTTTTATTACACCAGCCATTGGATGGTTTGAAAGTTTGGTTGAAAGCATAGTCAATGTAGCATTTCCGGCATGCCATTTTTTATTTAACTATTTAAATCAAAGGGTTTACTTCCGCTTTAAGGATATTCACAGGAAAGCAGATTAAGGAGAGTTAAATCAGGACCAGGATATTTTTAAACTAAATATTGAAACGAACAGATGGGTGGGCTTGTTCTTTTTTTAGCTTTCCTCTGAGATGAATGTAAAAGCAGAAGTGAAGGTACCATGATGAAGACATAGACAAGTAGGAAAACCTTCAGTGCATGCATTAAAAATCTTTATCTATAAAAATAAGATGTAAAACTCAGAAAATCACTTTCTAAAATGGGTCATTTGATACGGCTGATCTTCTTCTTATTTCAAAAGCAGCCCAGGACGAGGGATAGATTTAGAGGTTTTATTTGGTAATGAGATAAGATAGTACAACACTTGCATGGGTTTCCTCCGGGTACTCTGGTTTCCTGCCACACTCCAAGCACCGCTGATAGGTTAATTGGCTCCTGTCTAAAATCTGGCCCTAGTACGATAATCTACTGTGTGCCCAAGATGGCTGCTTCACCTCCTATCTGCACAACGTCGATTCGATAAGTGATTTAAGTCCTAACACAGAAAAGTGCTAAAGAAATACAAATGAATTCAAATGAATTAATTACAATAAAATTAACTAGTAATGGCATAAGTGGGTACTACACTTTCAACTAAGCTTCTATTGGTGGAGGGAGAGCAAAAAACAACACTGGAAGGTTTCGCTTCCATCTCATTAAACTGCCAGTAAAAATGAAAAAAATGCCACTGTTTTATTGTGGTGCCACCAATGAACTAAATTGGGTATTTTTATTTAAAGAGTATAATTTCGGCCGGAACACCGCTTTAATGTCTAATGTATATTTAAAAAATGTTGACTTTAGAGCAATAAGATAAAATTTAAGGAATATTAAATAGGAATGAGGATCACTGCAGATGAAATGAAAAAAAAATATGTCTTCGACTTAAAACAAAAAAATCAGGGCCATTTTTATTTTTTGAGTTGGATAACATCGGGGATAATTGGGAATTGTCAGGATGTGTTCCCTTTGGGGTGAAGTTCCCATACTTCCTGCCCTCTTGAGGGCATCTGTCTAATGGACACAAAAACAGCAAAAAAATTGCAGAATGAAGATGGGTTAGACCTTTTATGTGTTTTTTCATAGTATACCCTATCATTTATTCTTCATCCTGCATTAAAAGGGAATTTTAAGATGATTATATATGATCAACCCCTATCCACTCCTGTTTTTTTTTTTTTTTTTACTTGGATAATTGGTATTTGTCAGGATTTAGTTTGTGTGCTCCCTTTTGGGGATGAATGTCCCTTACTTTCTGTCCAAATTACATTTTGAGAGGACTTGAAGGGATCTCTCTGATGAAAATAAAAACAGCAAAAAAAATATAAATGTGCCCCACTTACCCATAATGCAGGTGGTCAAGCATTATAGCTGGCTGTTTTCTTCACCTATAGAAGCCCCCTTTCCCATAAGGCAAGCAGGCCTACCGGTACTCAGTTGCCCCCCGGGAGTTATATTGTACATAATGCTATAGTGCCTAGCCACTACGCTGGGGCAGGCGCAAACTGAGCAAAGCAAACAGGTACTTGTGGTTGGCAAACAGGCAGAGTGGTATAATGACAGTCCATGTACAAGACAGGCAAGGATCAGAGTGGTCAGGGTCCAAGAGTTCAGAGAATAGTCAATATCTATTTGAGGTTATAAACAGTGGAATCCAAACAGCAGAGCAGGACAGACAGACAGAGAGCTTGAGCATACATTACATGCCCTATCGCAAGCATGAGACTGCAGGCTTGGCTGGCGTAAATCAGGTTTGGTCTCCACCCAGAGACTGGCTATATCAATCACCTTGCAGGTGGACAGACAGACAGAGATTCATCATAGCCAAAACAAGGATTTTGGAATGCAGTGGCGGCTGCTGCCCGATAATTTGGGAGGGGCAAGCCACCCCCCCTCGGTGGGAGACGGACACAAACACTGGGAATACCCCCGCCGCTGCCACGGGAGATGGATGGCTATACCTTAGGAGGCAGATGTCCTGCCCAGACTCCAATCTCCCCTTCTCCTCCCATGCATGTAGATCAGGGGGCCGGACGCATGGACAGGTCGGTCGGGCAGCCTCTGCTGGAATGAGACTAGCAGCTGCCAAAGAACAGGAGCATTAACATGACAAAAGGCTTGAAGAGATCTCTCCAATGGAGACAAAAACTGAAAAAAAGTACAATGGAGATGTGTTAGTAATTCTATGGAGTTTTTAATAGTATATAATAACTTTACCGCAGCACTATCACTTTAAGAGCATGAGCCTTGGGCTGCTAGCTGTTCATCAAATACCCAAGCAAAAAACTATAGGCAGTTGTTTAAACTGCAAATCACTATCCGTAGCACTGTCCTTATTATACTACTAATAGCACAGTATTTCTACCATACGTACATCCTTATTACATATGCAGTGCATTTATGTGAGAAAAAAAAATAAAAATAATACACAAATAAAGAGTCCCAATAAATTCCAAAGAATATTTCTTGCAAGGTGTCTTGTGTTTTAAGTGCTCCAAAATATGACATCATAAGGTGCTCCAATCATAAAAAAGGGCTTCAGTGCTGCTAATCCTGCTTCACAGTGCTGCATGCATTGCTCTGTACCCAGTGTCACTCACCAGGTGCTTATGACCTTGTGCCTCTCAG
This sequence comes from Lithobates sylvaticus, assembly GCA_028564925.1. Lineage (NCBI taxonomy): Eukaryota > Metazoa > Chordata > Amphibia > Anura > Ranidae > Lithobates > Lithobates sylvaticus. The sequence continues at coordinate 8,240 of JAQSEC010003131.1, forward strand.
CATCAAAGTCTCCAAGGCTTGTATATTCTATATAATTTATTGTTTATCCCGCATTTAACAGGGAATTTTTACGAAGATTCTATATGACTCAATTTAGCCCCCATTCACCCCTGTTTTTTTTTTTTTTTTTTTGCATAAAATTTTGAATAATTGGGAATTGTCAGGATTTAGTCCATGTGCTCCCTTTTGGGAAGTCCCTTACTTCTTGTACAAATTTAACTTTGAGCGGACTTGAAGGGATCTCTCCAAAGGAGACAAAAATAATAAAATGATCAGAATGGAAATGGGTTAGTACTTCTATGGATTTTTAATAATATACCCTTTAATTAATTTTTCAACCCCCTTTAAAAGGGAATTTTAAGAAGGTTTTATATGACTCAATTCAACCCCTATCCTCTCTTGATTGTGTTTATTTTAGATAGTGCTTCATAAAAAAATTTTAATACTTTATATTTTTGATTGTGTTTATTTTACATAGTGCTTCATAAAATTATTTTAATTTTTAATTTTTTTTTTTGGTCAATATATATTTCCTATTGTTCTTTTAATTTTTTTCGGATGCATTTGTTTTGGTTATTAACAACTTGTCAGCATCAGACAGGCTTAAGGATGAAAAAAAAAATAAAAATAAATACTGAAGTCTTGAATGTTTAGACTATTTATCTCCTAAAGGTACACATCAAATAATTGAACTGGATTTTCATTTATTCACCCCGGCAACAACACTTAAACCCTGCTGGGAGTTTACATTAGTGTACGCAATCTGTTAATTAGGAATACACAAGAAGTAGCCCATTAAGGTTTTTGTACAGAATCCAAGATCTCACAGCAAAATTAATCTTAATGGATTTTTTTTTTCCCTTCCCTCTCTTGGATCAAATGGAGATTAAAACAACAGTTGGTCAAACAAAATTGGAGCAAACATCTCTTTAAAGTGAAACATTGATAAACAATTTCACTATTCTTTTAATTAGCAAAGTGCTTTAGGACGAAAAAGACAGACAGCTTTGCAAAGGCGCTGGTGTTTAAATATTATGACACTTTAAAAAAATAAAAATAAATCCATCAAATTTAATAAATGTACTTTTTCTCCAAAACATGCAGAGCGTGTAAATTAAAGCATATTGAACAAAAATATGAAAAATGTTTTAAAAAAACTGCAAATCATTTTGTGCCCTCGTTTTTTCTTAATGAGAATATTAACCACTTCTCCCGGGTAGACGTCATATGATATCATTTACTTTGCAGCAACAGGCATCATCCAGATATCTTTTTTTTTTTCAGTTGGCGATCCCCTCATATGTAAAAGCCATCTTAGCAGTTGTTTAGCCACTTTATTGCTTTTACAGGTGGCGGGCGTCCCCTCCCGCCGCCATCCGGTGCTTCTCCGGTCTCTCCCATGTGATGGGGAGCTGTATAATAAATCTGCCAGCGACAACGGTTTACCACAGAGCTGGTTTTGGACCAAATCGTCCCTGGCCATCTCTATGACCCTCGGAGGCTGAAAGCGACGTCATGAGGCCACTTCCTGCTCTGGCAGATTTTTATAGTTGGATAGCCTAGGCTCGATTTTTATTTTATTTTGGAACTCAAGCTTTTCAGCATAAAGGAGAAATGTGGGGACTTACAGACCCTAGATCTCTCGATAAAGAGGACCTGTCATGCCATATTCCTATTATAAGGGATGTTTACATTCCTTGTAAAAAGACTTATGCCCCGTACACACGGTCGGAAATTCCGACCACAAAACCCGTCGGATTTTTTCAGACGGATTTTGTCCGACACTGGTGTTGCATACACACGGTCGGACAAAGTTGTCGCAAAGTTCATCCTGAACGTGGTGAAGTTCGTTGCGTACGACGGGACCATGTAGAGGCTAGTAGCCAATAGCTTTGGTCTTGTAATGTGATCTGAGCATGCGTGGCACTTTGTCCATCGGAATTCGCTACACACGATCGGAAAAAGTCCGATAGGACTTTGTTGTCGGAAAATTTGAGAGCAGGAGATAAAACTTTGTCCGTCGGAAAATCCGACGGAAAAAGTCCGATGGAGCCTACACACGGTCGGAATTTCCGACAACATTGTCCGATAGGACATTTTCCATCGGAAAATCCGACCGTGTGTAATGTATGGGGCATATAAGTGATAAAAAAAAATTTAAGTGAAAGTGTAAAAATAAAAAAATACAAAAATAAAAATAAACAATAAAAAAAAAAAATTAAAGCACCCCCATTCCCTCGTGCTCGCACGCAAAAGTGAAAGCATTCCTAGGTAACGCCCACATATGTAAATTGCGTTCAAACTACACACGTGAGGTATCGCTGCAATGGTTAGAGCAAGAGCAATATGTCTAGCACCAGACCTCCTTTGTAACTGTAAACTAGTAACCTGTAAAAAAAATGAAGGTGTCACCTATAGAGAATTTTAAGTACTGTCGTTTGGCGCCATTCCACGAGTGTGCACAATTTTAAAGTGTGACATGTTTGGTATCGATTTACTCGGCGTAACATCATCTTTCACATTATACATACATGTGGTAGTATAAACTGGTGCCAGAAAAGGAAAATTATAGTAAGTATTCAATACAATTTTCAGTTTTCCTTGCGACAACATGGCAGCATTACTACCACTACCGTGTATACTTCCATGGATTGGCGCTAGGAAAGGGAAATTACAGTAAGCATCAAAGCATCAGTAAGTATTTTTTGTGGCGCCAACATGGCATTGCATACGTTTAGAAGTATACTGCTATGGACTGGCGCATAGTGCCTGCTGTTAGTAGGATGAGGAATACCACCTTTGTTATTACTGGGAGAAATAGTGCCCTATCATTGGTGTCAGTGGAAGGAATAGTGCTCCATCATTGATACTAGTAGAAGGAATAGTGCCCCATCGTTGGTGTCAGGGGGAGGAATAGTGCTCCATCATTGCTATTAGTAGGAAGAACATTGTCCCCTCATTGGTATTAGTTAATGGAATAGTGCCCCATCACTGGTATTAGTGGATGTAATAGTGCCACACCATTGAAGTCAGTGGGAGGAATAGTTCCTCGTCATTGATATTAGTGGAAGGAATAGTTCCTCCTCATTGATACTGGTGGAAGAAATAGTGCCCCATTGTTGGTGCCAGGGGGAGGAATAGTGCTTCATCATTGCTATTAGTAGGAAGAACATTTGTCCCATCATTGGTATTAGTTAATGGACTAGTGCCCCATCACTGGTATTAGTGGATGGAATAGTGCCACACCATTGAAGTCAGTGGGAGGAATAGTTCCCCCATCATTGATATTAGTGGAAGGAATAGTTCCCCATCATTGATAATAGTGGAATAAATAATGCCCCATCATTGATATTAGTGGATGGAATAGTGCCCTGTCGTTGATATTAGTGGGAGGGATAGTGCCCCATCATTGGTGTTAGTGGGAGGAATAGTGCTCCATCATTGGTGTCAGTGGGGGGAGGATAGTGCCCCATCATTGATATTAGTGGAAGGAATAGTGCCCCATCATTGATATTAGTGGAAGGAATAGTGCCCCATCATTGATATTAGTGGATGAAATAGTGCCCGATCGTTGATATTAGTGGGAGGGATAGTGCCCAATTGTTGATATTAGTAGGAGGGATAGTGCCCCATCATTGGTGTCAGTGGGAGGAATAGTGCTCCATCATTGGTGTCAGTAGGAGGAATAGTGCTCCATCATTGGTGTCGGTGGGGGGAATAGTGCCCCATCATTGATATTAGTGGAAGGAATAGTGCCCCATCATTGATATTAGTGGAAGGAATAGTGCCCCATCATTGATATTAGTGGATGAAATAGTGCCCGATCGTTGATATTAGTGGGAGGATTAGTGCCCAATCGTTGATATTAGTAGGAGGGATAGTGCCCCATCATTGGTGTCAGTGGGAGGAATAGTGCTCCATCATTGGTGTCAGTGGGAGGAATAGTGCTCCATCATTGTGTCAGTAGGAGGAATAGTGCTCCATCATTGGTGTCAGTGGGAGGAATAGTGCCCCATTGTTGATTTTAGTGGGAGGAATAGTGCCCCATCATTGGTGTCAGATGGGGGAATTATGCCCCTACTCTTGGTGTCAGTTTTAGGAAAAGTGCCTCAAATCAGTGGGGG
>JAQSEC010001372.1:0-12152 GCA_028564925.1 Lithobates sylvaticus
CCCGACCGCCTCATGTAGATATACGTCAACAGAATGGCACGGGCAGGCAAAAGCACGTACCTGTACGTCCCCTTTAATTTGCCTGCCCGGGGGGGCGCGTGCGCGCCCCGGTCGGGAGCTCCGTGACCACGGCCGCGGGACCAGCGGACCCGATCGCCGCTGGTATCCCGCGATCGGGTTACGGAGCTGAAGAACGGGGAGAGGTTTGTGTAAACAAACCTCTCCCCGCGCTTCCTACACTGACTGTCAGTGATCGGCGGTTCCCTGTCATCGGGAACGCCGATCAATGACGTCAGACGTACAGCCACGCCCCCCTACTGTAAAAAAAAACACAACACGTCACACTGACTCCTCCCCGCCCCCTAGTGGTTAACCCCTTCACTACAACTGTCATTTACATAGGAATCAGTGCTATTTAAATAGCATTGATTTCTGTATAAATGACAAATGTCCCAAAAATGTCCGATGTGTCCGCCATAATGTCGCAGTCACAAAAAAAAATCGCTGATCGCCGCCATTACTAATAAAAAAAAAAAATATTAATAAAATTGCTATAAAACTATCAACTATTTTGTAAACGCTATAACTTTTGTGCAAACTAATCAATAATTGCGATTTTTTTTTTTTTACCAAAAATATGTAGAAGAATACGTATCGGCCTAAACTGAGGGAAAAAAATGTTTTTTTATATATTTTTTGGGGATATTTATTATAGCAAAAAGTAAAAAATATTGCATTTTTTTCAAAATTGTCGCTCTATTTTTGTTTATAGCGCAAAAAATAAAAACCGCAGGGGCGATCAAATACCACCGAAAGAAAGCTCTATTTGTGGGAAAAAAAGGACGCCAATTTTGTTTGGGAGCCACGTCGCACGACCGCGCAATTGTCAGTTAAAGCGACGCAGTGCCGAATCGCAAAAAGGGGCCTGGTCCTTTGGCTGCAAATTGGTCCGGGGCTGAAGTGGTTAAATGCACTGATTCCTATGTAAATGACACTGGCAGTGAAGGAGTTAACCACTAGGGGGCGGGGAAGAGTTAGTGTGACGTGTGTGTGTGTGTGTGTGTGTTTTTTTTTTTTTTTTTTTTTTTTACAGTAGGGCCACGACGTCTGACGTCACTGATCGGCTTTCCCGATGACAGGGAATAGCCGATCAGTGACAGGCAGTGTAGGAAGCACGGGGAGAGGTTTGTTTACACAGACCTCTCCCCGTTCTTCAGCTCTTTAACCCGATCGAGGGACACCAGCGGCTAACGGGTCCGCTGGTCCCGCGGTCACGGAGCTCCCGACCGGGTCGCGAGCGCGCCACCCACAGCTGGGCTGAGTTAATCACTCCCAAAAATTTTGCGAAAAAAAACGTTTTTCTTAGTTTCTGTCAGTAAATTTTGTAAATAAGTAATTTTTCTCCTTCACTGATGGGCGCTGATGAGGCGGAACTGATAGGCTGCACCGATGAGGCACAAATATGCCGCACCTATGGGCACGAATAGGCGACACAGATGGGCGGCATTGATGGGCAGCACTGATTGCTGGTACTTGGCACTGATTGCTGGCAGTGGTGGGCAATCATTGCTGGCACTGGTGGGCACTTAATTGTAATCAGGGCACTGATGATTAGTGCCCTGATTACATACCTAGCTGTCCCCTTTGAGGAGATGCCGCTGATCAGCTCTCCTCTCACTCTGTCTGTCAGTGTGAGGCGAGGAGCGCCGATTACTGGCATCTCCATGTTTATATGTGACCGGCTGTGATTGGACACAGCCGATCACATGGTTAAAGAGCCACGGCTCTTTACACAGATCGGGGTCGCGCCCTGTCTTAGCAGCACGGCTGTGCTGTGTGCCCCTGGGGCGCACGAGAGCGGTCGTTCTGGGAGGCTGTCATATGACGTCCACCCAGAACGAGAGCCGCACCGCCCACCACGTCATTTTACGGTGGGCGGGTGGCAAGTGGTTAAAGGCTAAGTCCACCTTTTGAGAACATGTAACCTGTCTTGCAACCTCTCCCTAATCCCCTTTGTAATTTGTTTCTAATTCTGGCAGCAGCTGTGGCTCTTCTCCCTGCACGCGCTGTCACAATTTGAAAAGAACATGGCTGGGTGGGTACACAGAGCTCTGTGATTGAATGACTTACAAGTACCAACATCCTTTGAGGCTGACGGCTTGTAGTTCTTGGTGAGCAACCAGGGTGCTGTTGAGCACTCTAGTAGTTTATTGGTTCTTCTGTCATTCAGTAACCGCCTGCCTGTAACAGGTACGAGCAGACAGCTTACACAGACAGTCTGAGATTGCACCAGTGGTCTGCTGATCAGGGGTGCAATGCATCAGGAGAGGTTTTAAAACGTCCCGTGTACATTAAGCCTTAAGGGTATTATTATTATACACGATTTATATAGCGCCAACAGTTTATGCATCGCTTTACAATGTATAGGGGGGACAACACAATTACAGTACAGTTCAATACAGGAGGGCCCGGCTCGTAGAGCTAACATTCTAAAGGGACGGGTGGTGGTACAAAAGGTAATAGCTGCAGAGAATGATTTTGATGGGGTGGCTCGGGGACAGTTGTTGTTAGGTGGGTGTGGGATAGGCTTCTCTGAATAAATTAGTTTTCAGGGATCTCTCAAAGGTGGACAGGGTAGGGGCTGATCTGACATAATGGGGCAGGGAGTTCCAGAGGATGGGAGAGGCTCTGGAGAAGTCCTGAAGGCGAGCATGAGAGGAGGTAACAAGGGAGCTAGAGAGCAGGAGGTCCTGGGAGGAGCGGAGGGGACGATTTGGGCAATATCTGCAGATGAGGTTGGTGATGTAGCTGGGGGCGATGTTGTGGATGGCCTTGTATGTTATGGTTAGCATTTTGAATTTTACACGGTGGGAGACTAGGACAGTAAAGGGCAGTGGGGTGTTTTTCATTGTTGTTTCATGGGCAATTATAAGTCCTGACATGTTTAGTATCTATTTACTCAGTTCAACTGCACCTTTTTTTTTTTTTTTTTTATTTTACCAAAAAAATCTGTTAACCGTTTCCCGACCGCCCACTGCATATATACGTCAGCAGAATGGCACGGGCAGGCAAAACCACATACAGGTACGTGGCCCTTTAATTGCCTGGCCGTGGGTCGCGCACGCGCCGTGGTGTCCCGCAATCGGGTCACAGAGCTGAAGAACGGGGAGAGGTCTGTGTAAACAAACCTCTCCCCACGCTTCCTACTCTGCCTGTCATTGATCGGCTGTTCCCGGTCATCGGGAAAGCCGGTCAGTGACGTCAGCCCCGCCCCCTAATGTAAAAAAAACACACACGTCACAGCCCATAACCCCTCCCCTCCCCCTGGTGGTTAACTCTTTCACTGCATGTGTCATTTATACAGAAATCAATGCATTTAAATAGCATTGATTGATGTATAAATGACAGTGGTCCCAAAAATGTCCGATGTGTCCGCCATAATGTCGCAGTCACAATAAAAATCGCTGATCGTCGCCATTACTAGTAAAAAAAAAAAAAAAATATTAATAAAAATGCTATAAAACTATCCCCTATTTTGTAAACGCTATAACTTTTGTGCAAACCAATCAATAATCGCTAATTGCAATTTTTTTTTTTTTTTTCCAAAATATGTAGAAGAATACGTATCGGCATAAACTGAGGGAAAAAATTTTTTTTTATATATTTTTTGGGGATATTTATTATAGCAAAAAGCAAAAAATATTGCATTTTTTTTTTTTTTTTCAAAATTGTCGCTCTATTTTTGTTTATAGCACAAAAAATAAAAACCGCAGGGGCGATCAAATACCACCAAAAGAAAGCTCTATTTGTGGGGAAAAAAAGGACGCCAATTTTGTTTGGGAGCCACGTCGCACGACCGCGCAATTGTCAGTTAAAGCGACGCAGTGCTGAATCACAAAAAGGAGCCTGGTCCTTTGGCTGCCAATTGGTCCGGGGCTGAAGTGGTTAATATAATGTACTTGTGTGCCCTAAAATTGACTTGAGCAGGTTTTTTTTACTGAAAATTTCCATTTGATAGTTTATCAAATGGAAATTTATCAAATGGAAATTTTCATTTAGCTTATATCATGTGACATTTTTGTGCCTTGTGAAATAAAAGGATTCTATTCTGACTAGAATGCATTTAGGTAAAAAAACATTTAGACTTTAGAACCACTTTAAATGAGAAGTACAGCCAAAGCTTGTTTGGCTGTACTTCTCCTGTGGATTACAGGAGTGCAGTTTGTTTTACACTCCTGTGACCTGTTTTCAGCTGACATCACAGAGCCGGTCCAGGCTGAGGTAAGATCGCCACAATACGTTCCGGATCTGCCCACCACCCTGGATCGGCACCTGGCTCAGCCTCTCAGTGAGCATGGCACCAGCTCTCTGCTCATGGACGAGTCTTTCAGGGAACTGGGAATGATATAAAAGGAAATAAAGAAAATGCTCATTAACAGATGAACAATAAAATGCATGCCAACGCATCTAAATACAACATGCATAAAAATGCATGCAATTGCACACTAATGCACAAGCATTATCAGTGTGTTGTAGTGCATTTTCTATGTGCAGTATGGTGTAAAAGAACCCTATTGTAGTATATATACATTATTTGCATTTTTCATGGGCTGCCAGGGTACCATCATTACACAGGACTTATTCACATCATATTTACTGAGCTGTGTTGATTTACATCAGTGTTTAACTTTCATGATATGGGGGGCCTTAAATGTGACTTCCCCTAACATCATCAAAAGGCAATAAATGATCAGAAACTGCAGGATCCCAGAGATGGCTAGAGACTGTGGGCACCATACAAGAGGCTGCAGGAGACTGCCAGACTGTGACCATGATTCAGGAGTTGTAGACTGGGGACAACCTTGTCTGCAGGGACCCAGAGGGCTACAAAAAAGTGCAAATGGGTCACAGGTTGAGGATCGACATAGATAAACAGCAGGGTAACTAGAAAACAATTGTTCACACCATAACACAGCATTGAGTTGCAGTGCTCTGCATACAAATGCCACACAACTCACTGCACCGCATGCCAGCTTGTCGTAACTTGCTGCAGTACATAATGGACCATGTATGAAATATCGAATTAAATATTTTGTGACGATTCAGTCAATTAAAAAAAATAAAAGTAAACTGCAATTAGTTGTAAAAAAGGCAGGTCCTGCCCCTCTTGGCTTGTTCACTCCACGTCCACTGATCTGTAGAATGGATTATTTTCGGTGGCAGTACCACCTGCTGATCATGCCCTTTAATTTGTCTCACTGCCTGCAATTAGAAAAGAAGATACATTTTTCCCTAGTCCGTCTTTCAGGACAGCCACCTTAGAGAGACCCTGGCTCCTCCCCTCCTAGGAAACACCGCCTTAATTCTGAATTTAAGCCTCATCCTCCCGCCGGCCCCTCAGTTATGGTGTTTCCTCCGGCGGGGAGACACCGCTTAGGAACCTGTGCTGAGCAGCCGGGGAGGCTGGGGCAATGATTACCTGGAGGTGGAGGAGACAGGGGTCTCTCTATTCTGCCCAGCGGTCCGGTCGGCGAGGGAGCCGTAGCACCGAAAAAACGTCCGCTTTTGCGCACGCCAGCTCCGCTTGGGGAAGCAGGATGTCTGGGGAGGTCCGCCTTTTCGTTCGCCCAGAGGTGGCGCTGCAGCGAAATCCCACACGTCCCCCCTGCACTGTGGGCGGTTTGGAGCTGGAGGCCGGACCGGATGACGGGCGACGTCATTTCCGGTCGGGGGCGGGGTTTTCGTGCGTTTCCGCGTCTTCCGGTTCCGGACGCGGCCTAGAAAGGGGACCAAGCGCTCGGCTGGTGCGGCCTCCTTTACATGCTGTACAGACAGCGTTCGGAGGCACGAGAGACCACTCTTCCTCAACAGGAATGTCGGAAGCGGAGGCTTCAAAAGCAGCTCCTGGAGATAACAGCACCAGCCACTCTAAGGTAAGGGGAACCCTGGGGAGGTGTTCCCTTACTTACTATTTCCAGTAGCTCCACTGGTGTTTTTTCCTCCCTGGTGGTCGGGAGTTGGGGAGTGTATCCGGGACCCTGGTGGTGGTTAGTCCTGGGGGGGGGGCACTCCTGGTGGTCCTCTGTAGTAGCGCTGGTGTTATGCTTATGCTGCTAAAGGGTGTTGCATACATTGCGGATGCTTCGGCTGAATCCATTCGAATGTCTGCAAGATCCACAGCCCTGACTAATTCAGCCAGGAGGGCTCTGTGGCTAAAGACCTGGCAGGGGGACAGTGCGTCCAAAATTAAGCTCTGTGGGATCCCGCTCACAGGGGATTTATTATTTGGGCCAGGTTTGGAGGCGGTCTTAGATCGTACGGCCGATAAGAAGAAGGCCTTTCCGATCAAAAGGAAGTTTGGGGAGCAGTCTAAAAGGAAGGCTCGCCCTCAGAGAAAATTTGAACCCCCAAAAACTGACAGGCAAAAGAAAAGTTGGGGGCAAAAGGGGAAAGGGCGTGGGAGTGCGATTTTTCGCCCTCCTGAACAGCCCAAAAAGTCTCAATGACAAAGTCACGGTGGGGGGAAGGTTGGGGGCCTTCCTCCCGCAGTGGGAGATGATCACCTCCAATCAATTTGTATTGGGGATCATCAGACGAGGATACCGGTTGGAGTTCTCAGATCCTCCCCCACTAAGACTCCTGATTACGGAAATGCCGAGATGTACAGAAAGGTCTGCCGCCCTTCTTTCTTCCCTTCAGGAATTGGAAGAACAGGAGGTGGTGACACGGGTCCCGGTGGGGGAGACAGGCAGAGGTTTTTACTCCCACATCTTTGTGGTCCGCAAACCTTCAGGGAAATTCAGGCTCATCCTGAATTTGAAGCCTCTGAATGTCTCCATCACCTACCGGAGATTCAGAATGGATTCGGTGTACTCAGTGAAGGCACTACTTCCACCGAATTCATTTATGGCATCAATAGATCTAAAAGATGCGTATCTGCATATTCCCATTGCAGAAAACCATCAGAGATACCTCAGGTTGGCAATAAGGACCTCAGAGGAGGTGCTGCATCTTCAGTTCAAAGCTCTTCCCTTTGGGCTATCCTCGTCCCCCCGGATCTTCACCAAAGTAATGGTAGAAGTTCTGGCTTTTCTGCGTCTCAGGGGCATCTCGGTGGTCGCGTACCTCGACGACCTTCTCCTTTTTGCTCCTTCCCCAGAACAGTTGATTCAGGACCTACAGGTGGCAAGAGACATCTTAGAAAACCTGGGGTGGCTCCTGAACCTGGAGAAATCCAACTTGGTTCCCTCTCAAAAGGTGGTTTTCCTAGGTTACGTACTGGATTCAACGAAGCAAAAAGTCTTCCTCCCGGGGGAAAAGATCCAAAAGGTGGACAGGGCAATGTCGTTCCTCCAAGGCAACTGTCAGGTTTCAGTAAGAAAGGTGATGTCAGCCTTGGGCTTACTGACCTCCACTCTCCCAGCAGTTCAGTGGGCAGGGTTACATTTCCGCCCTCTGCAACTTTTCATTTTGAAGGTCTGGGACCACAGCCAGGGGTCTCTGGACTCATTGGTATCAATCCCAACCCAGGTCAAGAGGTCCCTCTGGTGGTGGAGAAAGGGGGCAAATCTGGCGCAAGGCCTGGAGTGGGTCTTGCCGGTGTCCAGGATTGTGACAACCGATGCGAGCGGCTCAGGCTGGGGGCGCACCTAGACTCCCGGATGATTCAAGGTACCTGGGGGAGGAAGGAATCAGGAAGGTCCTCGAATTGGAGGGAGCTGAGAGCAGTAGACCTGGCTCTCAGAGCCTTTCAGGAGGACCTTCAGGAACAACATGTAAGAGTTCGGTCAGACAACTCCTCAGTGGTTGCCTACATCAACAGGCAGGGCGGCACCAAAAGCGGAACCCTATGGGCCCTGGCGGAAGCCATCCTCAGATGGGCCGAAGCCAACGTCCTTTCACTCTCTGCGATTCACCTAAAAGGGGAGCAAAATCAGGTGGCAGATTTCCTCAGCAGGAAAACGCTGAGAGAAGGCAACTGGGTCCTAAAACAGGAGGTCTTCGAAATGATAATCCGGAAATGGGGAGTTCCGGTAGTGGATCTCTTCGCCTCAAGGGAAAATGCAAAAGCAGGTCTGTTCTTTTCCATGAACAGGTGGGAAGGGGCGTTAGGAATAGACGCGCTGGCACAGAGCTGGAGGTTCTCCAGATGCTATGCCTTCCCCCCACCAGTTCTAATCCCAGCAGTATTAAGAAAGTTCCAAGCAGAGAGCACTACTCTCATCTTGATTGCGCCTCACTGGCCCAGGAGGCCGTGGTTCTCCATTCTGAAGGGGCTAGCGGTAGAACCTCCCTGGATACTACCAGTACAGGCGGACCTTCTTTCTCAAGGACCAATCTACTGTCCTCAGGTGGAGAGGTGGAACCTCGCAGCCTGGCTTCTGAGGAGGAGTTGCTGAGGGACAAGGGGTTCTCGGATCGCTTAGTAGCTACTCTCCTAAGCTGCAGAAAGAAGGAAACGCAGGCCATCTACTTAAAGGTATGGAAGCTTTTTAATAGGTGGTGCTCAGAAAACTCTTTTGAGATGCACAGTTCCGTGGCAGTCTTGGAGTTTCTGCAGGCAGGGGCAGATAAGGGCTTAGCCCTCAGCACATTGAAGGGCCAGGTTTCCGCTCTAAGCGTTTTTCTTGAGAAACAGCTAGCAACAGACCCATGGATAGTAAGGTTTTTTAGAGCCCTGGGTAGGCAGAGGCCTGTCAGAGTCTCCCCGTTCCCAGTGTGGGACCTATCATTAGTTCTACAGGCCCTGACAAAAGAGCCATTTGAACCATTGGAATCTTGCGATCTAAAGTTGATCACTCTCAAGACGGTGTTCTTGGTAGCGATCACCACTGCAAGAAGAGTGAGCGAACTCGAGGCCCTTTCCATTAGGGCACCCTTTTTTCAGGTTTTTTCGGACCGTCTGATTTTTAAGACAGATCCGGCCTTCTTGCCAAAAGTAGCCTCAAGCTTTCATAGAGGCCAGGAAATTGTTTTACCTACTTTTTGTTCAAATCCTGTGAGGGAACAAGAACAGGTATTCCATAACTTAGACGTCAGGAGGTGTGTCTTGCAATATTTAGAAAATACAGCTCATTTCAGAAAGTCTGATTCTCTGTTCATATTATTTTCAGGGGCCAGGAAAGGCTCCAGAGCCTCCAGGCGTACAATAGCCAGATGGCTAAGATTAGCCATTACTCAGGCTTATTTGTTTGAGGGGGTAGAGCCCCCAATTGGGGTTAAAGCACATTCAACCAGGGCAATGGCGACTTCTCAGGCAGAGTGGGCTGGTGCTTCTCCAGAACAGATCTGTAGAGCTGCAACGTGGTCCAGCTTTGCTACTTTCGTGAAGCACTATAGACTGGATCTCCTGTCAGCGAAAGACCAAGCCTTTGGTCGTAAGGTGCTACAGGCGGTAGTCCCACCCTAAGGTAAGGTGCTCGCTTATCCTCTCTAAGGTGGCTGTCCTGAAAGACGGACTAGGGAAAAACGGAGTTACTTACCGGTAACATCCTTTTCCAGGAGTCTTTCAGGACAGCACCGGTACCCACCCAGGTTGTTGAATATCTTGGAGGACTCATCGCATAAGACCGTCAGGTAAGATAAAAAGTTTTGTATTTTGACGTGTTCTTGTGTCTCCCCAGTTGGCCGGAGGTACTCGTGAAGAACTGAGGGGCCGGCGGGAGGATGAGGCTTAAATTCAGAATTAAGGCGGTGTTTCCTAGGAGGGGAGGAGCCAGGGTCTCTCTAAGGTGGCTGTCCTGAAAGACTCCTGGAAAAGGATGTTACCGGTAAGTAACTCCGTTTTTTTTTTTTTTTTTTATGGGTACTTCTTGGCCTTTAAGCAGTTTTATTTGTATTCTTTATTCAAACTTTATTCAAAGTAGCTCTTACACCATACATGACTTGCGCTATTTCCTACCTTTTTTTCTTCTTCAGAAATTTGAGCTCATTAAGAATTTTTTTTGTTAATAAGAATATTCATGCACATGAATTGTATTTGCACGAATTTTGATAAAAGAAAGATGGCTTAAGGTTCACACTATTGTGGGTGCGGGAATGCGTGTAAATTGCATGTGTTCCCGCACCCAAAACACGCTATTTAGCAGATGCGCCGGTTGCCAATAATTCTAAATGGCATAAAATGCGGCGCATGAAACCACATGGTTCCAAAGCTGTAAAGTTTTTATAGAAAGGTCAGGGCATTTTTCCTTGGGGGGGAAACGCAGGTACAGCAGCCAATTTAAGTGAATGGGCTGCTGTGCCTGTGCACCGCCTGCACAGATGTGAACCTGGACTAATTGTGTGTTGAGTTCTGGCAGTAAGTTCTTGACCGTAGTAATATGCAACTAAGATATTCATCATCCCAACAGTTATGTACAATACTTCTACTTTAGGTCGACATAACATGGGATGATGTGGAATTCAGAATGTTGGAGATTCAAATCGATCCTTCTACGTTTCTATGAGATGGTCACTGTGAAAAATATGTGAAGTGAATTTTCTGGAAATTACTGCAACCTGCGGCATGAAGATCAGATGTTGCTTCAACTAATTTAATGGCTGGGGAGAGTAATATTGAAGCTGTATCCAAAGAATCTGCTACAAAACGACATATAATGTGGATCGGACTAAGCCGGCTCATGACCTGAGTACAGCAGTACCTGTGCTCTCTGACATCCTGCATAATTGGCATTTACTGGCCGGTGGAAGAGTCTTGGGATGCTGGAGTTTTTGCTTTCTAGGAAATGGAAGTTGTATTGCACTATCGTCCATCAGAAACTACACCAGAGAAATTACATAAATTATGTGCTGGCTCATTGGAAGAATTTCCTGCCCGACACCTGCCAAGGTTTGCACCATGGTTTCCACAGTACATAACCAGCTTTATTCTAAAGCCTCAAAGATGTCCTCCTGTGCCAAGTGATTTCTGTTCAAAGATAGATCATAGTCCTTTTGACCCTTTCCGTGTGGAGACCTTTTTGTACTGTGATCCAACACCTGGTCTGTTAGAGTTCAAAACCAATGTTTATGCAGAAAATAACCAGCAGATTGTTTCATCTGAAGAAATCGCCGGCTGTCCTCAGGCTGTGGATGACCATGTTTCTGGTGGGAATGCACAGTTCAGGACTTGGAGTATATGTACTCAGAGAGCCAGGAGTGGAGACACAATTATCCAACCATCTGAACAACTAAAAGCCATCTTGGATAAACTTAATTTGAATATCTTCCACCGAGGAAGATGGACAATTTTACCATCGGTCTGTGGAACTCAAACTCTGGAAGAGGTTTGGAGAAAACTGAGCCGATTGCTAAGAGATAGAGTTCTTCCAAGCTGTAATGCCACAATTCAAAGAGATATAAACCAGATATGGATATTCTGTGACTTGCGTTATTGTGAGCATATTGGCACCTTGGTTAGGTCAGAACTGGCGCTCTCTGGTAAAATAGATTTTTCTGTACGGAAACATGGGACAATTTTTAGTTTGTAATGCCCCAAATGATGGGGTTGATTTAAAAAAAAAAAAACAATTACGAGCAGAAACTGTTAACTTTTTGCAAAGGTAATAGCCATTTGTCTAAGCCACTAGGCTTGATGTTTACTGCTAAAAAAATGCATCAGCCGGTCTGAGCTCTGATCTTTCTCTGCAGCAATGAGATTTGACCAAGGGCCTAGGCCAGTGATGGCAAACCTTGGCACCCCAGATGTTTTGGAACTACATTCCCATAATGCTCATGCACTTTGCAGAGTAGTTGAGCATCATAGGAAATGTAGTTCCAAAACATCTGGGTGCCAAGGTTTGCCATCACTGGCCTAGGCTTTCACACACGTAACCTGCCATGCATGGAGCCTGTAGAAGAGATACACTTCAGTCCTATTACGTTTTATTTATCCTTCACAGAAAACCTGTTACCATCACCTCCTAAGTCTACTTTATCCTCTTGAGAGAATTGACAACATTGGGATAAAGTCCCTATCACACATTAAAGGACAACTGTGCCTTTGGTACAAGTTGTTCATTAAATTGTATCTTTGCTCAGGACTTTTTTTTTTTTTTTTTTTTTTTTATATGTCCATTTTATAAAAAAGAAAAAAAGATTAGAACCCCCTGTGAGGTTTTTCTGATCTCAAGGGCTTGATTAGAGGGAATTCCGTTCACTTTATGTTCTAA
>JAQSEC010000812.1:0-11999 GCA_028564925.1 Lithobates sylvaticus
CTAGAATAAGGAAGTTCATAGCAAATAGTGAATAGCTGCCCTAGCGTCACTTTTAGTCCATCGGACTAGCACACAGACGACCGGATTTTTCGACCAGACTCAAGTCCATCGGAAAGATTTGAAACATGTTTTATTTCTAGGTCTGTCGGACTTTTGGGAAAGAAATGTCTGCTGGAGCCCACACACGATCTAATTGTTTGACGGATTCCAGTCCGACGGATTCCAGTCTGCCGGACCAAGTCCGTTGAAAAGTCCGGTCGTGTGTATTAGCGCTCCAGACTTCAGGCTGTAATTGACTGCAAAGGATTTGCAACCAAGTATTAAAAAGTGAAAGTTTGATTGTTAATCTGTCCTATTACATTTGGTCCCTTAAAATGTGGGAGGCACATATACAAACTGTTGTAATTCCTACACCGTTCACCTGATTTGGATGTAAATACCCTAAAATTAAAGCTGAAAGTCTGCAGTTAAAGCACATCTTGTTTGTTTCATTTCAAATTCATTGTTTTGGTGTATAGAGCCAAAAACATTAGAATTGTGTCGATTTCCCAATATTTATGGACCTGACTGTATAACTTCCCATAGAACTCATAATTACTGAGCTTGCTTATTCTTGAGCATGCACGTTTTGCTTGCTGGAACTCTGACCAAGTGAAACTTGACTAAGTGGTGAGTTAAAAACAGGAGTCTACAAACCTAAACGTAAAATCTTAAATTTCCTGTTAGTAATATCATTAGTGTAATTGGGAAAATGTGTGCTAGCAAAATTGAAGGTTTTGTGCAGTGCACAGTGTGCCACATGTATACAACAATGGAGCGACAGCTTCAGAATGGATACCGCTGCAACAGATGTGAGTGAGTTGCCCTTCTGGAGGCTTGCATTAGAGATCTGGAGGAGAAAATTGCAAAACTGGGCAGAACTGACAACCTTGAAAGTGGTCCTCTGCTCACTGAGCAGGTGGCTAGTAGGGTTAATGGGGAGGGTGGAGGGGGTAAGTCAGGAAGGAAGATGGGTTAATGTAGTTATAGGGAGTGGTAGGGGCTCACAGAAAAGGAAGGCCAGGCCTGGGTTTGAGCACCCTAGCAGATTTGCCAAGTTGGGTGAAGATGCGGGGGTGTGAAGCTCAGAGGTTGTACCCCTAGATGTCACTGCTACCCCTAACAGCCGGGAGAGCAGCCCATCTAGTAGGGGTGGTGAGGGCAGTGCAGGTTGGCCTGAACAGTTGGGGGTAATAGGAAATTCTATAATCAGAAAGACTGATAGAATAATTTGTTGCCAGGATCGCCTCAACCAAATGGCTTGCTGTCTCCCTGGTGCCAGGGTTCGGCATGTGGTGGACCGGGTTGATAAATTACTGGGAGGGGCTAGGCATGACCCAGCTGTCTTGGTCCACCTTGGAACCAATGACAGAATATATGGTAGCGGAGTTCTAAAAAAAAAAAAAATGAACAGTCAGCAGCTACAAATACTGCAGGGTCCAGCGATGCAGGCACACGAAGCCCCACTCATCTCAAGGACAGCCTCTCTGTGCCTACTGCAATTTTTATCAATGTCAATTGAAGGGATGGGGGTATCAAAGCTATTACTTTGCCTGGGGCCCCTTCTGCCTTAATCTATCCATGCCCACAGGCCAATAGTAGACAGTTTTACAAGCCCTACAGTATTTAGTTTTCCTAGAAGTGTCCAGAACAATATCTTTGTTTTTTGGAATAAGCAGGGTGAGGTTCCCACTGGCATATACAAAGTCAAATATCTGGCCTTCGTTATTCTGGTTTATAATTGACCCCTGCTGCCTTATTCAAATGTTATATTCACTTAATTCTGTGTCTGTCACCTGCCAGCCTAACTTCTCTAATTTCTCATCCAGTGATGTCATCATTGCCCTCAATTAGTTTATGGAAATGTAAGATGTTTTGACACTGCAGTGGAAATGTAGCATACATTATTGAAGCTAACCCTTATCATCTTTGCAACTTGCCAGAACTTTGCGAACTGTTTTGATTTTATTTCTTTTTTCAACTCCTGCTGCTGTAGGATTCGGAATACTTGAGTGGAGCTGTAAATCGGTATTGATGCCTCTATACCTCATTAGCAAGTTTATCGTGGCATTCTTAAGTTATAAACTTTACGATGTGAAGTTAGAATTTATCTCTGCTCTTTATACTGCCAATAAAACTTTTTTTTTAGAGTACCTTGAATATTAGTGTTTTTTTTTTTTTGTTTTTGTTTTTCCGTATCTCTTTTTTTCCCATCCCAAATATTAATATTTAGTATGTATTCATCAGTTTGCTTATTTTTTATCCTCTACCCCAATAAAAATGTAATAGGTAATCACAAATTCCAATTATATTTGGCTTTTATTTTATTTCATTTATAAATAAAACAAGTGATATGTGTGTGTGTGTGTGTGTATATATATATATATATATATATATATATATATATATATATATATATATATATATATATAGAGAGAGAGAGAGAGAGAGAGAGAGAGAGAGAGAGAGAGATATATATATATATATATATATATATATATATATATATATAGATATATATATATATATATATATATATATAGATATATATATATATATATATAGATATATATATATATATATATATATATATATATATATACGGTATATATACGGTATATATATATATATATATATATATATATATATATATAGTATATTTAGACAACAAGTAAAATCAATCAACAAGTTACTAATGCTATCCAGCAAATGCAACTGTGCTGAAGTCAGAAATTCCATTAATATAATTTCGTTTTGGATTTATGTAGTTCACTTTTAAGGCTGAGCGGATGTAAAGGCTGTTTAGTTTTGTTTAGATTAGTTAATCTAGTTATTTTGTTTTGTTAAATTTGGTTGATTCGTTCAATCGGTGTTGCCAACTGTCAGTATTATTTACTGGCAGCCAGTAAAAAACAGGCAATTTTCCCCTGCCAGTAAATGCCAGTAAAAGTAAAAGGTTGCCAGTAAAAAATATGGCTGTGACGCTTGGCTTGGTCTGGAGCCGGCTGAGACCATCCGAGCGCCTGCTACAGTGTGATCGGGCGACTCTGGCGGAGGCGGTGCCTGAGCATGTCATGTGATGTCATGGTGCAATGGAGCCAAGCAAAGCGGCCAAAGCCTTGTGTGCGGGTCTGCGTTATGGGAGCAAGGCAGGCTGGGACCGGGACCGTCAGTGCTGTTTAGACTGGAATGGACTGGAGGGACCACTTGGCTTGGAGAGGGGACATGTTGTGTCAGTGAGGTGTCCTCATCATCTGTGCTGCTGCACACTGCTGTCAGTGTCACTGTGAGAGTCAGTTTTATGTGTGTGCGCCGCCCATTCTAATTTCTTGCCCTCCCTGAGCTATTTACTTACTATATCGAAAATAAAATAAGAAATATGTTTTTTGCCTTATCTTCTTTAAATCATATTGCTAATTGCATATTGTATTTGTTTGTAGCCTAAATACTCTAATTGTCACTTAAAACTGTAATTTTGTAACTTTTGGAAATGCCAGTAAAAACTTGTCTGTGCCAGTAAATTTTGGGTGTTGTGTCAGTAAATTTCAATCTGGTAGGTTGGCAACACTGCGTTCGATTCGTATTCAGGATTCGTATTCAGAATTTTTAAAATTTTCTTTGAATTTAGCAATTTTTTTCGATTCAAGAGATTTTCTCTTTGAACCTCAGGACCTTAATAAAGACTTGACAGGAGAGCAACCATTGCTCCATTTCAAAATGGAGTACGCTCATATATATATTATTATTTTATTTTTTTTTTTAAACTTAGTGCATATAGTTTTTACAGTTTTTTTAATGCAACAGTTGGGGTAGGAAAAGGGTGATTTAATCTTACACAGCACGGGGTGGGGAATAGTTATATATTCTTTTATGTCTAACTGGGCTCATGCCATAAACAAATATAAATGTTTACTTCCAGTAATATTTAGCCTATAACCAACCAATCAAAAATAAGCTTTCATATATCCCATTTTAGTAAACTGATATCTGATGATCTGATTGTTATGGTTTACCACATTCACCTCTCACAATCACTGCTTCTTGTACTGCGATCAATGATGTAAGTGTAAAGTGGCTTGATGTACTTAGCAATGCCAAGAAAAAACATAAAGTCTTGGCAGTTGGGCTGTGCTCCTGTACACATTGCAAAAGTCTATCCGCCATGAAAACAATGTAAGAAGCATAACAAAAAAATATCTTGATAAAACAGAAGTAAAGTACGGATTCCTCCCAATTCAAAACAATCACGGTCATTTCTTAAAGTATAAATTAAGTCAATCTCTAAAATCTCTAAACTTTAACATGGTAATGTGATTTCAGAAGTTGTTTTCAATCGTTTTAATCCTGTAACTTTCAATAACAGTCCAGTTAGGGTTTGGATCTGCTTTAAAGCATATTTAAACTTTGCCGTCAAATTTTTTGAAAATCCCACTGTACTGTATTTTACTATATAATGATCAGCTTTGCATGCTATAGGCGGCAGCACTGATCGGGCAAAAAAAAACCCCAGACAGACTGATTTTACAGAAGTCGATTGAGAGATTGACTTCTGTACAACCAGCTTGCCTATAAATAGATCAAAATGTGTCCGGTCCCTGCTGAACGGTCTGAATTTCAAACCATCTATGCCCAGCTTTACCTTTTAGATGTTTCTAAAGAAGAGGTGTCCTCATTAACCACTTCATCCCAAGGAAGATTTTACCCCCTTCCTGACCAGAGCACTTTTTTCAATTCAGCACTGCTTCGATTTAATTGACAATTGCGCGGTCGTGCAACGTTGTACCCAAACAAAATTGATGTCATTTTTTTCCCCCACAAATAGAGCTTTATTTTGGTGGTATTTGATCACCTCTGCGGTTTTTATTTTTTGGGCTATAAACAAAAAAAGGCAATATTTTTTACTATAATAAATATCCCCAAAAAAAAAAATAAAAAAAATTTTTCCTCAGTTTAGGCCGATATATATTTTACATATTTTTTGTAAAAAAAAAATTGCAATAAGCGTACATTGATTGGTTTGCGCAAAAGTTTTAGCATCTACAAAACAGGGGATAGTTTTATGGCATTTTTATTATAATTTTTTTTTTTATTAGTAATGGCGATGATCAGCGATTTGTATTGTGACTGCGACATTATGGCAGACACATCGGACACTTTTGACACTATTTTGGGACCATTGTCATTTATACAGTGATCAGTGCTATAAAAATGCACTAATTAGTGTGTAAATGACACTGGCAGGGAAGGGGTTAAACGCTAGGGGTGATCAAGGGGTTAAGTGTGTCCTAGGGGGAGATTCTAACTGTGGGGGGGGAGGGGCTATGTGTGACATGACACTGATCACCACTCCCGATTACAGGGAGCTGTGATCAGTGTCCTGTCACTAGGCAGAATGGGGAAATGCTTGTTTACATCAGCATTTCCCCATTCTTCCTCTCCGAGAGACGATTGCGGGTATCCCTGCGGACATCGAGTCCGTGGGACCTGCGATCACACTCACAGGGCTCGCACGAGATGGCATGGTGGCAAAATTAAGGGGACGTACCTGTACGCCCATTTGCCTGTCCGTGCCATTGTGTCGACGTAAATGTACATGTGTCGGTCGGCAATCGGTTAAGTAATGCTAAAGTTTAGCTTTAAAAAAAAATTAAAAAGTCGTATCAGTTTAAAGAACTATCATTCACAGATAAGTTGGCATACAGTATTTTAGATCTGTAATTTTTTTCTTCCTTATCTCTTTCTCTTTTCCCTTTCCTATTTCTTTCTTTCGTTATAATATAATAGGGTCTCAGTTGGACCCAATGTGACACCTATTTTTCATATTAGGATTACATATACATACCCATCGATATTTTATTGGATAATTTTAGAAATTTGTTATCTTAAGTTGATTTGACTTATAATCACCCTAACCTGTTTTTACAATGTATTTGTACATATTAGTTGTTAATGTAACTTCAATGTATGTTTTATTGAAATTCTGAATAAAAACAATGAAACAGAAAAAAAAAAAAAAAATTACAAACATGTCATACTTACCTGCTCCATGCAAAACTATTGCACAGAGCAGGTAAGTATGACATGTTTGTATTTTTTTTTTTTAAAACTTACCTGCTTAGTTTTGCACAAAGCAGCCCGAGCCTTCTCTTCTCGGGCCCCCTTCCGGTGCTCCTGGCTCCCCCCTCCGACCAAGCGCCTCTAGAGCAAGCTGCTTGATCTGGAGGCAGTCGTGCATGCTCGCACCCGAGCCTCCTCTGTGTTTCCATAAGACACACAGAGCATGGCTCGGCCCCACCGTCCCACACTGCTCATTATAGAATGCATGAAGGTAAAAAAAGTTTCAGTCTTCGCAACCACTTCAAAGCAATATTAAACATTAAAAACAAAAATGCTATATAATGCAGTTTCCTAATTCTTAAATTTTGCTGCTGGCCAAAGGTATCTCCAGTGCTCCTCCATCCAGATAGTAGACACCCGAAGACAGGACCATTACTGACCAGATCGATAATTGAAAATAAAGATAAAAAGCAACCCCCCCCCCCCAAAAAAAAAGATGTAGCCACTACATTTAAGGATTTGCAAGCTGCAATATATTACATTTTTGGTTTTGAAAACAACCTTCTTGACCCCTTACAGTCTGGCTTTCGCTCCTATCACTCCACACAATTTGCCCTACTAAAAGTTACTAATGATTTACTAACTGCTAAAACCAATGGCCACTACTCCATAATTTTATTACTAGAACTCTCTGCAGCCTTTGATACTGTTGACCACATGCTCCTTCTCAAAAGAAAACTCCATTCCCTTGACCTTCAAAATTCAGCTTTTCCTATTTCTCTTCCTATTTATCACAACAGTCCTTCAGTGTTACCTTTAACTCTGTCTCCTCCTCTCCACTTCCTCTTTTTGTAGGGGTCCCCCAAGGCTCTGTTATTTGACCCCTTCTTGTCTCTATCTATACCTCCTCTCTTGGTCACTTGATAACCTTCCATGGCTTCCAATACCATCTCTCTGCCCAAATCTATCTCTCTACTCCTCACCTCACTCCTTCAGTCTCCTCTCTCATTACTAAATTACTAACTGACATATTGGCACCTATACCTTAAAGTGGTTCTGCACTGACTTAAATACTTTTTTTTTAAGGTGAATGATTGTAAACGATGTCTATCTTATAATATGCTTACTTGTATTGACGCTGCCCGTTCTCTCCGTCCGTTTTTATATGCAAAGTAGTGTTTTAAAAATTTATCTTGGCCGATGTCATCTTGCTTGTGGGCATTTGAAGCTTCCTCCTTCCCTTCTTTCTGAGGAACCAGCATTCATTGCTAGTTCCCGCGCATGCTCAGTGGCTTCACAGCTACGAGCGGCATAATCGGAAAGGCGCATCTGACCTCCGCAATGACTCCTGGGATTAATTACACGAGATCCCAGGAGACATTGTGAATTCGACAAGAAATGATGCGGATCCCCGCATATAGCCCCCCACCGCCGCAGGGAGAACACAAAAGATTAACTATAGATAAGAGGTAAGCTTACAAGATGTAGAATTAAACCAGCATTTATATTTATTTAGATGTTATAGAAACGATAGAGCGCAACATGCATAGATGTGTGCAGAACCGCTTTAAACAAAATATCTTTAAAACCGAGCTGATAATATTCCCTCCTGCTCATGCCCTCCTTCATTATTTTTTATTTATTTATTATTTATTAGTCCCACCCCTAATGCCAAGGTACTAAGTGTAATCCTAGACTCTGACCTGTCCTTTTGGCCTCAAATCCAATAGCTGTTAAAAGCTTGTATGCCGCGTACACACGAGCGGAATTTCCGTTGGAAAAATCTTGGATGGTTTTTCCGACGGAATTCCACTCAAGCTTGGCTTGCATACACACGGTCACACAAAAGTTCACTGAACTTTTGACCGTCAAGAACGAGGTCATGTACAACACTACGACGAGCCGAGAAAATTAAGTTCAGTGCTTCCGAGCATGTGTCAAATTGTTTCCGAGCATGCGTAGGAATTTTGCGCGTCGGAATTGGTACTGACGATCGGAATTTCCGATCGGAAATTTTTCCGACCGAAAAATTCAGAACATGCTCTCAATATTTTGGAATTTGGAATATTTCTGGAATTCCGCCAGCAAAAGTCTAATGGAGCATACACACGATCGCATTTTCGGACCAAAAGCTCTCATCTGACTTTTGCTGGCAGAATTTCCGCTCGTGTGTACGGGGCAGTAGACTTCACCTCTGTAACATCTTCAAAATTCGCCCCTTTTTAACTAATGAAACCACCAACTCTCTTTTCAGTCTATTATGAATTTTGCTGGCAAACGTATCCACCTAACCAACCACTCAGTGTCTGCCACCCCTCTTTGCCAATCCCTCCACTGGCTTCCAATTGCCCAGTGAATTACATTAAACATTTTAAAAACAATGTACAAAGCCATCCACATCCTGTCTCCAAATATCACCCAAACCATCCTCTCAAGACCTCCTGTTCTCAAGCTCCCTTGTCTTCTCCTCCCATGTTCATCTCTAGGACTCTCTAGGACTCTCTACCTCAGTCTGGCCGGCTATGTTCTACTCTGTCTTCAGGCGATTCCTGAAAACTCATCTCTTCAGAGAAGCCTACCACGCATCCAACTAACTGAACTTTTATCACTTCCATCAGCTCATCCCCCACAGTTTTGTACCACTTGCCCCACCCTATTAGATTTTAAGCTGCTATGAGCAGGGCCCTCTTAAAGTGGTTGTAAACCCTTACAAACCACTTTGGCCTATAGGTAAGCCTAGATTAAGGCTTACCTGTAGGTCCAAGAAATATCTCCTAAACCTAAACGGTTTAGGAGATATTTGCCAAAAGACAGGTACCGCAGACAGCAGCGCGCAGGTGCACTGAGCGCGTCGCTGTTCACGCCGATATGCCGCGAGTGGCGGCTCCCGTGCGCATGCATGGGAGTGACGTCATCACGGCTCTGTCGAATGACAGTGCCGGAGCAGCAAGACCCATCAAGAAGATGGAGGCTCCGTACACAAGGGGACAGCGGTGACTTTGCTGGCTCCTGTGTCAGGTAAGTGACACATAATGGGCTACTATGCGATACATAGTAGTCCATTATGCTTTACCTTTGCAGGGAAATAAAGAGGAAGTAAACCCATCAGGGTTTACTTCCTCTTTAACCCTCTTCTATTTAATTGTATTGTAACTGTACCGTCTCTCTTTATATTGTAAAGGGCTGCACAAACTGTTGGTGCTATATAAATCTTGTATAATAATAATATATAATATTTATATATTTTTGTGCTGTCTGGGTTAGTAATAGCTCTAAACTCTCTAATGGTTGAACAGTCGGCTTTAATAAAACTTTCAGATTTGTCGCTTTTCATGTGATTGTGCTATGTGTCTGTCTAACATTTCACAATATATAGATCTAATGGACTACAATTTATTTCCTGTAAGAGTAAGGATTTACAGCGTTCCAATATTTCATATGTGACACAGGCGGTGAAGGATGAAATAGGACATTTTGGCCTATAGAAAAAGAAAAAAAAAAAAAACACTTTCTCACCTTCCTACATCAGCCACTCAGCTCTTTAGCCTTTATTAGAGAATGGAAGTCTGCATTCCTCCTGACAATTGATTCAGATGCTTCTCTGTTATCCAGGAATATGCTGGCAGATAAAAGATTTGTATCCTGTGATAAATCATTTGTCACAGAGGATCAGACTTTTTTTTTTTTTGATATAGTCTCATTTTTACTGTAAGAGAAGAGATACAATAATATTCCTGCTGATTGAGTTACAGCTTCATATTGGGAAATTTGAAATCCAAAGGCCAAAAAAAAAGCAACTATTTACCAAAACCTTTTTAACAATGGGTGTACTGTATGTACTGGGAGGCTCTATAGGAAAAAAAATAAAAATAAAGCCAAATTCCAGATTTACATTTTGTTTTTGTTTTTTTTAAATCTATTGCCCAGCTTTTAAATATTAACTACAGATGTTCTGCGTAAAAGTGTTACTCAGTAATATGAAAATAGTCCCCCCCCCCCCACAGTGCCCACAGCTTATAAATCTTTTTTTCACATTAAAATACCACCACTATATACATTTTTGGATGATCTGTATACCATGGTTACATGATAAACTGCACAGTTTCTCCAGTGCTGAGAATTCAGGTAGGAGGAGATTTCCACTACAGCCTGTATACACGCCCACATGTGTGATGTCAATATCATGTGACCTGACTAGCACTGAGAACAAGTAAATGTTCTCTCCAGCATAAAAGACACAACTGAGCATGTGCAGGTTGGCTACTCTGCCTGTGTTAGCTGACCTTCCCCAGATAGACAGTGTAGGAGGGGAGGATCTGTGCATACAGGATCAAACAGCCTTTTTACACAATGCAGAGGATCAACCCCTTAAGTTCCCCAGTAAGTATAAAGCATGCTATGCTGCATATACAGATGGATTTTACTGTTGTGGGTTTAGTAACACTATAACACCACTGTAGTGCTGCAACATCCAAAAGCTTCCAGTTTCAGCATCTTCTGTTATCTTGACTGGCTGGCCAAAAATGATGTAATGACTACACATGCTCGCGGGGGGGGGGGGGGGTTACAAATCTTAGCACCATGGAATTCCAAGACTGTGCACTGAGCTGGCTTGAACATTTTCTAAAACAATGTCCCAGAATTAGTCGACAGCCAGTTAAGTCTGAACAAAAATCAAGACCCCTTCTTTGCCTACTTGTTCGGGGTCAGTGACTCAGGAAGCAGTGAAGGGTTTGGAGCGGCATAACAGCCAGGCAGATATCATTTTTCAAAACAGGGGAGTCATACAAAAACAACCTGCATATATCTACAATACAAGTTTCCTTTAATCTCATCCTGATGGTTGTCAGCTGCCTTTTAAATGGAGGGAGAGCAGCTTCTTGATCACATGACTGCTGTAATTGGCTCCTACTTAACATGATCTGGAGCCTGACTCCTAATCAGTAGCCATGACCAAGAGTTGTTGGAAACACAACCTTAGACCGTTATGGATGCATATGTGCTGGGACTGGGTGTTAAAACCCACTTTTCTTGCCACCGTATATTTGCATTACCCAGTCAGGAAGAGGTTAGACTGGTATCTAAACCTGCCTTTATATAAGCTTTCTATAATCTCCTGCACAATATTTTTATTATTATACATGATTTATATAGCGTCAACAGTTTACGCAGCACTTTACACTATAACCGCTTCCCGACCGCCTCATGTAGATATACGTCAACAGAATGGCACGGGCAGGCAAAAGCACGTACCTGTACGTCCCCTTTAATTTGCCTGCCGGGGGGCGCGCGCGCGCCGCCAGCGGCGCGCGCGCGCGACCCGGTCGGGAGCTCCGTGTCCACGGCCGCGGGACCAGCGGACCCGATCGCCGCTGGTATCCCGCGATCGGGTTACGGAGCTGAAGAACGGGGAGAGGTTTGTGTAAACAAACCTCTCCCCGCGCTTCCTACACTGACTGTCAGTGATCGGCGGTTCCCTGTCATCGGGAACGCCGATCAATGACGTCAGACGTACAGCCACGCCCCCCTACTGTAAAAAAAAAACACAACACGTCACACTGACTCCTCCCCGCCCCCTAGTGGTTAACCCCTTCACTACAACTGTCATTTACATAGGAATCAGTGCTATTTAAATAGCAGTGATTGCTGTATAAATGACAAATGTCCCAAAAATGTGTCAAAAATGTCCGATGTGTCCGCCAAAATGTCGCAGTCACAATAAAAATCGCTGATCGCCGCCATTACTAATAAAAAAAAAAATATTAATAAAAATGCTATAAAACTATCCCCTATTTTGTAAACGCTATAACTTTTGCGCAAACTAATCAATAATCGCTAATTGCGATTTTTTTTACCAAAAATATGTAGAAGAATACGTATCGGCCTAAACTGAGGAAAAAAAA
>JAQSEC010004072.1:0-12189 GCA_028564925.1 Lithobates sylvaticus
TTTGTTCTTTGGTGTGGGTCTTTAATGTGCGCTTGCCAACGAGCTGCATGGCAGGTCGACATATGTCTGGTCATGCTTGTGGTGCCCAAGCGGCTGATGTTTTGGCCACGCGAGATACACTTGAGACAAATATTGCAAATAGCAGTGGTGCGATCTGATGTACTCGTCTCAAAAAAGGCCCACACCAAAGAACTTTTGTGATAACGTGCAGAGGCAGCGCCCTGCACAGGTGGAGCTCTGCGGTGCGATTCAGTTGGTGTGCTGGCCTCTAGCTGGCCTCTGGAGGGCATCCTGCCTCGTTGGACATGTGCCGCCGCATCCTCCTCCTCCTCCTCTCTCCCTTCAGGCACCCACGTGGAGACAGTGACCTCATCATCCCCTCCCTCTTCACCACTAGAGCAAACCTGGCAGTAAGCTGCAGCTGGTGGAACATGACTGCCAGATTGCTGTCCTTCAACATCCCCTCTCTCTGCGCGCACACTACTGCCTTTCTCAAGCTGGGTATCATCATCCGAGCCTTCAAATCGTTGGGCATCCTCCTGGAGCATGTACCCAACACTGTGCTCAAACAGTTCGGGGGACTCCTCAGGAGGACATGGTGGGTCTAGGGAAGGGGTGCCTGATGATACCATTGAGTACGCGTTGGCAGCTGCTCTGCCAGTACCCTGAGCCTGGGTGAGAGAGGATGAGGAGGATGAGGAGGGCTTGGTCATCCATTCTACCAAGCCTTCGGCATGATGCGGCTCAACATGTCCAGCTGCCAAAAACAAAGACAAGCGTGTCCCATGGCCACGTGCTGATGACGATGCACGACCACGTCCATGACCAGCACTGTTGTCTCTAAAAACAGAGCCTGCTTGCCCTGTGTTCTTGCCTCGGGACTGTCTGCCTCTCCTTGGCAGTCTTCCAGCCATTGTAGTGGGTAGTGTATATTGTGCTGGAGTCACACAGCACACACACTAACTCCTGCAGATGGATGCCTTAGATGACAGCAACAGGGCCCTATGGCAGATAGAGGCTTCCTTAGATGACAAGAACTGGGCTGACACACACACACACACTAGCTCCTATGTGTGCTGACACACAAGCTCCTATGTGTGCTGACACAAACACACTATAGCTCCTATGTGTGCTGAGAACACACTATAGCTCCTATGTGTGCTGACCAAAAAATATAGCTCCTATGTGTGCTGACAACACACTATAGCTCCTATGTGTGCTGACAACACACTATAGCTCCTATGTGTGCTGACAACACACTATAGCTCCTATGTGTGCTGACAACACACTATAGCTCCTATGTGTGCTGACAACACACTATAGCTCCTATGTGTGCTGACAACACACTATATCTCCTATGTGTGCTGACAAAAAAATATAGCTCCTATGTGTGCTCACAACACACTATAGGTCCTATGTGTGCTGACACAAACACACTATAGGTCCTATGTGTGCTGACACAAACACACTATAGCTCCTATGTGTGCTGACAACACACTATATCTCCTATGTGTGCTGACAAAATAATATAGCTCCTATGTGTGCTCACAACACACTATAGGTCCTATGTGTGCTGACACAAACACACTAAAGCTCCTATGTGTGCTGACAACACACTATATCTCCTATGTGTGCTGACAAAAAAATATAGCTCCTATGTGTGCTCACAACACACTATAGGTCCTATGTGTGCTGACACAAACACACTATAGGTCCTATGTGTGCTGACACAAACACACTATAGCTCCTATGTGTGCTGACAACACACTATATCTCCTATGTGTGCTGACAAAAAAATATAGCTCCTATGTGTGCTCACAACACACTATAGGTCCTATGTGTGCTGACACAAACACACTATAGGTCCTATGTGTGCTGACACAAACAAACTATAGCTCCTATGTGTGCTGACAACACACTATATCTCCTATGTGTGCTGACAAAAAAATATAGCTCCTATGTGTGCTGACAAAAAAATATAGCTCCTATGTGTGCTGACAACACATACACTAGCTCCTATGTGTGCTGACACAAACACAATATGGCTCCTATAAATCCCTGCCTGCCTGCCTGCCTGCCTGCCCGGGATGGGACAGAAGGTTGGGACAGAAGGTTGGGACAGAAAGTTAGGGTGCAATGCTGTTCTAACAGCACTGCAATGGGTGCTACTGCAATGCTGTACTAACAGCACGCACACACCAGACTAATCCCCAGCAGCAGATAATGTCACACTCAGCAGTGCAATCAGCAGAAATGATCAGTAATGGTTTAGCAATGAACGAATCAATCAGCAGACTGCCTATTCACTCTTCTCAAAGCCGGAACACATGTGCCCTGGGCCGACGGCGTGGCAGCCTTTTATACATTGGGGCGTGTACTAAAGCCCCTGAGCATAAATTGGCTACAGGCGTCCTGCCTGTAGCCAATTATTGCTCTCCTCGCTGGAGGCGCTGTGATTGGCCAAGCATGCGGGGTCACAGTGCATGCTTGGCCAATCATCAGCCAGCAATGCACTGCGCCGGCCGCAATGCATTGCAGGCCGCTCGCTTCACACGAATGTGATTCGAACGGCCCAAATAGTTCTGGGCTCGCCGAGCGTGGGTTCGAATCGAACACCGGGCCCATCCCTACTTACCGTTACCTTCTTTACCTCGTCTCCGTCTATGGGTTCCCGTGGTAGATGGCCCAAAGAATTGCAGAAACTGACACTGAATCTTCCTTTTTGGGTTATTTATTTAAATGATAACACAGTCTCTTAATGTAGGGTAGAGGGTTAGGAGGAAAGTTCAGGTACTTTTGGAACTTCAGGAATAGGAAGTCTCTTTTAGAAGAAATCCCAAAAATAACTGTTTCTCAACAGGATTCTCACAACCCCCGGATAGACCTCCTCTCACTAGGCCTAACAGCCGGTAGGGTGTTAAGTAAAGTAAAATCTCTGCCACAGACTTGAATGTAGAATACTTGAGGAAAAGTCTCTGCCACAGACTTGAGTGTAACTGAGGGACATAGACAAATTTAGAGAGCTATCATACGGTACCAGTATCTCTCAGTCGGTCCAGCGATACCGTATGAGTGTAAATTCATAAAGTGTCCTTCAACAAACCTCCAGGCCCCTTCAGAGATACCCGCCTTGTGCAATGCCTTCTCCTGAAGAATCCTCCCCTGGATGCTCCTCCAGTTGCTGGGCCTCTCCTTAGATGAGACGGCACCGGACCACCCTTGAATCATTAGGCCCCGATATCCATTCAGGCCTGTCCCTGCAGTTGCTTCGCCTCGGGCTATCCAGCCCTGAGACTTGAAATTGTATGGATCCGCACCCCAGGCCAGGAGGGCCATGAGGGCTGGTCAGGAGGACCAGGACCAAACAGACAGAAGATATCTTCTGGACCGGAACCCCCGCAAAGCACGTGATCTCAGTACCTTAAATACCCCCTCCCAGAACGCACAGCAGGATAAACACTCCCACTGGGCTGGTTCTGAGAGGAAGAGTGGCATCCAATACAGTGGCGGTGCGTGCATAGAGGGCGCAGGAGCGCCGCCCCCCCTCTCCTGCACCGCTCTATCACCAATAGATAGATTCATGCATTGCATGAATCTATCTATTGTCGCCGCTGCCGCCCCCTATTCAGGTGTCCGGCCCCTGATCGGCGCCGGGCATCTGAATTACAGTGGGGGGTGTTGCTGGAAGCGCCCCTATTAGAGCTGTAAGCTCTAATAGGGGACCTTATTAGAGCGGTGTGCTCTAATAGGCTTCCCTAAGTGTAAACAGCGGGCGCAATGCATTGCGTTCGCTGCTTACACAGTATTGTGTTAGGGAAGCGAATACATCGCTTCCCTAACACAGACCCGCCTCTCAGCCAATCAGGTTGCCAGGTCTGTTACCTGTCACCTGATTGGCTGAAGTCACAGGCGCTGTGATTGGACGCTAGGCGTCCAATCACCTAGCGTCCAATCACAGCAGAAGAAGACAGGAGGAGCGCGGGAGAAGACATCCGACGGAGACACCGCTCGTCGCCTGACGCCATCACCAGCTGCACACCGGGACAAGGTAAGTGCAGAGGGTAGGCAGGGGGCACAGTGGCAGCACTTGAGGGGCACAGTGGCAGCACTTAAGGGGCACAATGGCAGAACTTGGGGCACAGTGGCAGAACTTGGGGCACAGTGGCAGAACTTGGGGCACAATGGCAGAACTTGGGGCACAATGGCAGAACTTGGGGCACAGTGGCAGAACTTGGGGCACAGTGGCAGCACTTGGGCACAGTGGCAGCACTTAAGGGGCACAATGGCAGAACTTGGGGCACAGTGGCAGAACTTGGGGCACAGTGGCAGAACTTGGGGCACAGTGGCAGCACTTGGGGCACAGTGGCAGCACTTGGGGCACAGTGGCAGCGTTTGATGGGCACAGTGGCAGCACTTGGGGCACAGTGGCAGCGTTTGATGGGCACAGTGGCAGCGTTTAATGGGCACAGTGGCGGCGTTTAATGGGCACAGTGGCAGCGTTTGATGGCACAGTGAGGCTGTTTGTTTTGCGCCCCCCCCAAAAATTTTGAGCACCAGCCGCCACTGATCCAATACACCCAGCTAAACTGCGTTCTCATATTTTCTGGCGGTGACAGCGACACCTGCGGCCAAGTAGAACTCCAGCTAGACTGATACTGAAATCATAATTTAACAAAATTAGCCCTAAAACCCAACTTTGGTTTCAGGAATATTAATTTTCAAAAACACATAGCGCATGCTCGTTACAAATAGAGCTTTCTTTTGGTGGTATTTAATCACAGCTGGGATTTTAATTTGTTGCTAAACAAACAAAAAAAGATGCAAAAAAAAAAAAAATCATGTTTAATAGTTTGTTTATAAAATTTTGCAAACAGGTAATTTTTCTCCTTCATTGATATGCACTGATGAGGCGGCACTGGTGGGCACTGATAGGCTGCACTGGTGGGCACTTATAAGGCAGTACTGATGGGGACAGATAAGGCAGTATTGATTGGCATAGATAAGGTGGCACTGATGGGCACAGATAAGATGGCACTGATGGGTGGCACTGATGGGTAGCACTGATGGGTGGCACGGATGGGTGGCACTGATGGGTGGCACGGATGGGCAATGGTAGGTACCACTGATAGATGGAACTGATGGGCACTGATAGGTGGCACTGATGGGCATTGATGGGCAGTATTGATGGGCACTGATAGGTGACACTGATCGGCACTGATATGAGGCACTGAGGTGCAGCACTGTTGTTGAGGCAGATTGTGGGCACTGATAGGTTGCACTGTGGGCACTGATGGGTGGCACTATGGGCACTGATAAGTGGCACTGTGGGCACTGATAGCTGGCACTATGGGCACTGATGGGCACTATGGGCACTGATGGGTGGCACTGATAGGCAGCACTGTTGCCTATTCTTAGGTGGCACTGGCAGGGGGCACAGGTATGCTCTGGCGATCTGGGGCAGCTCGCCGTAATCGGGACTGATGTCCCTCTCACGGCCGCCGGTGATCGGCTCTGTTGATATCACATGATCACATGATATCACATGATCAGCTGTCATTGGCTGACAGCTGATCACGTGGTAAGGGGTCAGGATTGACCCCTTACTCGGATCTGTGATCCAGCGAGTCTCACAGACATTTACGGTGAATTTTGCGTTATTAAACCAGCGTTTTTTATGTGTTTTTGCATGCAGTTTTAAAGCAATTTGCATTTTTTTTCTCTTCAAACACACTGTGTATAGCTGGTTGCTAATCAGTTGGCCTGGAAAGCCAGCCGCTGCATCCTTAACAACCGATGAATCATCAGCTGACAGCTGAATGTAAAAAAAAAATTGCCTGGTATGAATTGGAGGGAAACCCCACGCCAAATTTAAAAACAAAGACAGTGGCAAATACAGGGAATAAGTACTGCGGGTGACACGGCAGTCGTGTTCCTTTTTCAAGCTGGATAGTGGAACTACAAGTACAACTACAGTATAAATATGCATGTTAGCACAAGGGAATCGTTAAGAATGCACAAATATCTCTGGATCACATGTATTTGTGATAGGCACAAAATAGATTTGATTATCACACCAGATACAGGATAGGCAGCATAATATACACACATATAAAAATGATAAACATTAAAAACATTTTTGGCCCACATGATAATCAATCAATTGTCAATATTATTAAAACTTCAACAGCAAAATGATATGATTACTCAACTGGAGAGAACGGGGGAAAAGAAAAGGAAAGAAAATTATGTATGGGAAAAGGAATAAGCAGCTATACTATTCGTATGGCGCTTGTGATGCGGGTCAATCTCTGTATGAGTGACAATTTTAGGTGAAGTAAATTACGAAAAGTAATTATCAATTATAAAATCAGTTAATCATCAGAAATCAATTATAGGGACTCGATATTATAAAAACCGATTGATTAAAAACTAAAATCAACCAATCAATTCTCAAAAATAAACAATAATTAGTGTATTAATCAATTAATTAATTAATTATATTAAAATTATATTAAAAAATCAACCCCTTAATCAGTTAAAAAATTTGTTAAAAAAATGATTATTATTATTTTAAAGTAATACATATATATGTGCACATACACACATTCTCAAGTGTGCACACACACATGCGTCTATAGCACAAGTACAGGATGAAATAAATTACTACACCAGAGTAGTAGCTGGGGAGAACCTACATTGAGCAACCTGTAGGGGGGGGGGGTCACCCACCCAAAAAGGGGGGGGGGGGGATTACCTAAAACTATATCTATGACCAATACTTACTTACAAATGCCCATCACCTCCACAGGAAAATCAAACCTGAAGGGAGTGCAGATATAAGTAGTTAGATATAAAGAAAACTAAAGATATACTAATATATATATATAATTATATATATATATATATATATACTATATATATATATATATATATATATATATATATATATATATACTTTCGAACATACATATGAGCATATATATATACATGCCCATACGCATTCATCTAAGCAAAGTATTAGATGTTACCCATACTAGAGGACAGTAGCAATCTCAATCCCTTCATTTATACCTCCTGGCGAGAGAACATCCAGACAGTAGATCCAGTATGTTTTAGCATATGTAAACAGCATTTAAACCACACATGTGATGTATCACCGGAAACGTTAGAGCGAGAACAATAATTCTAGCACTAGACCTCCTCTGTAACTCTAAACATGTAACCTGTAAAAAATTTAGAAGTGTCGCCTATGGAGATTTTTAAGTACTGAAGTTTGCCGCCATTCCACAAGTGTGCGCAACACCCTGCACAACATCATCTTACACATTATATAAAAACTTTGGGCTAACTTTTTTGTTTTTTTAATAAAAATAATTATTAATAATTATAATTTTCAAAAACTGTACTCAAGCAGGTGGCTTAAGGGACAAATTACTGACATTTGAAGTTATAACTTCCAGCTAGTAATTTCACAGTAAATAGATAAATAATTAATTATTATGTTATAACATATAGCATAATAATTTAGCTTGATTAAAAAAGTACCTTTTCAGCAGCAGCAGATTCTCCCTCTAAACTGTTTGAGAAAAACATGGGATTATGGGTAAACCTTATACCCATGAACCCATGTTTTTTACCTTGTAGTTAAGAGGGCTGGGCTGGAAGGGAGCGTGTGTCTTTTGTGTCTTTTGACACTGGAGTGAGAGGAGAGCCTCCACTGCAGCATTTTTTTTTGGACAGCTTGGACCAATGGTGCTTTACTATTGGTCCAAGGCTCCAAGCTGTCCATTGAGCTCAGTGCCTCTGACAAGAAGTCAGAGGCACTATGAGCTCATCCTCTCAATCTGCTGCAAACAGAGTGTGCCGACTTGTATTTAAACAGTATGTAGCTTCTGACAGGCTGTTCAAGAGGCCCCGTATCTTCCGGAAACCATAGGTTCTAGGAGCCCCAAATTTTGACCAGTGGTGGGTTAGGACTTCAGCTACCTACCCACCACCGAGCTATGACCTTTGAAGCTTGATCTTTTTACTGTTTTTTTTTTTTTTATGTTCATGGCAGGTGAGGCTCTGCCTCCCCTCACTGCATGTCCCTGATGTAAACTCCTTTTTGATTAGAGGATCATTTTACTATAATTTATTCCCCTGTAGATCTTTCACCATCAAAGCATGGCTTTATTATTGTTAAGTTTTTCCATGGGGCACTACGTGCGCCACTATTACTGTATGTCCTTGAGTCTTATTTTATTTTGCATGCTGTTGTTATCCATATGATTCGCATTGCTGTTTCAACCTTTATTTATTTTTTTACTAACATGATTAAATACAGACAATTTAGATAAAAGAATGTTTTTACTGAAAATTACTTTAATATATTCAGTAGAGTAGCATGTGAAGGTAAATGCTAAAAATAATCTGCCCTGGAAGTCAACTATGCTAGATACTCCACTCCTGCTGCTCATTGACATTTTCTCTGACACGAGGAAGCAAAGCCTCTGACTCTTCCATGAGGGTCAACTCAACATAGAGACACAATGCAGAACAAGCCATGATAAGTCAGTAATGGGGTAAAATCTGTTTCAGGGAGGCAACGGGCAATGCTGGTGACTAGTCCTTTTTCCTCTACCTGCTTTTTTTGGGTACATCTTTCTATAAGCTTAGAAATAGCAGTTTTTAAAGTGGTTGTAAACCCTTACATACCACTTTGAACTACGGGTAAGCCTAGATTAATGCCGCGTACACACGTACGGACTTTTCCCGGCGGACCTAAGTCCAGCGGACAATCCGCTGGACTTTCCAGCTGGGTACGCTGGACTAAAAAGCTAACGGACTTGACCACACACGATCACGCAAAAAGTCCGGCGGTTCACGAGATGACGTACAGCACGTACGACGGGACTAGAAAAAGGAAGCTCGAGATCCCAAACGACACCCTTTGGGCACCGTCAGCTGATCTCGTGTGTATCGCGTGTTAGTTGACGTTTGGTTAGAGACGATTCGCGCTTCTCAGACTTCTGCTTAATTCGTTCGCTTCTGCCGTTCAGTTTGTGCTTGTGAGGTTTGTATCTGGCTTTCAGTGCGTGTGGATCAGTTCCTACCTGTTCTCAGGCCGTTCTGGTCCGCTCGTTCCTGTTTTTCAGGTCGTTCTTCATAGGCCTTGCTGTTCTTCAGTGCGTTCTGTTAAGTTGTTTGTTTGATCAGCCGACCGTTTTGAAGCCATGGAGTGTGGACGTACTCGGGAACGAGTTCGTGCTGTGCAGGGGCTCGGTGTTGCGGTTAACACCTTGGCACGAGCCCAGTCCATGAACAGGGTGAGGAGGAGTTCATGGACCAAGAATTGGTTGCGCCAGCGTGACCAATTCTCGCATATGCCTTTGCTCCGTGAGATCCGTGAGAATAATCCTGATGATTTCAGGAATTATCTCCGGATGACGGACCCCATTTTTCACCGTCTGTTGGCTTCGCTGTCCCCTTATATTACCAGGCAGAATACCTGCATGCGGCAAGCCATCAGTGCGGAGCAGAGGCTAGTCGCCACGTTGCGTTACTTGGCGACGGGGAGAAGCTTGCAGGACCTCAAGTTTCACGACAGGCATCTCCCCCCAGGCTCTGGGGCTCATTATTCCAGAGACCTGTTCTGCCATTATCCACGTCCTGCAGGAGGAATACATTAAGGTAAGTCTTGTCTTTTAAAATTACCTATGTCTTGTATGTTTGCTAATGTAGTGCATCAATGTCATCATTAGCTAATTTCCATGATAGGACTATTCTATGAATGTCCCCTATTCCTTTTTTTTTGTTTTTTTTGTTTTTTGTCTAGTATTTTATGGTTGACTTATCGAAATAGCTTTTAGAATGTATTATTTAGTGGGTCACATGCATATTTCCTTGCACCAACCTCCCCAGCATGGAAGCTTGGCCCCTAAACACCCCTAGCCTAGTCACTTTCTTTGGTTAAAAATGTATATTACCAGCTCCATTGTACTGCTTTACTCACCCCCCCTTTCACCCCTTTCACCCCCTTGACCCTCATTTTTAAATTGATTGCATGTGGTTTTGGTCAGCTTGTAATTAACCCACCCCCCCCCCACACCCCCTGATAATTAATTGCATGTGGTTTTGGTCAGCTTGTAATTAACCCCCCCCCCCCACACACACCCCGTTAATTAATTGCATGTGGTTTTGGTCAGCTTGTAATTAACCCCCCCCCCCCACACCCCCTGATAATTAATTGCATGTGGTTTTGGTCAGCTTGTAATTAACCCCCCCCCCCACACCCCCTGATAATTAATTGCATGTGGTTTTGGTCAGCTTGTAATTAACCCCCCCCCCCCACACACACCCCGTTAATTAATTGCATGTGGTTTTGGTCAGCTTGTAATTAACCCCCCCCCCACACCCCCTGATAATTAATTGCATGTGGTTTTGGTCAGCTTGTAATTAACCCACCCCCCCCCCCACACCCCCCTGATAATTAATTGCATGTGGTTTTGGTCAGCTTGTAATTAACCCCCCCCCACACACACCCCGTTAATTAATTGCATGTGGTTTTGGTCAGCTTGTAATTAACCCCCCCCCCCACACCCCCTGATAATTAATTGCATGTGGTTTTGGTCAGCTTGTAATTAACCCCCCCCCCACACCCCCTGATAATTAATTGCATGTGGTTTTTGGTCAGCTTGTAATTAACCCCCCCCCCCCCACACCCCCTGATAATTAATTGCATGTGGTTTTGGTCAGCTTGTAATTAACCCCCCCCCCACACCCCTGATAATTAATTGCATGTGGTTTTGGTCAGCTTGTAATTAACCCCCCCCCCCCCCCCCCACACCCCCTGATAATTAATTGCATGTGTTTTTTGTCAGCTTGTAATTAACCCCCCCCCCACACACCCGTTAATTAATTGCATGTGTATTGTGTGACCTTACAATTAATTACTCCACACCCACATCCCCATTATTATCTTCTCTGGGCCATCAGAGGGGTCATCAATCAGAGATTTGTCCCTTATCCTTAATCTTTTGGCTTTATTTCAAGGACTTACAAAATAAATACATATGTTCTTCCAAATTGTTTGTTAATTTGTTGCATTTAGTTAGGTGTTTTGCCTGGTTTTTAATTCGATTTGTATATTTGTGTTTGACTTCACAGTGTCCTTCCACGCCACAGGAATGGCAGACTGTGGCTTCCCAGTTTGCTGCCCGTTGGGACTTTCCCAACTGCGGAGGGGCGATTGACGGGAAGCATGTGCGAATTGTGCCCCCACCCCATTCGGGGTCTTACTATTGGAATTATAAGGGGTTCCATAGTATAGTGTTGATGGCGGTGGTGTCGGCACAATATGACTTTCTTTATGTGGATGTGGGGAAAAACGGCCGGATGTCGGACGGAGGAGTCTTCAACCACACGGAGTTCGGTCATCGTCTCCAGACTGGTGGCCTGGAGCTGCCACCAGATGAAGATAATGTGGAGGGACTCCCCTTCGTTTTCATTGCCGACGAGGCGTTCGGTCTGGGTGACCATCTGATGAGGCCATTTCCCCAACGATCCCTCACCCCTGAGAGGAGGATTTTTAATTATCGGTTGGCCAGAGCAAGACGGGTTGTGGAAAATGCCTTTGGTATTATGGCCAACCGTTTCAGATTGCTCCTTACATCCCTACATCTGGCAGAGTACAAACTGAATACTATTATTCTTGCATGCTGTGTCATGCACAATTATTTACGCAAACATTCGGGAACATACTCATTACCAATCGGCCCTGAGGCCGGAGTGGAAGGCAACATGACAGGGCTGGATAATCGCCGTCTTGGTTCGGCCCCACAATCAGCCCAGCAAGTGCGGGACCGTTATTTACATTATTTTAATGGTAGGGGGCCATTGCAATGGCAGCAGACCCTTAAACCATCTTTTTGATTTACAAAGAATAAATACAGTTATTGATGTTTGAAATATTGGTATTTTCGTATGGTTTTGCTTTTAATTTTGCCTGTTTTATATGTTGTCCTAGTGCACATCTTAATAGTGGCAAACTTGTTTTGCGTTTAGTAAATAAGCCCCTTTGTCAATGAACCACAACATGTTTTGTCAAACTGGTAGTATTTAAAAAGAAGAAGCCACACATTCTTTAATTTGTGCAAACATTATTTTTTTTTATTCTAGTGCACATCCAAACCTTTTTTATGTTTTTTT